>ML664161.1:46358385-46595744 GCA_007570785.1 Antilocapra americana | reverse complement strand
GCTTTCCCGACGTGCAGCTAAGCGCGTCTTCTTAGGTGTGCAGAGCTCTGATCCATCCAGAATCCCCAGTAGTCTTGGTTAGCACCTAGCTCTGTGCGCAATTTGGACGAGGAAGCCTCGCCGGGGCTGGGCTATGCCCGCTGGTCTCGGGCAGGGTTTGGGTCTGTCCGCAGCCAGAAGGCGCCCAGCTCCGCCCAGCCGGCCGCCTCTCTGCCGACTCCGCACGCCCTTTGTTCTGTGCCACCCGGCCGGCCGCCTCTCTGCCGACTCCACACCTCTCCTTGTTCTGCGTGGGCCTGGCAGGGGGGCTCTTCCTGGGGAAGGCTACTTCTCAGTCTATCTCCGGTTAGCCCCCTGGGTTGGGTCGCTCAGGCTGCTCCGTTCCCTGAGCGCGCGGCCCGCCCCTCCCTGAGCAGTCCGCTTTGGCTAGTGGGGGGTGGGGCGTCTGCCGCTGCCGCTTCCCTGTGCCTTCCAGCCAGAAATGTAGCTTGCAGGGCTTAATTATTAATCTGCTTTTACTCCCAGCTATCTTGCTCTCCAAGATTCACCGCAAATCCACCCGAGAGAATGCTCCCTGGTATTCGGAAACGTTTCTCCTCTTTTTTTTTTTTTTCCTCTTTATTCCAGACTCCCCTTCTGGGACGGATCCCCGCCCCCAACTCTGTCTCTCCCTTTACTTTTTTCTCTCTCTTTTTTCTTTTGTCCTACCTCCTCTCGTCGGCAATGGGCCGTCCCTTCAGATGCCCGATGTCCTCTGCCAGCATTTAGATCCTGTTTTATGGAGTTTGCGCGGTCTTTAAAAGTTCTTTTGGTGTATTTGTTGGGGAGAGAGTGGTTTCCCCGTCCTATTCCTCGGCCATCTTAGTTGCCCCCCCTCCAGTTGAGCTATTTTAAATCCTAAAAGATCATGCTGTGAAAGTGCTGCTCTCAATATATCAGCAAATTTGGAAAATTCAGCAGTGGCCACAGGACTGGAAAAGGTCAGTTTTCATTCTGATCCCAAAGAAAGGCAATGCCAAAGAATGCTTAAACTACCACACAATTGCAGTCAGCTCACACGCTAGCAACATAATGCTCAAAATTCTTCAAGCCAGGCTTCAGCAATATCTGAACTGTGAACTTCCAGATGGTCAAGCTGGTTTTAGAAAAGGCAGAGGAATCAAATTGCCAACATCTGCTGGATCACTGAAAAATCAAGAGAGTTCCAGAAAAACATCTACTTCTGCTTTATTGACTATGTCAACCACAATAAACTGTGGAAAATTCTGAAAGAGATGGGAATACCAGACCACCTGACCTGCCTCTTGAGAATTCTGCATGCATGTCAGGAAGCAACAGTTAGAACTGGACATGGAACAACAGACTGGTTCCAAATAAGAAAAGGAGTACATCAAGGCTGTATATTGTCACCCTGATTATTTAACTTATATGCAAAGTACATCATGAAAAACGCTGGGCTGGATGAAGCACAAGCTGTAATCAAGATTGCCAGGAGAAATATCAATAACCTCAGATATGCAGACGACACCACCCTTATGGCAGAAAGTGAAGAACTAAACAGCTTCCTGATAAAAGTGAAAGAGGAGAGTGAAAAAGTTGGCATAAAGCTCAACACTCAGAAAACTCAGATCATGGCATCCAGTCCCATCACTTCATGGCAAATAGATAGTGAAACAGTGGAAACAGTAGCTGACTTTATTTGGGGGGGGCTCCAAAATCACTGCAGCCATGAAATTAAAAGACGCTTACTCCTTGGAGGAAAAGGTATGACCAACCTAGACAGCATATTAAAAAGCAGAGACATTACTAAAAAGCAGAGACATTAAAGGTCTGTCTCGTCAAGACTATGGTTTTTCCAGTAGTCATGTATGGATGTGATAGTTAAACTACAGAGAAAGTTGAGCACCAAAGAACTAATGCTTTTGAACTGTGGTGTTGGAAAAGACTAGAATCAAGTATCCCTTGGACTGCAAGGCGATCCAACCAGTCCTTCCTAAAGGAGATCATCCTGGGTGTTCGTTGGAAGGACTAATGGTGAAGCTGAAACTCCAACACTTTGGCCACCTGATGCGAAGAGCTGATTCATTTGAAAAGACCCTGATGCTGGGAAAGATTGAGGGCGGGAGGAGAAAGGGACGACAGAGGATGAGATGGTTGGATGGTATCACCGACTCAATGAAGATGAGTCTGAGTAGACTCCGGGAGTTGGTGATGGACAGGGAAGTTGATGTGCTGTAGACCCTGGGATCTCGAAGAGTCAGATGCGACTGAGCAACTGAACTGAACTGAAACAAAATTTGCTCTTAAAGGCTAGTGGATGAACCATCTCTCCATAGCCAAACTCAGAAATTCCCATTTTATAGATCAGGACACAGAGAGGATGTATTTGCATAAAATCATTCAGTTACCACATGTTGGGCCAGAATTTTTCCCAGGTCAGCTAATGTCCATTTTCTCCTCAGGCCATCTCCCTTTAGGCCTTTACTCCTGTCTTCTAATTATCACCTAATTTCTTCACCTTTGTCCATAATTGTTCTGATCAAGTAACAGCATATTGAAACAGATCTACATGAACTATAGATAACAAGTTAAACATAAAACAAAGATGGTCAGAATTTCTGAGGTTGCATGAATGCATGCCAGGTTGCTTCAGTCATGTCTGACTCTTTGTGACCTCATGGATTATAATCTACCAGGCTCCTCTACCCATGGGATTCTCCAGGCAAGAATACTGGAGTGGGTTGCCATGCCCTCCTCCAGGGGATCTTCCCAATCCAGGGATCAAACCAACATCTCTTATGTCTCTTGCATTGACAGGCAGATTCTTTACCAGCAGCACCACCTGGGAAGCCTCTTGAAATAACACTGGCAGTTGAAAGTGTAAAATAACACTTGAAGTAAGTTTAGTTCCCCAGATTATTTCAACTTTAAAACACAAGCTAACACGGAGTTGTAAATGGTACAGCCATGATGGAAAATGGTTTGATAGTTTCTTTAAAAAACTAAACATACACTTACCATATAGTCCAGTTATTGCACTCTTGGGCATTTATTCCAGAGACATGAGCACATGATCACACAAGAACCTCTACATGATAGTTCATAGCAGTTTTATTTGCAAGAGCCCCAATATGAAACAATCAAAATGTCCTTCAAAAAGTAAATGGTTAAGCAAACAGTGGTATATCTACATCCAGTGATATTACTCAGCAACTGAAAGAATGGACTATTAATACAGGCAAAATCTTGGACTACTCTCAAGGGCATTACTCCAAGTTTATTAAAAAAAAATGTTGAGTACTGTGTGATTCCATTTATACAACACTTCGGAGATGATGAAATTATAGAGATGGAAGACAAATTAGTGCAGTCAAGAATTAGGAATCATTGGAGGGTGAGAGTGACTAGAAAGAGGTAGCACAGAGTAGATCTTTATGGTGAAGGGAAGCTCTCTATCTTGACTGTGGTGGTGGTTACAGAAATCAACATGTGATAAATGACATAGAGCTATACACAAGTATTATATCAATGTCAGTTTCCTGGCTTGGATATTGTACTACACTTTTGTAAGATGTAACCATTGAGGAAAATTGCATGAAGTGTACACGGGTTTTCTCTATACTACTTTGGAACTTTCTGTGAACCTATAATTATTTCAAAATTAAAAGTTAAAAAAAAAAAAAAGCCTTTCCCTGAGCAGCCACGGTTTGGAAACACAAACACAGCTCTGGCTGATGACCATCCCTATGCTTCTGTTTCAAGCCTCTGTCTTTCCTGAGGCCTCTGCACTGCTCTGCCCATGCCTGGTTCAAATCTGTGTAGATTACTTCTTTTACAGTTAACAATATTTGCTGACCTTTTCACAGGCTGCTGTAGAGAATTAATTGGTATTACCTGTTAGAAGAGTCAACTGGGCAAAATCTGTCAACACCCTTAAATATATTTACATACTCTCAGCCAGTAGTTCCCATTCTAAGAATCTATCTTAAGGAAGATGCAGTCAAAAGACTTAACAGCAGTTCAAATCACAATAGCAAAACATTGAATGCACTAAGTAGTTCAATAAAAGTGGATACAGCTATATGCTAAAATGAGTTAAATAAAGTTCCTGGTAAATATTTGTTAAATTTTATAAAGAATGATCTCAAAAATTATATATGTATTTTATCTTCAGTTACATTAATTTGAATTTACAAAGAAAACATGCTAAAAGGTAAATGGAGATAATTGTGATTGATTGGATTATAAGCAATTTTGAATTTTCTCTAAGTTTTTCTGAATGCTCTAATTTCATATGATGAGCATGAACTTTTATAATTAAAATAATGCTTTCCAACGAAGATATGGCTTAAACTTTAAGAACGTTTAAAAAGAAAACATTACCCCTAAACATATATAGAAACAGTCTATTTCTGTCCACATATTATTTCATGCTCTCTTGTAAACCTCCATCAAACATAAAGCCAAACCATTTTCCAAACATATGATGATGGATGGCCCTTCCTTCTGACTCCCACCCCTTACCTCACCCAACCTTTAGCAGACCCCCCTACCATTTTGCCATCTGATATCACCAGTGTTGTATTCCTTCAGCTTTTCAGATGTGAAATTATTAGAGCTTATTTAAAACAGACAAAGAGAGCAGTAATTCCTGTTTACATCTAATTAAAAATCTTAATTATGTTGAATTGGTTCATGTTGCTTTTCATGTCTACTATATCCTTCTACTTTTCTGTATATTCATTCTATTAATTTTTGAGAGCTTGATGCTGAAACTCCAACTAAAAATCTTAATTTATCTACTTGAAAATAATTGTAATATATAGTGGAACTATAAAAATAAATAAAAAGAGGCTACATCAAAAAAAAATCTTCCAGAAACATTAAGATATTGTCCTATAGCTTCTGGCTGCCAATAAAAATTTCTAAATGCATACTTTCAATGTTTATGACTTAGAAATACTGTTTTAAGGGTCATGGTATTTTGTTATCAATTTATTTTTTTGTAATTAAGGTTTTCTCTCGCAGTTTGAACTAGTCTAGTGAAGGGCCTTAGTAACAAGAGATATTTGTGTTTTATTTTTCTTGGATTCAAGTTTTATGTTTAAAAAGACCACGAAATGAAGTTATATTTATCTTTTTTAACTTAATTATATTCTACCTATCAAAATATTTATGTAAATCTAATTAAAATATGAACAAGTATTTTTGTGGTGCTTGATTTTACAGCATTCCCTAGGATTCTTTTAAACGTCTTCCCTGGATTATAGATCACCATAGTGGTGTCCCTCACATTGCCTCATTCATCTTAATAATCTAAAGCTCTTCAGTAATTACACTTCAGAGATATGCTTTGTTTAGTTTTCAACACCACATGTCTGAATCTCTTATTTTAACCATTTGAGAAACAGATGTGCCCTAAAAGTGTTACAGAGTAACTACAACCACTGGAATCCCAAATTCTAGTTCAACTCTCACATTCATTGCACTGACCTGGCAAATCAGTAACCTGAGTGTTCTCATGTGTGAATTGACATCACTGAACCATATGATTTCTAAAAGTTGTCTGATGGAGTCCAACTTGTTTTCTGAACTTAAGATAGTTACCTCCGCATAGATAGAAGAAACTGGGCTACTCCCACTGTTGCAAACTCTTTCCTGGCAGTATGGATCTTGGATACACTTTTTAAGGAAGTGAGATCAAATAAGTGACACCTGGGCTTCAGACATGAACTCCTGATTCTTATCAAAAGGAAAATGCAGAGAAATGTGCATTTAAAATATTATAATTTAAGTTCAAATTTCCTCAAATCAGATACATAGTTTCTTGGGTAGATTTGCACTAGTATAAAGAGTCAGGGGACCAATCTTAAGTTAGTTTTGGGCTTATGGACAGCCAGTTGACAAGACTCCAGTTAAACTTCTGAGAATGTTGTAAACATTGCAGATAAGTAAACTCATGGGGCACTTTCATTACAAAGTGCCTCAGTGACTGGCTATAGACTTTTTTGTTATTTTATTTGCTGATGATTGAAAACTGACCATGAAAAATCTCAGAAGGAAGAAGAGCCAAGAGCCTGTACTTGATGGACTGGTTAATTTAGACTGCAATCCAGAGCATACATTTTACTTATAATGAGTTAAACTTTGAAAAATTTTGAAAATGAAGACACACAAGTCAGAATTAAAATATGAAAGTTAAAATTTATACAGAGCTTCATTGGGGATTTATTTTTCTTATTATTAATATAATTAGTACTAATGATTAATCATTTTCAGCAAGCTTGATTATCTACATTGTATATTTGCTTGTGTTAGAGTATATGTAATTGAGAAAACATACATTCACTCAATCCTTCTTTCTACAAATATTTATTAAATGTGTATAATACTAAAAACCTTCTGCTTAATGAAGGATGAATCTTAAATAACAATAATAACAACAGTAATAGCTAACAATTATGGATTGTCATAGCACTATTACAGCACCGTCATAGTTGTTGTTTAGTCACTAATTCATGTCCAACTCTTTACGACCCCATGGACAAATATATGTATATATTAGCATATTAATCTTCCAACAATCCTATGAGATTGGTAATATTAACCTTTCCATTTTACAGATTAAAAAAACTGAGGCATAGTTGCCTTGCCCAGGATCTGGGTCCTAAATCTACTGTTTGGAATAGACTCTTAATTTCAGAGTCTCAGGATCTTCACTATTTTAATGCAAGTATTAGGAGTGAAATATTAAACTGCAGTTTTTGTTGGTCAAAAATGGCTTAATGCCATCAGTTTCATATGGTTCAACCATGTTCCCACACATAACAAGTAAGTTCTCCTAACAATAGGATGGTAGGTATTTAAATGTGGTAAAAAGAAACAAAGGGCTTATGTGCTCTAACAAGACTTCATGAAGAAGTTGGAAACTGTTCTCAGCTTTAAAAGGCAGAACTCAGATAAAGAAGAAAACAGGGGGTGTTTTTCCTGTGAGAAGCCAGGGAGATAAGAATGCATGCTTATCTTCTGTAAGCACTGACCTTCATTTGGTTTCTATTTTGAGGTCTTATGCTTATCTCCTGCCTAATTTCAACATTCCAGTGACCCCAAGTACCATCATCAACTAATTTTCCCTAAACAGAGGTGTTATGTGTTGAATTGTGCCCCCTGAATCCCAAAATCAAACACTGAGGTCCTAACCCCCATTACCTCAGAATGTGACCTTATTTGGAAGCAGAGTCATTGCAGATATAATTAGTTAAATGGAGATTACTAGGGTAAATTATCATATGTGAAATGAATCACCAGCCCAGGATTGATGCATGATACAGGGTGCTCAGGGCTGGTGCACTGGGATGACCCAGAGGGATGGAATTGGGAGGGAGGTGGGAGAGGGGTTCTGGAAGGGGAACACATGTATACCCATGGTGGATTCATGTCAATGTATGGCAAAATCAACACAATAATGTAAAGAAAATAAATAAATATATATATTTTTTAAAAAATGAATCAGCTTGCAATGCAGGAGCCACTGATTTGATCCCTGGATTGGGAAGATCCCCTGGAGGAAAGCATGTCAACCCACTACAGTATTCTTGCCTGGAGAGTCCCATGAAGAGAGGAACCTGGTGGGCTACAGTCCATAGCCTTGCAAACAGTCAGACATGACTGAAGTGACGTGATACGCACCATGCATACATGAGGTTATTAGGATGGGCCTTAATCCAATATGACCAAATTCCTGAATAAGAGGAGAAATTTTCCACAGATGTATACACAGGAGAACATGTGTGAAGATGAAGACAGAGACTGAAGATGAAATACAGAAATGCTTCTACGAGCCAAGGAACACTAAAAATTGCAAGCAAACCACCAGAAGCTAGGAAAATCATCAAACACATTCCCTTCACAACCTTCAGATGCAACTAACCCTGCTGACACCTAGACCTTGGGACTTCTAGCCTTCAGAATGTGAAACAATAAATTTCTGTTGCTTAAGTCATGTGGCTGTGATATTTTATTCCAGCAGCCTTAGAAAGCTATATGAAGAGAAACACAGGAGACCTTTATCTTCCACTCAGTACTTGGGTGTCCTTCCTTACCTCTTTCCCCTCCCCTGATATGCACACTGGGAAGATAGTCATAGATATTCCTCTGGCCTCCAAATTCTGAGCACTGATTGGCATATCAGTCCTTTCCTCTCAATGTTTTTTCTTAAAAAAACCAAACAAACAAAAAATCACTTGGCTAATAACCCAATTTTTTCTCTTTAAACATTCTGACTTACACATCTTCTAAGTTACATACTTTGTAGTATAAGAATCTGCTAAAATCTATTATCCCATTAGATCTACGTTCATAATTGTCTCTTTCTTAACATCAGTATTTTAATCTCCCAGTTTAAAAACTGGTATAACCTATAAAAATATTTAAGGCATTATTTTATAGTAACATTTGTCTACCCAGAAATATCCAGATCCACTTCTAAAGACAACCATTCAGATTTTTTAAAAGAATGTACCACAACTTCCAGAGGCAATTCCAAAACAAGGAAATAAATATATAGTGGACATGATTTACTATTTGTAAGAAATATTTTTAAAGCAAATTTACATGTATTGATTCATATAGTCCTCATAACAAACTACAAATAGAACTATAATAATAGTTATATATTAGTTTATAGAACTATAAAGTGAGTTCTATTATTACCCTGAACAAAGTGAGGCACAGAGGTCAAGGAATTTACTCTTTGTCCTACAGCTAGTTAATGTTACAGTCAGGCTGAAAATAAATATTTACTGAGTACATACTGCATGTGTAACACTGTGTCATCTGGTTATCCTTTAATTTTCATCATGTTTGGTAACTTAAATCAAAACTTTATTTAAGGCATTATTATATACTTTTATTATGTATTCTTTTCTTGGGCTCCAAAATCACTTCAAACAATGACTATAGCCTTGAAATTAAAAGATGCTTGCTCCTCAGAAGAAAAGCTATGACAAACCTAGACAGTGTATTAAAAAGCAGAGACATCACTTTGCCAACAAAGGTCCATATAGTCAAAGCTGAGGTTTTTCCAATAGTCATGTACAGATGTGAGAGTGGGAACATAAAGAATGCTGAGCAACTAAGAACTGATGCCCTCAAACTGTGGTTCTGGAGAAGACCTTTAAGAGTCCCTTGAACTGCAAGGAGATCAAACTAGTCAATCCCAAGCGAAATCAAGCCTGAATATTCACTGGAAGGACTGATGCTGAAGCTGAAACTCCAATATTTTGGTCACCTGATAGGAACAGCCAACTCCTTAGAAAAGACCCTGATGCTGGGAAAGATTGAAGGCAGGAGGAGAAGGAGGATGAGATGGTTGGATAGCATCACTGAATCAATGGACATGAGTTTGAGCAAACTCAAGAGATAGTGAAGAACAGGGAAGCCTGACATGCTGCAGTCCAAGAGGATGTAAAGAGTTGGATATGACTGAGTGACTGGACAACAATATATTTTTTCTAAATCATACAATGGAGGCTTTGAGAATCTACCCAATAGGTCTTCTTATCATTGCAAGTAATTTGAGGGACAATACTTGTAACCAATGGCAATGTCTTCAAACATGTTTTTAGCCCCCTATTAATTATATTGATCAGTCTCATTCAATCAGTTCAGTCACTCAGTAGTGTCCAACTTGTCGTGACCCCCTGAAGTGCAGCATGCCAGGCCTCCCTGTCCATCAACTCCCAGAGTCGACCTAAACCCATGTCTATTGAGTCAGTGATGCCATCCAACCATCTCATCCTCTGTCTTCCCCTTCTCCTCCTGCCCTCAGTCTTTCCCAGCATCAGGGTCTTTTCCAATGAGTCAGCTCTTCACATCAGGTGGCCGCAGTATTGAAGCTTCAGCTTCAACATCAGTCCTTCCAATGAATACCCAAGACTGATCTCCTATAGTCTGGACTGGTTGGATCTCCTTGCAGTCAAAGGAACTCTCAAGAGTCTTCTCCAACACCACAGTTCAAAAGCATCAATTCTTCTGCATTCAGCTTTCTTTATAGTCCAACTCTCACATCCATACATGACTACTGGAAAAACCATAGCCTTGACTAGACAGACTTTTGTTGACAAAGTAATGTCTCTGCTTTTCAATATGCTGTCTAGGTTGGTCATAAATTTCCTTCCAAGGAGTAAGTGTCTTTTAAATTCATGGCTACAATCACCATCTGCAGTGATTTTAGAGCCCAGAAAAATAGCCACTGTTTGCACTGTTTCCCCATCTATTTGCCATGAAGTGATGGGACCAGATGCCATGATCTTAGTTTTCTGAATGTTGAGCTTTAAGCCAACTTTTTCACTCTTCTCTTTCACTTTCATCAAGAGGCTCTTTAGTTATTCTTCACTTTCTGCCATAAGGGTGGTGTCCTCTGCATATCTGAGGTTATTGATATTTCTCCCAGCAATCTTGATGCCAGCTTGTGCTTCCTCCAGCCCAGCATTTCTCATGATGTACTCTGCATATAAGTTAATTAATCAGGCTGACAATATACAACCTTGATATACTCCTTTCCCTGTTTGGAACAAGTCTGTTGTTCCATGTCCAGTTCTAACTGTTGCTTCCTGACTGCATACAGGTTTATCAACAGGCAGGTCAGGTGGTCTGGTTTTCCCATCTCTTTCAGAATTTTCCACAGTTTGTTGTGATCCACACAGTCAATAAAGCAGGAATAGATGTTTTTCTAAAACTCCCTTGCTTTTTCGATGATTCAGCAGATCTTGGCAATTTGATCTCTGGTTCCTCTGCTGTTTCTAAAACCAGTTTGAATAGCTGGAAGTTCACGGTTCATATATTGCTGAAGCCTGGACTGGAAAATTTTGAGCATTAATTTACTAGCGTGTGAGATGAATGCAATTGTGCGGTAGTTCGAGCATTCTTTGGCATTGCCTTTCTTTGGGATTGGAATGAAAACTGACCTTTTCCAGTCCTATGGCCACTGCTGAGTTTTCAAACTTGCTGGCATATTGAGAGCAGCACTTTCACAGCATCATCTTTCAGGATTTGAAATAGCTCAACTGGGATTCCATCACCTCCACTAGCTTTGTTTCTAGTGATACTTTCTAAGGCCCACTTGACTCCCCATTCCAGGATGTTTGGCTCTAGGTGAGTGATCACACCAATGTGATTATCTGAGTCCTGAAGATCTTTTTTGTACAGTTCTTCTGTGTATTCTTTCTACCTCTTCTTAATATCTTTTGCTTCTGTTACTATATCTTCATAAATATTTAATTTTTCTTAATTTTTCCACAGATGTTACTTATCCATTCCTGAAAGCATAGGCCCACATAGTCCTTTAGAACAAAGATGATCTCTGCAAAGGACAAATACAAAAATAGCTTCATCTATGGTCAAGTAACTCCTCTTTGAAGTTGACTTACTGTTTTTCTTCTTTGGGGTTTTATCCTGGTTCTAGGCACCAATGTTTTTTGCTTATTCATGTAACCCAATCCTCATTTGAATCAAGTGTTGAGTGATCAGGCCTCTGACAATTTCTTCATTCTGCTAGATTCCTTGCATGCCTGCCTGCTCAGTCATTTCAGTTGTGCCCAACTCTTTGTGACCCTATGGACTACAGCCTTCCAGGTGCCTCTGTCCCTGAGATTCTTCTGGAAAGAATACTGGAGTGAATTACCCTGCCCTCCTCCAGGGTTATTCCTGACCCAGGGATCAAACCCACATCCCTTTTATTGCAGGAGATTCTTTACCACTGAGCTACCAGTGAATCCCCATTATATTCCTTACTGGAATGAAATTCCTTCTAAATGTCAATATTTAATACCAGTTCTCTTGGTGATGGTTAACATTCATTTGTTTTTGATCATTAGAGGTACATATGTTTCTGAAAATCTTTAGGAGGCTTCTTTTCATTATACCATGAAGGAGACACAGTGTACATTCTTTCTGTCCTCTTCTTCTGCATGGATGGAGTGAGAAAAATCCCACCGTTAGAAAAATTTGGTCCAGAAAGAAACATGATAGAAGACTCAGACACCAGTGTGAGAAGAAGGAGCCAAGGGCCCAAATACTCTATATAGGATACAAACTGGGGACTGGAAGCACCATACCAGTTCTTTACACTGTCAACTGTTTTAAAATATAGGATATTAATAGAAAATTTCAGTTATATTATTGCCAATAGATCAGGAAATATTGCCATTGAAAAAACAGTTTATTGCTCACAATTCCCAAGAAGAAGGGGCACAATACACCATGCAGGACCACATGGGGAAGCAGCAGGGCAGGTTAGGAGGCAGAGGGAGAATGGAGAACTGTGAGCAAGAATCTTTTATCATGATTTCTACAGGAAGAAAGGGGGTAACACAGGGTAAGCAGGCATAGGCTAGGGGAGTTTGAATAATTCCAATGGCTAGGAGGTATAAGGACTGCCCCTAGCTATCTGATAGCTGGGAGAATAGGGCAAGAGAAGAGTAGTCCAGAGTGTGAGAACTCAATAAAGGAAGTGGTTGGATTGTGGACTCTGAATTGTTAGCGTGTATTTGAAAAGTGCACTCACAGCTGAATTGTTTACTATTTCTAGCTATTGGTTAACCCTTGGAGAGGGTGTTTCTCCAAGCCCCTGATATCAAGCATCAAATTAAAGAAAATAAATGGTAAGAAAAAGTAAGGAAACAAAATATATGGTTAATACACCAACTAGATGACCACAGAGCTCTTGAATAGTTTTTTATTTAATTTTTAAGTTTTTAAATACATTTATATTTTAAATTTTTATTTTTATTAAAAGTTGCATGTGTTTTTATTTTTCTGTTTCCTAATATTTTAAAAGGAAAAGGCAACTTCTTATGAATAACAGCTCTTAAGATTACTAGGTGGGTACAAGTACTGCTCTAAGAAACAGCAAAAAAATCATAGTATAAGTAATATTTGTTTAACAAATTCATCATATACAGTATCATTTCAATGCTAGAACATGATATGCAAATTGTATGGTCCATTGTTTGGGATATATGAAACTGTTGGTTACTATGCTGCATAATAGGGCTTCCCTAGTAGCTCAGTGGTAAAGAATCCACCTAGAACACAGGAGACACAGGAGACGTAGGTTTGATCTCTGGGTTGAGAATATCCCCTGGAGGAGAGCATGGCAACCCACTCCAGTATTCTTCCCAGGAGAATCCCAGGAAAGAGGAGCCTGGTGGGCCACAGTCCATAGCATTGCAAAGAGTCAGACACGACGGAAGCAACTTAGCATACATGCATATGTTGTATAATAATTGCCATGAACAATAAACATTTAGTATAAATGTTTGAAAGCTGAACTGCATTAACTGAGACTTTCTGAGGTCATTTTGTGGACAATGAGAACAGTCTTGAGTCTGAAGAGTGGGTTCTCATGGAGAATCTGGCTGCACCCTACCCCAACTCTAGCCCTCTTCCTTACTGTAAAGGAAGTTTTGCTGACAATACTGCTGTCCCTGTGGTTGCTGCTCAGATGGAGTCAGGAAGTGTGAATGCAAAAGGAAGTTAGAGCTCTATGTGTCTGAGGAAGAGAAGGCCTTGTTCTGCGGTCTGTGTGGGCTCTGTACTTTGATTAAGTACCTCACTTCAGGCCCCATAATCCACATTATTGTTTACATTTTTCTATTTTAGAAAGAGAGAGTAGACTCACCAAGGAACCAAATGGACAGAGGAGCCTGGAGGGCTATAGTCCACAGGATTGCAAAGAGTCAGATGCAACTAACCCACTGAGTCCACGCACACATAGTGAATTATTGCCTATACTGTAAAGAGCTGGGAGCTTCTCTGGTGACTAAGGTGGTAAAGGATTTGCCTGCAATGCTCAATCTCTGGGAAAGGAAAATCCCCTGGAGAAAGGAATGGCAATCCACTCCAGTATTCTTGCTTGGAGAAGTCCATGGACTGAGCCTGGCAGACTACAGTCCGTAGATCACAAAAAGATGGACACGACGGAACAACTGACACACTAAAGACCTGGAAAGAAAATACCCCCAAGGCAACTACTCTAGGCCTATGCTTTTGGTTTTGATAGAATTGACTAAGTTAGAGTAGGATTCACAAGTAATCAGGGGTAGAGACAACTTTGAAGAAATAGATTACATTGTGAGAGTTTAACAAGAAAAGGGAAAGATCTTATATCTCTAAAGCAGCTGGTAAGCAAGGTGAGGCAAGAACAAGAAATTGGTACAGGTTTTGAAGGCATGGTAGTGGTGGTTTAGTTGCTAAGTCATGTCCATCTCTTGTGACCCCATGGACTGTAGCCTGCCAGGCTCCCCTGTCCATGGGATACTCTAGGCAAGAACACTGGAGTCTGTGGCCATTTCATTTTCCAGGGGATCTTCCAGACCCAGGAACTGAACCCAGGTCTCCTGAATTACAGGCAGATTCTTTACCAAGTGGGCTACTTTGAAGACATTGAAACTGGAATTTCCCCAGGAATGCTATACAGATAAAGTGTGGATTTTATATTACAATGCTTTAAACAAGGAGCTACACTCACGCTAATGACTTTGCTTTTTGTTCACCTCATCTCCCCAGGAAAACTTGCAAACTTCTATGCTAAGCATTGTTTCCTTATGAGTTAAAATAAATAATTATCCTATAAATATTTAAAATAAATCTCCATAGTATGTCTTAATATGGAAGGAATTTTTTATAATCACAAATATAGACAAGTACATTTTAATATGCTCCACATCCACAGAACTACCTAACTGCTACAATAGTTAAATAAAACCTATCAATTTCTGGGACAAGAATCCCATAACAAAACACAAACTGTGCTATTCAAAACAAAGACATCACTCAACCAAAACAGGGTAACAGTACACAGCCTTGATGTAATCCTTTCCCTATTTGGAACCCGTCTGTTGTTCCATGTCCAATTCTAACCATTGCTTCCTGACCTGTATGCAGAATTCTCAAGAGGCGAGTCAGGTGGTCTTGTATTCCCATCTCTATAAGAATCTTTCAGAGTTTGTTGTGGTCCACACCATCAAAGGCTTTGGCATAGTCAATAGAGCAGAAATAGCTATTTTTTAGGAACTCTCTTGCTTTTTCGATGACCCAGTGGATGTTGGCAATTTGATCTCTGATTCCTCTGCCTTTTCTAAAACCAGCTTGAACATCTTAAAGTTCACGGTTCACGTATTGTTGAAGCCTGGATTGGAGAATTTTGAGCATTACTTTACTGGTGTGTGAGATGAGTGCAATTGTGCAGTAGTTGGAGCATTCTTTGGCATTGCCTTTCTTAGGTATTGGAATGAAAACTGACCCTTTCCGTTCCTATGACCACTGCTGAGTTTTCCCAATTTACTGGCATATTGAGTATAGCACTTTCACAGCATCATCTTTTAGGATTTGAAAGAACTCAATTGGAATTCCATCTCATAGTGATGCTGCCTAAGGCCCACTTCACATTCCAGGATGTCTGGCTCTAGGTGAATGATCACACCATTGTGATTATCTGGGTCATGAAAATCTTTTTTGTACAGTTCTGTGTATTCTTGGATGCAATCTCAAAATGACAGAATAATTTCTTCATTTCCAAGGCAAACCATTCAATATCACGGTAATCCAAGTCTATGCCCTGACCAACATGCTAAAGAAGGTGAAGTTGAATGGTTCTATGAAGACCTACCAGACCTTCTAGAACTAACACCCAAAAACACCCAAAAAAGATGTCCTTTTCATTATAGGGAATTGGAATGCAAAAGTAGGAAGTCAAAAAACACCTGGAGTAACAGGCAAATTTGGCCTTGGAGTATAGAATGAAGCAGAGCAAAGGCTAATAGAGTTTTGCCAAGAGAATGTACTGGTCATAGTAAACACCCTCTTCCAACAACACAAGACTCTACACATGGTCATCACCAGATGGTCAACACTGAAATCAGATTGATTATATTCTTTGCAGCCAAAGATGGGAGAAGCTCTACACAGTCAGTTAAAACAAGACCAGGAGCTGACTATGGCTCAGATCATGAACTCCTTATTGCCAAATTCAGATTAAATTGAAGAAAGTGGGGAAAACCACTAGATCATTCAGGTATGACCTAAATCAAATCCCTTATGACTATACAGTGGAAGTGAGAAATAGATTTAAGGGACTAGATCTGACCTGATGAACTATGGATGGAGGTTCATGACAATGCACAGGAGACAGGGATCAAGACCATCCCCAAGAAAAAGAAATGCAAAAAAGCAAAATGACTGTCTGAGGAGGGCTTACAAATAGCTGTGAAAAGAAAAGAAGCAAAAAGCCAAGGAGAAAAAGAAAGATATATCCACTTGAATGCAGAGTTCCAGAGAATAACAAGGACAGATAAGAAAGCCTTCCTCAGTGATCACTGCAAAGAAATAGAGGAAAACAACAGAATGGGAAAGACTAGAGACCTCCTCAAGAAAATTAGAGATACCAATGGAACATTTCATGCAAAGATGGGCTCAGTAAAAGACAGAAATGGTATGGATCTAACAGAAGCAGAAAATATTAAGAAAAGGTGGCAAGAATACACAGAAGAACTGTACAAAAAAGGTCTTCATGACCCAGATAATCACGATGGTGTGATACACACACTAACACACACATCTGCACACACATATATTACTTATATGTTTATATAAACACACAGATACAGGTTATATAAGATATTACATAAATATCTAACAAAGTACAATTGGCCCTTCAACAATATGGGTTTGAACTGCAGAGTTCTACTTATATATGGAACTTTTTAAAGAGTAAATAGCTTCCTAGGTGGCACTGGTGGTAAAGAACACTCCTCCCAGTACAGGAGACACAGCAGACTTGAGTTCGATCCCTGGGTTGGTAAGATCCCCTGGAGGAGGAAATGGCAGCCTACTCCAGTATTCTTGCCAGGAGAATCCCATGGACAGAGGAGCCTGGTGAGTCACAGACTGTAGGGTCACAAAGTGTCAGACACGGCTGAAGAGACTTAGCACAATACCACACAGACGAATGTGAGGATACAGAGGACTAAATATAAATTATATTTGGATTAACCCCAGTGTTGTTCAATAGTTTACTCTGTGCACATTTCTTTTTTCAAGTCCATATTTATCTAATGATACTGTATGTGATGCAATTTTAAGAAAAGATGTTCCTTTCAAAGAAGCATTTGAAGATAGACATTAGAACAACCTGCCTGAGAAAAGGCAGCAGCAACTACTTCTAAGACTGTTTATAGTCCTTATTTTTTGATTCATTGAGTATGTAATCTTGTTAATCTGGTGAGAAATCTGTGTTTCCATAGACAAATCTATGTTTCCATAGACAAATCTATGTTTCCTTAAGGCAGACAATTGTCTGAAACTAATTACTAAGTCAAGTGTTTGTATAATTGTTGTAAACATTTCTTATAAATTAGTCATTTTTCCACACTATAAAACCATTTGAGACATAAATTTTCAGGTTCCCATCCCCTGGTTGAAAGTCATTTACTAAAACAAAACCCTCAAGTCACTGCTCACTATAATTAAATGCTTGCATATGCCTTGATAAAGCAATGATACAAGATAAAGCAATGATTATGAATTATTCAAAAACAGTATTTTAGGAATAAGTCCAACAAATACACTGAGTGGATGAACAGGTGTTTCAGGTAGAAATATGCCTCTTTTCTTACCTTGCAATAATAGCTGTAGTGAGTACAGCTAGTTTTAAACACTTCCTGTTCTGGAAAAGACCAATAGTAAGAGCTGATGGCTTCATGAAATGTAAAGATATTCCAAGGTTTTTGCTGGTTCTGTTTTTACTATAATTTTCTTGACTTTCTCTTCTCTCCCTCTTTCCCTTCCTCAGAACAAGATATCAAATAAGTTGGCATGAACAGAAAATATAGTCATCTGACAATCAGGGATTCTTAAAGTTGGTGGGTAAATATTCAGTGTCAATATCATTAATGCTTACATTCACTTATTCATCTTTCTACACATTCAGTCACCAAACATTTATTGAACAACACTTATAAGTGCAAATCTATGGAGCCCAAAATGATGTACAGTTTTTTTTTATCTCAATCAGTTCATCCTCTTTGTTGTTGTTCAGTCATTAAATCATGTCCAACTATTTGAAACCCCATGGACTGCAGCATGCCAGGCTTCCCTTTACTTCACCACTTCCCAGAGTTTGCTCAAACTCATGTATGTTGAGTTAGTTAGTCCATTGAGCTAGTCCATCCAACCATCTCATCCTTTGTCATCGCCTTCTCCTCCTGTCCTTAATCTTTTCCAGTTCCAAGGTCTTTTCCAATGAGCTGACTCTTTGCATCAGGTGGCCAAAGTATCAGAGCTTCCACATCAGTCCTTCCAATGAATATTCAGGATTGAGTTCCTTTAGAATTGACTGACTTGATCTCCTTGGCATCCAAAGGACTCTTAAGAGTCCTCTTCAGCACCACAATTTGGAAGTATCAATTCTTCGGTGCTCAGGCTTCTTTATGGTGGTCTAACTCTCAAATAGAGCTCTCCCTCTAATAGGCACATAAAAGAGAAATACTGTCCAATCACTGAAGAACTAGAGTGATAGTTAATTCAGTTCAGTTCAGTCGCTCAGTTTTGTCCGACTCTTTGTGATCCCATGATCTGCAACACACCAGGCCTCCCTGTCCATCAACTCCCAAAGTCTACCCAAACCCATGTCCATCGAGTTGGTGATTTCATCCAGCCATCTCATCCCCTGTCATCCACTTCTCCTCCTGTCCCCAATCCTTCCAGCATCAAGGTCTTTTCAAATGAGTCAACTCTTCACATGAGGTGGCCAAAGTATTGGAGTTTCAGCTTTAGCATCAGTCCTTCCAATGAACACCTAGGGCTTATCTCCTTTAGGATGAACTTGTTGGATTTCCTTGTAGTCCAAGGGATTCTCAAGAGTCTTCTCCAACACCACAGTTCAAAAACATCAATTCTTCTGCACTCAGTCTTTTTCACTGTCTAACTCTCACATCCATATGTGACTACTGGAAAAACAATAACCTTGACTAGACGGGCCTTTGTTGAGAAAGTAATGTCTCTGCTTTTCAATATGCTATCTAGGTTGGCCATAACTTTCCTTCAAGGAGTAAGAGTCTTTTACTTTCATGGCTGCAATCACCATCTACAGTGATTTTGGAGCCCCCAAAAAACAAAGTCTGACACTGTTTCCATTGTTTCCCTATCTATTTCCCATAAAGAGATGGGACCAGATGCCATTATCTTAGTTTTCTGAATGTGGAGCCTTAAGTCAACTTTTTCACTCTCCTCTTTCACTTTCATCAAGAGGCTTTTTAGTTCCTCTTAACTTTCTGCCATAAGGGTGGTGTCGTCTGCATATCTGAGGTTATTGATATTCCTCCTGGCAATCTTGATGCCAGCTTGTGCTTCTTCCAGCCCAGGGTTTCTCATGATGTACTCTGCATAGAAGTTAAATAAGCAGAGTGACAATATACAACTTTGACATACTCCTTTTCCTATTTGGAACCAGTCCATTGTTCCATGTCCAGTTTTAACTGTTGCTTCCTGACCTGCATACAGGTTTCTCAAGAGACAGGTCAGATAGTCTGGTATTCCCATCTCTTTCAGAATTTTCTACAGTTTATTGTGATCCACACAATCAAAGGCTTTGTCATAGTCAATAAAACAGAAATAGATGTTTTTCTGGAACTCTCTTGCTTTTTCAATAATCCAGTGGATGTTGGCAATTTGATCTCTGGTTCATCTGCCTTTTCTAAAACCAGCTTGAACATCTGGAAGTTCATGGTTCACATTGCTGAAGCCTGGCTTGGAGAATTTTGAGCATTATTTTACTAGCGTGTAAGATGAGTGTAATTGTGTGGTAGTTTGAGCATTCTTTGGCATTGCCTTTCTTTGGGATAGGAATGTAAACTGACCTTTTCCAGTCCTGTGGCCACTGCTGAGTTTTCCCAATTTGCTGGCATATTGAGTGTAGCACTTTCACAGCATCATCTTTTAGGATTTTAAATAGCTCAACTGGAATTCCATCACCTCCACTGGAGGTGTTCATAGTGATGCTTTCTAAGGCTCACTTGACTTCACATTCCAGGATGTCTGGCTGTCAGTGAATGATCACACCATCATTATTATCTGAGTCATGAAGATCTTTTTTGTACAGTTCTTCTGTGTATTCTTGCCTCTTCTCCTTAATACCTTCTGCTTCTGTTAGGTCCATACAATTTCTATCCTTTACTGAGTCCATCTTTGGACTCAAAATGTTCCCTTGGTATTTCTAATTTTCTTGAAGAGATCTCTAGTCTTTCCCATTCTGTTATTTTCCTCTATTTCTTTGCATTGATCACTAAGAAAGGCTTTCTTATCTGTCCTTGCTATTCTTTGGAACTCTGCATTCAGATGGGAATATCTTTCTTTTTCTCCTTTGCTTTTCACTTCTCTTCTTTTCACAGCTATTTGTAAGGCCTCCTCAGACAACCATTTTGGTTTTTTGCATTTCTTTTTCTCTGGGATCTTTTTAATCCTTTGTCTCCTGTACAATGTCATGGATCTCCGTCCATAGTTCATCAGGCACTCTGTCTATCTGATCTAGTCCCTTAAATCTATTTCTCACTTCCACTGTATAATTATAAGGGATTTGATTTAGGTCATATCTGAATGGTCTAGTGGTTTTCCCTACTTTCTTCACTACTTAAGAATTAAATAATCTGATATTTCCTATAAGATTTACCAGTATAAGAAAAAAATGATAAAAATCTTTTGATAATGAAAACTTAAAATAAAACCTTAATACTTAAAATGTGCAGAAAAGGGAACCCTCTTACACTATTGGTGGGAATGCAAAGTAGTACAGCCACTGTGGAAAACGTGTGGAGATTCCTTAAAAAACTGCAAATAGACCTGCCATATGACCCAGCAATCCCACTGCTGGGCATATACACCAAGGAAACCAGAATTGAAAGAGACACATGTACCCCAATGTTCATAACCGCATTGTTTACAATAGCCAGGACATGGAAGCAACCTAGATGCCCATCAACTAATGAATGGATAAGAAAGCTGTGGTACATATACACAATGGAATATTACTCAGCATAAAAAAAAAATTCATTTGAATCAGTTCTACTCAGGTGGACGGAACTGGAGCCTATTATCCAGAGTGAAGTAAGCCAGAAGGAAAAACAACAATACAGTATACTAACGCATATATATGGAATTTAGAAAGATGGTAATGAGAACCCTGCATGCAAGACAGCAAAAGGAACGCAGATGTATAGAATGGACACGTGGACTCTGTGGAAGAGGGCAAGGGTGGGATGATATGGGAGAATGATATTGAAACATGTTAATTACCATATGTGAAATCAATCGCCAGCCCAGTGTTGATGCTCGGGGCTGGTGTACCGGGATGTCCCAGGGGGCGGGAGTCGGGAGGGGGGAGGGAGGGGAGTTCCGGAGGGGGAGCATGTGTAGATCCATGGTGGTTTCATGTTACTGTATGGCAAAATCAACACAATAAAGTAAAGAAAATTTTTAAAAAATATATTCTTCTTGGTATGCAATTTTATGACATGTGGTTGTTGAAAACAATCCACTCTCATAACAGCAATGATGTGGATCAGTATCAGTTTGCCTGATGGCAGTTAAATGAACAGTCATCATTAGACTAGCTCTACCTTCCATTCCACCCCCAGCATTCATAAAGATGATTTTTATATTAAAGAGAAAGAGCACCCTCTTCTCCTCTCCTTTTCTTAGTAACCTGGTTTTCTACCTTTAGAGATACCATATTTCAAAAATAAAATTAAGACCTTTCACTATAAGTTAGGAAGAAAACTATGAAAGCAATCATTCTAGAAATTTGAAGTCACTTAGAAAAGGATTTTTCTGGTATAAATTTTTCACTGTCCAATAAGGGGGGAAAAAACCAGAGAAAAATAAACAATTTACAAGTTCATTTTTGAATTATCATGTATGTATTTTACTTGCCAGATTTTAAAATAATTGCCAAATTAAGATAACAATTAGAGTATTATATAACTTTTTTGTAATAATTTCAAATTCTGAACCAAAATTTTCTCTTTAATTTGTTGACCTGGTGTAAGTTAGTGAGGCCTGTCCTTCTGTTTCTGAAAATACTTTTAGAAATGTGAAAGATATCAGTTTCTATAAATTGGGCTTTGGCTTCCTAAAGGTAACATTCCCTACTCTTCTTTATTCAGATGTTTTTATGAAAGATGAAAGAATTAGAGATGGAGTAGGGAGTATGGGTTTGGGAATGTTTAAAGAATAGTGATTATCTGGGGCATAATAGGATGGCAGGATGCAAGGAGAGAAGAGAGTGTATTATTCTGAACTTTTAATTTCCATTGGGAAGAAGGAGGAAAACAGATCATTATGAAGTTTCTACCCATGTCAAGCCTTATCATAATTTATTTAATATTCATGGCAACCATATGAGAGAATATTTTTTCCTATTTTACAAATTAAAGAACTAGAATTAAATAAAACATTCAAGATCCTGTAGTTACCAACCTGGGAATGGAATCCTCATGTCTCTGATTCCAGTACCTGCCTCCATCCCTTTCTGGATAGGAAAAGAGGGATCTGATGAGAGCAGATTGTTCCAGAAAACAGAGACTATTTGTATGCTGGTAGCAAGAGATTCTTAACAAATTACAAAAATGTAGTTTATTCTTTAATGCTTTGGTGATATTTCAGTCAAAAAAAAAACACCAAAGAATTTATGAATTATTGTTCTACTTTGGATTATTCTGGTAAACTTTCCTAAACTGCTCAAATACCTTCTTGCTGTAACTATAAAATACATTCCATAGGCTAAGAAAATTCTGAGATATTAATGAGTGTATGCATGTGATGGCCCTTGAGTTCCTTGGGGAAAAAATAAAAGCTAGGTATAAAAGTTATGCTACTCTGTTTTCTTTCCTTTTACTTGATGTCTTGCTTAATCTGACTGGGACTTGATTCTGTTCCTCTCCAGAAAAATTAAGCCATCCTTCAATGCCTAAATAAAAATAAAGGTCAGTTAATTATTTAAGTTCTACCTCCTGGCTTCCATGAAAAAAAGAAAGGTGCTTTGATTTCATTTCCATAAATTGAATATGTATGCAATGTTAGATTAACTTAATAAGAATTCAGAAACTAGTGGTAAGAGCAAGTGATGTGAGCATTAGACAGATTGTCCTGACAAAATTTGAGAGCTACCTTTCAAGAATCCAGGAGGTAAAGAGGGGGAGCTTGGAAAAATAGCTGTTAATGGAGCCATCTATATTCCAAGTGGACATATTTAACTTTATAAAGCTTTAAAGATGTCATCAATGTGGTGACCCAGAAGACAAGCTCTGATGAAAAAAATGTCTTTTTGACAGGGGAATGGGTTGTTTGTAAATGGATTTTAAGTGCACTAGATTTGTTTGCATTTGTTATATTGCTTAAAAAGCTGATCACATAAGTCATAATTAATAGGAGATAGTCCCTCTGGATCAAGAATAGAATTTTAACTCAATATGTAGAGTTGTTGATTCTATTTTCTCAACTCCTCTCATCCATCTTTTACCCTGTTCTCTCTGTTTTCAGAGAGAAAGTTTCTTCAGCCTTTTTTTTCCTTCCTACTGGCATCTTTCCATCAACATTTAAACATGAGCAGTGTATTGTTTGTCTAAAACAAATAAGCAAATAAAGCCCTCTCAATCTCACAACCTCCTCTACTAATTGTCCAAACTCACTTTTCACAGCTAATTTTTCTTGAAAACATTTTCTTTTTGTTTTACGCATGGTAAATAATATGTATTTATCTTATGAAATAATATCCTGCTAGTAAATTGATGCATTCTTCTTTTTAACCCTGTTTTCATCCATAGGTGGTTCATAAATCTATATTACCAGTCTGTCCTTTTGTCCTATAATCAATCTAAGATGTCTCCAACTACCTATTGGACATCTTTATTAGGTGTCTCATAGCACTTCACACTCAACTTGTCCAAAACTAACTCATCATCCCCTTCCCAAATTTATTTCTTTCCTCGAGTCTTTCCTATCTCGATGAAAGACAGCTCCATCCACTTCATTTTTAATCCAGAAACCTAGGAGTTATCCTTTATTTCTCCCCACACTTAGTAGTTAACAACTACTGTTGCTACTAAGTCGCTTCAGCTGTATCTGACTCTTTGCGACGCTATGGACTATAGCCCACCAGGCTCCTCTGTCCATGGGATTCTCCAGGCAAGTATACTGGAGTGGGTTGCCATGTCCTCCTCCAGGGTATCTTCCTGACCCAGGGATCGAACCTGTGTCTCCTGTGGTTCCTGCACTGCAGGAGGATTCTTTACTGCTGAAACACTGGGGAAGCCCCAGTTAACCACTACATTGTGCCAATTTATCTCCTAAATACTGAGTAGGATACCCATTTTTCTCCATCTCACTATCTCTGTCTAGGCTTTATCACCACTATTTCTCTGAATTACTGCAACAGCTTCCTAACTTTCTTTTCTACTTAACTTTCTTTTAGAATGATTTTTCCTTTCACTCCACTGCCAAAATCCTTACCCACTGCCTTTATATAAATGATCAGTTGTCTAAATATGGTTTGCAAGTTCCCATCTTTATCTCCAGCTTCCTTCCTTATCTCTCCTAGACAAGCCTAGAGTGACAGAGATACTTTTTTTCTTGTTCTTTGACCTGCCACATTCTCATGGTAAGACCTTCATGTATGTCATTTCTACTCTTTAAAAATCTTTCTCCCATTCTCTCCTCCAACCTAAGAAATCCTTAACATCCTTCAGATGTCTGCTTCTTTCTGGAAGCCTCTCCTTGTTGTGTAGACAAATTTAGGTTCTCTTCTTTTCAGTCCCCTGTATTTCTTCTAAGTTACTCATCAGACTTTATTTTAATTCTTAGGTAATTCTCTAGATTTTCCAATACAATGCATATATTATGAGAAAAGAAAACCTGTCTCTTCTTGATCTTACATGATCCCCAGCTTCTAGCACAATGACTTACAATCAGTAGGTGTTTAATAAAATTTGTATATTAAAGATTATATCCAAAATAAGAAGTAATATTTAAGCATTCAAATTCCTGATAGTTAACTCTCTCACTTTCTTATATCGGAGAACACAGATTCAGATCCCTCTGAATAACATGACCATATAATTGTTCATCCACACCAGGACATTTTTTATAGCAAAGTGGATAATATTTTTTTTAATTTATTTTTATTTATTTATTTATTTATTTTTAATTGTTTTTGCCATACATTGTCATGATATCACCATGAGTTTACATATGCTTCCCCTCCGGAATCCCCCTCCCTCTTCCCTCCCCACCCCGGGAAATCTCGCTGCACCAGCCCCGAGCATCAGTCCTGGGCTGGCGATTTATTTGACATATGAAAATTAACATGCTTCAATGCCCTTCTCCCATATCATCCCACCCTTACCCTCATCCACAAAGTCCATGAGTCTATTCTATACATCTGCGTTCCTTTTGCTGTCTCGTATGTTGGGTTCTCGTTACCGTCTTTCTAAATTCCATATATGTGCGTTAATATACTGTATTGTTGTTTTTGCTTCTGGCTTACTTCACTCTGGATAATGGGCTCCAGTTTCGTCCATCTGAGTAGAATTGCTTCAAATGAATTTTTTTTTAATGCTGAGTAATATTCCATTGTGTATATGTACCACAGCTTTCTTATCCATTCGTCAGTTGATGGGCATCTAGGTTGCTTCCATGTCCTGGCTATTGTAAACAATGCAGCGATGAACACTGGGGTACACGTAGCTCTTTCAATTCTGGTTTCCTTGGTGTATATGCCCAGCAGTGGGATTGCTGGGTCATATGGCAGGTCTATTTGCAGCTTTTTAAGGAACCTCCACACTGTTTTCCATAGTGGTTGTACTAGTTTGCATCAAAGTGGATAATATTAATGAATTAAATATCAACAGGGACAAACTAAGACTGTGCAGGCAAACCAGGACATGTGGTCACATTCCCTTAGGAGAAAAGCAGATAACATAAATAAATAAAGCACAGGTATATCTGTTTTGTCTAGGGGTGGGGTTTGGGAATGCTCCATTGATCTGGAGACTACAGTAACTATGTACTTTCCTCTAATTATTGGCATGTTGGAATTTAGATCTTGTCTTAACGGATCTTCTGATTTATCAAGAAAAATAGAAAATCCTAATTTTATATGAAATATCCTAATGTTTTAATGTTGGCAAATAATTTTAAAACAAAACACTTCTAAGTATGGGCAGGAGTTAAAATTGGAATATATAATCACCTACAAGGGCTGCCTTGGTGTTTCAGTGGTAAAGAATCCGCCTGCAATGTAGAAGACATGGGTTCAATCCCTGAGTCAAGAAGATTCCCTGGAGAAGGGAATGGCTATCCGTTGGATCATAGAAAAAGCAAGAGAATTTCAGGAAAACATTTACTTATGCTTCATTGACTACTTCGGCTTCATTAAAGCCTTTGACTGTGTGGATCACAACAAATTGTGGAAAATTCTTCAGGAGATGGGACCACCAGACCACCTTACCTGCCTCCTGAGAAAACTATATGCAGGTTAAGTAGCAAAAGTTAGAACTGGGTATGGAACAATGGATTGGTTCAAAACTGGGAAAGGAGTATGTCAAGGTTTATATTGTCATCCTGCTTATATGACTTATAGGCAGAGTACATCATGCGAAATGCTGGGCTGGATAAAGCACAATCCAGAATCAACACTGCCTGGAGAAATACCAATAACCTCAGATATGCAGATGACACCACCCTTATGGCAGAAAATGAAGAGGAACTAAAGACCCTCTTGAGGAAGGTGAAAGAGAAGAATGTAAAAGCTGCCTTAAAACTCAACATTCAAAAAACTACGATCATGGCATCTGGTCCCATCACTTCATGGTAAAAAGATGGGGAAGCAATGGGAATAGTGACAGAATTTGTTTACTTAGGCTCAAAAGTCACTGCAGATGGTGACTGCAGCCATGAAATTAAAAGACACTTGCTCCTTGGAAGAAAAACTATCACCAAACTAGACAGCATATTAAAAAGCAGAGACATTGCTTTGCCAGCAAAGGTCCATCTAGTGAAAACTATGGTTTTTCCAGTAGTCATGTATGGATGTGAGAGTTGGACGATAAAGAAAGCTGAGTGCCGAAGAATTGATGCTTTTGAACTGTGGTGTTGGAGAAAACTCTTAAGAGTCCCTGGAACAGCAAGGAGATCCAACCAGTCCATCCTAAAGGAAATTAGTCCTGAATATTCATTGAAAGGACTGATGCTGAACCTGAAACTCAAATACTTTGGCCACCTGATGTGAAGAGCTGACTCATTTGAAAAGACCCTGACGCTTTGAAAGATCAAAGGCAGGAGGAGAAGGGGATGACAGAAGATGAGATGGTTGGATAGTATCACCGATTCAATGGACATGAGTTTGAGCAAGCTCCAGGAGCTGGTAAAGGGCAGGGAAGACTGGCGTGCTGCAGTCAATGGGGTTGCAAAGAGTCACATACAACTGAGCAACTGAACAACAACCCACTCCAGCATACTTGCCTGGAGAATTCCACGGACATAAAAGCCTGGTGGGCTGTAATCCACAGGGTCACAAGTGTCAGACACAATTTAGTGACTCCACACCATCAATCACGTACAAAATCCAGATAGACAGATGTCAGTATCAGCCACAGCATGGGAGCAGAGTAATCCAGATATTACACCTTTAGCTGTTCAGTCATAAGGAGGTTCAGAAGATCCCAATAGGTGGCCCAGGCAAACAGGATATTGGGAGGGCTCTCAGGAGACCTGAAAGTATCTCAATATTTCTAAATCCAGTTGAGCCACACCTAAATATCATTCCTGGTGTAGACATGAGAAATATTTCATGAGAACCTCTAAAGGGTATTTATTAAAAACCAAATAACTCTGTTTCTTCCATATTAGTATTTTGATTTTTATTTCCTATTCATTTATTATGACTCCCTAGATGCTACCTCCTCTTGATTTGTCCTTATATTAGGCATTAAAAGTTCAGAATTTCATGCACCCTGCCTCTACTACAGTTTTACTAGTCAAATGCAAAACAAGTACCATTAGCTGCCACGCCTAAGGCATCGGTTTGGTGAACATAACCTGGGTTGAAAAGATTTAGCACAACTTCTACTTCCCTATCCACAACTCTTCATCCACCATTTGTCCATGAGAGACATCTGTCTAATATTCATAGTTCAGTCTGCAAGCTCTTGCTGAGTCTGGTAATAACGCATGTGAAATGGTTTCATGATCAAGGACTGGATGCATAATTGACTAAACAGCTTGTGTTATTTATATTCTCCAAATGTATATAAAACAGATTCACACACATGATTATGCTAAGGATATAATTAAAGAATGAGCCACAAGGAAACTTTGAGATCATCTAGCCCAGCCTCTTCATTTTACATCTGAAGAAGCTGCGCCTGGGGGAGGCTGAGCAATGTGCTGAAGTCACACCACCTGCCAGGTGCAGTGTTTAAGTTCTCTAAGTGCCAAAAAAATAATTTGCCAGTGACAGAAGTCTCAGCATATGGGAGAAGATGGAGGTTACAGAATTTGGGAGACAGGTTCAGGAACAAGAGATACTCACCAGCTGGTTACCAGGTAGGGTTTTTAGAGACAAATAAACTGCCAGTGACCTAACCACAAAGCTGAGACGAACTCCCTGCTGAGCGATTAATGCCTTCATAGTCATCTGAGAAACAAAGTGGCAATCACTGGAAATGCCTCTGACCACAGATCTACTGAATATTGGAGATTTTTCAGATTTTGCTATTTTACTTCTATCTACAAACTTCATTCTGTGGTCATTCATCTTCCCTCATAGCCTCATTTCTATTCAGTTTAGATCTTCCTTTTGCTTTTTGCCTTCTCCTTAAAGATGTTTATTTTATTCCTTCCAACCATGCCCTAGTATTCTAAAGAAATGTTCTATGATAGTTTCCTGAAATTTTTCCAATGAATATTTCGTTTATGGCCTCATCTCTACTGCAGCCTGGATTTCTTGGAGCACTACCACTTCCCTCAACAATTTTCCAAGTAAGCGCATTTTATTCTTCTTGTTTCTGTTCCCTGGCTCACTGAGTTATCCAAAGCCCAGGTCATTCTTGACTAATTTTAAGTTACTACCTTCTCTGTCACCAAAATTCTGTTTCGAAAATAACTTCAGAGGCCATCTCCTCCTCTTCATCTGCCATAGTTCATGCACTTAAGAGTTTCTAACTCAAAACACTGTAATTGACCCTTCATTGATCACCTTACTTGCAGCTCCTTCTCATTCAGCCCATTCCTCACAGGACCACCAGAGTTTTCTGAATAAAGCACAACACAGCTAAAGTCACTATAGCACATGTGTCCCATCATTTGCAAGATAAAGTAAAAATGTAAAAACACATAAGCAGTAAAAATGCTTATATGCTTCAACACAGTGAATAAAATTAAAGGAACGTATTCTTAAATAATCAGATATGTAGAGAAATGTTTGTTTTCAATAATGTCCTCTTTAAGGTTTTTAGATGAAATTATGCAAAATGAAATCAGCCAAAATGGTGCCAAATAGAAAAGCAGTTCTAAATTTTAGAATATTTGTAAGGTGGATTATAAAAAAAACTATGTTTACTCATATACCAAAACCAGGCAACAACATGAAAGAAAGTTACAGACCAATATTCCTCACAAACATAGATACAAAAATTCTAAACAAAATAATATCAAATTGAATCCATAAATATATGAAGAAGATAATACATCATAACCAAGTTGTATCTGTTTTGATGCAAGGCTGGGTAAACATCTGAAAGTCTATTAGTGTAATTTACAGTCTCAAAACTGAGAGTGATCTCTGTTCATTTCCAAGGCAAACCATTCAATATCATGGTAATTCAAGTCTATGCCCTGACCAATAACACTGAAGAAGCTTCTATGAAGACCTCAAGACATTCTAGAACTAACAGGTCCAAAAGATGTCCTTTTCATCATAGGGGACTGGAATGCAAAAGTAGGAAGTCAAGAAACACCTGGAGTAACAGGTAAATTTGGCCTTGGAGTACAGAATGAAGCCGGGCAAAGGCTAATAGAGTTCTGTCAAGAGAACACACTGGTCATAGCAAACACGATCTTCCAATAACACAAGAGAAGACTCTACACATGGACATCACCAGATGGTTAACATGGAAATCAGATTGTTTATATTCTTTGAGCCAAAGTTGGGAGAAGCTCTATACAGTCAGCAAAAACAAGCCCAGGAAATGACTGTGGCTCAGATCATGAACTCCTTATTGCCAAATTCAGGTTAAATTGAAGAAAGTGGGGAAAACCACTAGCTCATTCAGGTATGACCTAAATCAAATCCCTTATGACTATACAGTGGAAATGAGAAATAGATTTAAGGGACTAGATCTGATAGAGTGTCTGATTAACTGTGGACGAAGGTTCATGACATTGTATAGGAAACAGGGATCAAGACCATCCCCTAGAAAAAGAAATGCAAAAAGGCAAAATGGCTGTCTGAGGAGGCCTTACAAATAGCTGTGAAAAGAAGAGAAGTGAAAAGCAAAGAAGAAAAGAAAAGATACATTCATTGAATACTGAGTTCCAAAGAACAGCAAGGACAGATAAAAAAAAAAACCTTCCTCAGCAATCAATGCAAAGAAATAGAGGAGAACAACAGAATGGGAAAGACTAGACATCTCTTCAAGAAAATTAAAGATACCACAGAAAGATGGGCTCAGTAAAGGACAGAAATGGTACGGACATAACAGAAGCAGAAGATATTAAGAAGTGGTGGCAAGAATACACAGAAGAATTGTACAAAAAAAGATCTTCATGACCCAGATAATCATGATGGTGTGATCACTCACACTCACCTACAGCCAGACAACCTGGAATGTGAAGTCAAGTAGGCCTTAGGAAGCATCACTATGAACAAAGTTAGTGGAGGTGATGGAATTCCAGTTGAGCTATTTCAAATCTTGAAAGATGAGGCTGTGAAAGTGCTGTACACAATATGTCAGCAAATTTGGAAAACGCAGCAGGCCACAGGACTGGAAAAGGTCAGTTTTCATTACAATTCCAAAGAAAGACAATGCCAAAGAATGCTCAAGCTACCGCACAATTGCACTCATCTCACACACTCTAGCAAAGTAATGCTCAAAATTCTCCAAGCCAGGCTTCAGCAGTACATGAACCATGAACTTTCAGATGTTCAAGCTGGTTTTAGAAAGGGCAGAGGAACCAGAGATCAAATTGCCAACATCTGCTGGATCACTGAAAAATCAAGAGAGTTCCAGGAAAATATCTATTACTGCTTTATTGACTATGACAAAGCCTTTGACTGTGTGGATCACAATAAACAATGGACAATTCTAAAAGAGATAGGAACACAAGACCACCTGACCTGCTTCTTGAGAAATCTGTATGCAGGTCAGGAAGCAACAGTTAGAACTGGACATGGAACAACAGACTTGTTCCAAATAGGAAAAGGAGTATGTCAAGGTTGTATATTGTCATCTTGCTTATTTAACTTATGTGCAGAGTACATCATGAGAAACACTTGGCTGGAGGAAGCACAAGCTGGCATCAAGATTGCTGGGAGAAATATCAATAACCTCAGATATGCAGATGACACCACCCTTATGGCAGAAAGTGAAGAACTAAAGACACTCTTGATGAAAGTGAAAGAGAAGAGTGGAAAAGTTGGCTTAAAGCTCAACATTCAGAAAACTCAGATCATGGCATTTGGTCTCATCACTTCATGGCAAATAGATGGGGAAACAGTGGAAACAGTGGCTGACTTTATTTTTCTGGGCTCTAAAATCACTGCAGATGGTGATTGCAGCCATGAATTTAAAAGACACTTACTCCTTGGAAGGAAATTTATGACCAAACTAGACAGCATATTGAAAAGCAGAGACAAGTCGAGAGAGACCTCCCTGGGATGGAAAGAGGCTTTACCAATAGCTCTCCTCTGCACCCGAATTGCCCCTAAGGAACAGGTTGGTCTTAATCCTTATGAGATGCTATATGGAAAACCTTTTGTTTATGTCAATGACCTCTTCCTAGATCCAGAGGTTCAGACCCTCCAGTTTATACCATGGCCATTGCACAATTCCAAGAGGATATATACTTGTGGGGTATGAACCAGGACCCAAAAGATTCTAAGGAGTCATCACTATATGTTCCAGGGACTCAAGTCCTAATTAAAGTCTGGAAAGATAGGTCCCCAAAGGCTCAACTCCAGCCCACATGGAAGGGCCCCTACCCTGTAATACTTTCTATCCCTATGGCAGTCAAGGTACTAGGACATGACTCCTGGATTCACTACTCACAAGTCAAGCCATGGAAAAAAACAGAAGAGGACACTCAATATACCTGTGAGCCCCTAGCAGATCTCAGATACCTATTCAAAACTACAAGTGAGTGCCATTCTAATGAACACCCCCAAAATCTGGTTTCTGGGGATAAGATTTCTCAGGATAGCTCTAAAGAGACAACGCAGCTTGGTAGAGACTGTACGCCAAAGCAGGCAGGAGATAAATCTTCTGATCCCTGAACAAGGAGGGACTTGAGCCATCCTGGCAGTGAGAATTTAAAATTGGCTAATGCCCCTACTAGTCCTTATTACACCATACTGATGCTGCTTATGATTGTTTCATACATTATCAATTGTCTAACCTGTTCTGTCTCTGCTCAGGTCAATAAGCTTCAACATGCAGTGCCAGCTCAACAAAGATAAAACTACAGCTGACCATGGAAAATATCACTCACCCTTAGGTGGACACCACTATGAGGACTCTGAGGCCTGAGACTAGCAAGAGGGGGAGGCTCAATGCCCCTTGTTGTCCCATTTCAGCAGGAAGTAGCCAGAAAGACCTTGACGCCCCTATTCCCAAAGAATTGGGCCTCCCATCTCTTGAGGGCGGAATGTTAAGTAGTTAGAATAGGAAACGGGAGTCCAAAATGGCAGTGGCTAGAAGACAAGGAAGGGAAAAGCCTGCAAAAATAGAACAAGGAAGGTTGGAGGACCTGAGTGAGAACTGCAGGTAGTACAGCACTCCTGTCTAAGCCAAATTTGCATAGGACAGGCCCAGGGGGCAGAAATAAGCATATAAAAGAGGAGCCAAAGCTCTTACTCTTTCTCTCTCTCTCCCACGCTTGGAAGATGACTCTCTCCCACTGCCCCCACCCCACCCCACCCCCACCCACCTCTCTCCCTCTCCCTTCCTCTCTCTCTCCCCAACATGTGTGCACTCTTTCTCTCTCCCCACCCCCAACATGCATGCGCATTCTTTCCCTTTCTCTCTCTCTCCTACGCTTTGAGAATGGATTCTCCTGTTATTATCTTCTAAATAAAATAGAGCTGTAACACTGAACAAAAAAAAAAAAAGAAAAGCAGAGACATTACTTTGTCAACAAAGGTCCGTCTAGTCAAGGCTATGGTTTTTCCAGTAGTCACTTATGGATGTGAGAGTTGGACCATAAAGAAAGCTCAGCGCCGGAGAACTGATGCTTTTGAACTGTGGTTTTGGAGAAGACTCTTGAGCGTCCCTTGGACTGAACACTCAGTCCTAGGTGTTCATTGGAAGGACTTATGTTGAAGCTGAAACTCCAATACTTTGTCCACCTGATGCAAAAGAGCTGACTTATTTGAAAAGACCCTGATACTAGGAAGGATTGAGGGCAAGAGGAGAAGTGGACGACAGAGGATGAGATGGTTGGATGGCATCACCAACTTAATGGACATGGGTTTGGGTAGACTCTGGGAATTGGTGATGGACAGGGAGGCCTGGCATGCTGCAGTTCATTGGGTCACAAAGAGTCGGACATTACTGAGCGACTGAACTGAATTGAACTGAACCATATCAACATTCTAAGGATTAAGAAATATATTATCATCTCCATAAATGCAAAAAAGCCTTTTAAAATGTTTGACATACATTCATGATTTCAGTACGTAAAGATCACACACACAAAAAAAAAATGTCTTAGTTTGATAAAGGACATTGTGATGGTTAATTTTGCATGTCACATTGACAGGGTCAAGGAATGTCTAGATTAAATATCATTCTGGGTGTGATGTGAGAGTATATCTAGAGCAGATTAACATTTCAATTAGTGGACTCAGTGAAGTATATTGCTCCCCTCCCAGTGTAGCAGGCATCATCCAATCCACTGAAGGCCCGAATAGGGCAAAAATGTGGAAGAGAAGGAATTTATGCTTTTTTGCTTCCTGCCTATTTTCTTGAGATAAGACATCAGTCTCTTCCTGCCCTTGAACAGGAATTCACACTACTGGCTCCCCTGGTTCTCAGGCCTTCAGACTGGGACTGAAATTATACCACTAACTTTCCTGGGCCTCCAGCTTGCAAACAGAAGATCATGGAATTTTTTTCAGTCTCCATAATTGCATAAGCCAATTCCTCCAAATAAATAAATAAACACACACACACACACACATATATATATATACATACATATACATAAGTGAAAGAAATATAAAGTGAAAGTCGGTCAGTCATCTCCAACTCTTTGTGACCCCATGGACTATACAGTCCTTGGAATTCTCCATGCCAGAATTTCTGAGTGGATAGCCTTTCCCTTCTCCAGGGCATCTTCCCAACCCAGGGATCGAACCCAGGTCTCCCACATCACAGGTGGATTCTTTACCAGCTGAGCCACAAGGGAAGCCCATATATATATATGAGATATGTATCTATACTTACTGTTGCTTCTGTTTCCTTGAAGAACTCTGAGTAATACAGTCATCTACCAAAATATATACATACATATATACATGCAAAATCATGGCTGACATAACACTCTGTAGTGAAGCTTGAATATCTTCCTTTTAAAATCAGGAACAAGGCAAGGATGTCCACTCTCACCACTATTCAAAATCTTACTGGAAGTCCCAGGTAATGCAATAAAATAATACAAAGAATTAAAGTGAGCACAGGTTGGAGAGGAAGAAATAAAACCTTATTTCACACATGATTTTCTACATAAAAATATCAAGGAGTTGACCAAACAGCACTTGCCCCTACCAAGTATTAGTTTAGTCACAGTCTAAACACAGTTTAAACACAGACTATGTTTAGTATAGCCACAGAATACAAAGTGAAAAATGCCTAGGATTAGCACCCTCAAAACTAAAAACACTAAAGAAAGCATCAAAGATTGAACAATCGAGAGATAAATTATGTTCGTCACGAATTAGAGAACTCAATATCATTAGGATGTTAATTCTCCCCAGACTGATCAATAAGATAATTACAAACTCAGCCAAATTCACAGCAGGATTATTTTGCAGATACTGACAAGCTGATTATAAAATTTATAGGAATAAGCAAAGGAACTAGAAGAACAAGTTTTTTTTAAAAAAAGAAAAACATTCAAGTTTACATATGATTTGATTTCAAGATTTATTTCAAAAGTCACAGTGATAAGCACACTGTAATATTGGTAGACAGATACAGACACAGGTCAATGGAGCAGAATACAGAGTGAAGAAATAGTTCCATATGCCTATGGTCAATTGACTTTGACAAAAGTCCAAAGCTGATCTGATGAAGAAATGATAGCCTACTGTACATATGGTAGTAGAACAAGTAGATACACATATGCAAAATACTGAACTCAAATCATTCCTTACACCTGGTATAAAAAATCACTCAAATTAATACAGAGACCTATATGTAAAAGCTAAAATTATGAAACACAGAAGAAAATGCTAAAGGAAAACTTTTTCCTGTGCATTAGATAAAGAAATTTTAGATACACCAGAAGTACAACCCATAAAAGAAAAGTTATAAACTGACCTTATCAAAATATAAATTTTCCCTGTTAAGAGAATGAAAAACAAGCCACATACTGGGAGAAAATATTTGCCAATCACATATTTGATGAAGGACTTGACCTAGAATAGCTAAAGAATTCTGAAAACTTAATAAGAAAACAGAAAGTCCCATTTAAAACTGGGATAGAAACTTAAATAGACACTTCACCCAAGTAGAATATGGATCCAAATAAGCACATAATAAAAGCTCAACGTCATTACTCATCAAGGATATGCATATTAAAACTACAACCATACACTGCATGCCTATTAAAATGGTTTTAAAATACTATTACTGTCAACTGCTGATGAGGATAGAGAGCAACCCAAACACTCATACCTTGCTTGAGAGGGTGAAAAAGAGCACAGCCACTTTGGAAAACAGCTTGCCAGTTTGTCATGTATCTAAATATTAATGATCTAGCAATCCCACACCTAGATATTTATCCAAGAGGAATGAAACTTGTGTTCACACAAAAACCTATATAAATGTTTTAGCATCTTTGTTCATAATTGCTAAAAACTGGAAGCAACTCAAAATATGTGCTTCATTTCATATATGGATGAGTCATCTCTGGTGCATTCATTTAATCTAATGTTAGTGATAAATAGGCAACAATATGGGTAATTCTGATGCCATATTACATGATATTATGGACCAGGACAAAGTGATAATTACGGGTTGGTGATAAATTAGTGACTGCCAGTTTGGGGGCCGGTGGAGAGATTAACCTAAAAGGAGAGGCATAAAGGAATTACCTGGGGATAGTGAGGGAACTGCTCCCTATCTTGATTATGGTAGTGGTTGCACAACTCTATGCATTTATCAAAGCTCAAAGAGCTGAGCATCACAATGAGTGATTTTTATTGTATGTAATTAATAAAATATTTAAAAATAAAGTTCTTGGAAGAATCTTTAATTACATGGGAAGTTTTCATTAAAAATCAAGAAACAAAAGTATTTCCCAATTGTGTGAAGAAAGAAAATCAATAGGAAAAAAAAAATACTTCAAAACATTAGCCACAGGAGGTATCATGTCAGGATGGACAATTTATGGATGAATGTTACTTTCTGTTTTCTTCTTATTTTTTCCCAAACTATCTACAAAGAACATATATTGCTTTGAAAATCAGAGAAAAATAACCAATGCTATTTTAAATGAATGATCATGGCTCATTACTATATGTTAGGTTTTTCTGCATAAATAATTCTATAGGTTTTTCAAATACCTATGCATAAAGCTAAATCAATCCTCTTTCTGTCCCCAAATCTTTTCTTCTATTTGTCTTTGCTGTCTCAGGAAAGGCTCATTGTCCATCCAGTCTCCCATTTCCCCAGATTAAAACTGAGCACAGGCCCTCCCTAATTTATATCTACCCTCTCTACTCTACACACCTTCCCAATTTCCTGTTGCTTTAACCTCCAATTATCCCTTAATTCACTTATTTTCACCTCTACTGATACTGCCCTTGGCTAAATATTTTTCACTAGAACACTGCAACATTCTGTTATTGCATTCCTCTTTGTTTAAAGTGACCTTTTGCCAATTCAACTTCCATTCTGCTATTAGAGGAATCTTTGTGGAAAACAAATTTGACCATATAGTTCTTCTTAAAACATACTGGTAGCTACCTATTACCTGTGAAATGAAGTTCAAACTCCCTAATGTGATGTACAAAGTACTTAATTACATTAAATATTTCACTAATGTCATAATTAAATTAATAAATGAATGGGCAAATCAAACATATTATACTTGGAAGATGTATTTGCAGAAGATATGATACAAACTGGCTTCCCAGGTGGTACAGTGGTAAAGAATCTGCCTGCCAGTCCAGGAGATGCAGGAGACATGGGTTTGATCTCTGGGTGGGGAAGATCTGCTGAAGTAGGAAATGGCAATCCACTCCAGTATTCTTGCCTGAAAAATTCCATTGACAGAGGAGCCTGGCAGGCTACAGTCCAAGGGCCACAAGAGTGTCGGCTATGACTGAGCATACCCACACATGATAGAAGACTTTTTCTCTTCAGCCCTATTCTCTTTACCCATCCCTCAAAGTACAAGCTTCTCTTTTGTTTCAGGAAGGAGTTGAAACCACAATATGAAATTTCTGCCAGAAAAGGTTCTGTTCTCAGGAAAATGAGTCAGCTCAGTACTTAGCTACACTCTGTTCTTTTCAACTTTCTCCCCTTGGGACTTTATGGGGAAGGAGATCCAGAAACAGATTTACATATCAATTGTCCATTGTCAACATTCATACCTCTCTAACCACTCTCATGATGAAACTAAAGAATGACAAAAATGTATTTTCTGTGTAAAGGGAAAAGTTAAGGTGGCTATGTGCTTTATAACTCTACTTATAATGATATGGCATTTATACTTCGGTCTATTAAAATAGTATTTCATATACTTAGTTCCATTTGAAGTCATGTGATCCAATGAGATTGTCATAAAAACTTTGTTATTGTAAGGTATGATAATAAATCAAATCATGTTTCTATGTATTATATTCTTAGACTTCACTGTAGATGTAGATACAAAAGATAAGTGTTTATCAAAATTAGATATAGTTTCAAGGCATGAAACATACCCAAGTCAATATTCTTCCCATTAGAATGGAATTTAGATTCCGGAATCCCCACTGTGGCTTTTCCCTTACTGAATGTTAAACCCGGAATGTAAGAGATTCTTCTTTATTACACAATTCTTGGAAGACTTTGTGATAGTCATCTCAAAACATGTGCTTTCCCAGAAAGTAGTGGCTTCACAATGGTAAGTGAAAATCTCTTTTGTAATCCAGTGGACTTTGTTTAATTCAAACAATTTTATTGTTTTTTATTAACAAATAATATTTTATTATCTAGTTAAATTATACATGTGATCTTTTCTATTATAGTCTCTTTTGTGTATTTAACAAAAAGATAAGTAATAAGCAAAAGATCAATATATGCATATAGAGTGAAGATTAATTCAAGTGGATTTATTCTGGCACAGAATTTTAACTTGTGAAGTAGGATTATAATTATGCTATTATCATAATATTATGTTAAAATGTAGGCTGTGGACTATTTTAATGTGTATTTTCTAAATAATAACAATTATTAGTTTTGAAGTCAGAAAAGCATAAAGAAAACAAAATGGCTCATAAGTCCAGCAAACAACTATAATAAATAAATAAATCTAAAACTAATACATTCATTATTAAAGAATGTTCAAATACTACAATAAAAAGTATATAATGAAATATAAAAAATATTTCTCTTTTTCCACCTACAGTTTATTACTTAAAATATAATCACCGTTAATATCTTCTGATATTCTCAAAATAATATTTCTTCAAAAGAAATATATACTCTATTGCACTTTAATATTTTTATCTCTACCATTTGGCTTATTAATATCTTTGTTTTATGTTTCTAGTGGTTCTAGTTTATAACTTTCATGTATCACAGTCTACACTAATATTAGGCCATATCATGTATATTTCTCCCATCCTGTCCTTTTTATTCTTGTCATATATTTCTTCACATGTTATAAAGTTTTATTATCTTTGTTTAAAATAATCAACTGTCAAATTAAAAATGAGGAAAACATCCATTATATGTGCCCACATTTTTTCACTGTTTTTCATTCTATTAAATCAATCCAAATTTCCACCTGGTATAATTTTTTTAACCTGAAGTTAAAAGTAGTACAAATTTACTAATAATTAATTCTCCCAGCTTTTATTTGTCTAAAAAAGTATTTCCTCTTCCTTCATATTTGAAAGATACTTTTGCCAGGTACAAAATGCTATGCTGACAGATTTTTTTCACTCAGAATTTTAAAGATGTCACTACCTTGTCTTCTGTCTTGCAAAATTTCTGGCAAGAAATCATTTGTAGTTTGTTCATCTGAATGCAATGAATTTTTTTCTCTAGCTCTTTCAAAATTTTCTCCTTGTTATTTGTTTTCAGCAATTTGATTATAATGTTTGGTGTGGTTTTCTCCTTCTCAGATTCATTGAATGTGTTTTATATGTGGGTTTGTAGTTTTCACATTTTTAACCATTATTTTTTGACATTTTTCTATATCCCCACCCAGTTACACACAACTTGAACTACTTTACCTCATTCTACTGCTCACCTATGTTGGGTCCATTTTATTCATTCATTTTCCTCTTTGTGTTTCATTTTAAATAGTTTTTATTGGTATGTCTTCAAATTCATTGATCTTTCCTCCCACAGTGTCTGAATTCTTGTTAATCCCATCTGTAATGGACTGATTTAGATGCATGAATGCTCAGTCAAGTCTGACTCTGCAACCCTGTGAACTGTAGCCTGCTAGACTCCTCTGCCCTCGGAATTTCCCAGCAAGAATACTAGAATTTATTGCCATTTCCTTCTTTTAGGGATCTTCCTGACCCAGGGATCTACCTCGCACCTCCTGCATCTCCTCCATCCGCAGCCAGGTTCTTTACCATGAGCCACCAGGGAAGTCTGGACTGACTTATGCCCCACCCAAAATTATATATTTAAATCCTAACCCCGAGTACCTCACATTGTGACTGTAATGGGAAAAAAGGTCTTTAAAGAAGAAATGTAAGTTAAATGTGGTCATTGAGAGAGGGCCTAAACCAATATAATTGGTGTCCTTTTAAGAGAAAACTAGGACACAGAGGAAAGACTATGAAGAAACCAGAAGTTTGTTATCTGTAAGGCAAAGAGAGCGAGCCCTCACAATAAAACCAACTTTGCTAACACCTTGATCTTGGACATCTAACTTCTTCTAAATAAATTTCTCTTGTTTAAGTCACTTTGTTACAGTAGCCTTAGCAAAATAATACACCATGTAATCTATTTTTCTCATTTCAAAGTATAGTATTCCTTAATTGTAGATGTTCTACTGAGGTCTTACAAATATTCCATTTCTTTCTTCATCCTGTTCCAACATTCTATGTTCTTGAATATATGGGACATAGTTACATCTGTATAATGCCTTTGCCTCCTAACTCTGTTATCTGTGTTACTTCTGGATCTGTAGCCATCGCTTGATTTCTTTCATTACAGGTCATATTTTCCTGCTTCTTTGCATGTCTGGTAATTTTGCATTGGACAATATATATTTTGAATGTTAATGTTTCACTGTCCTGGATGTTGTTATATTCCAATTATGCTTGGCTTTGTGGTTGCATGTTTTTAACTTATATAAAGCCCTTTGTACCCACTTTGACATTTGTTTATAAGGTTTGGTAGGTCCAAATCAACTCATAGTCTAGGATATTTCAGCCCAAGTATGAGTTCAGTTCACTTGATCAGTCGTGTCTGACTCTTTGCAAGCCCATGGACTACACCATGCCAGGCTCCCTGCCCATCACCAACTCCCACAGCCTACTCAAACTCATGTCCATTGAGTCAGTGATGCCATCCAACCATCTTATCCTCCGTCATTCCCTTCTCCTCCCACTTTCAATCTTTCCCAGCATCAAGGTCTTTTCAAAGGAATCAGTTCCTCACATCAGGTGGCCAAAGTATTGGAGTTTCAGGTTCAGCATCAGTCCTTACAATGAATAATCAGGACTGATATCCTTTAGGATGGACTGGTTGGATCTCCTTGTAATCCAAGGGACTCTCAAGAGTCTTCTCCAAACCACAGTTCAAAAGCATCAATTCTGCACTCAGCTTTCTTTATAGTCTAACTCTCACATCCATACATGACCACTGGAAAAACCATAGCTTTGAGTAGATGGATCTTTATTAGCAAAGTAATGTCTCTGCTTTTTAACATGCTGTCTAGGTTGGTCATAGCTTTTCTTCCAAGGAGCAAGTGTCTTTTAATTTCATGGCTGCAGTCACCATCTGCAGTGATTTTGGAGCCCCAGAAATAAAATCTCACACCGTTTCCATTGTTTCTCTATCTATTTGCCAAGAAGTGATGAGACCAGATGCCATGATTTTAATTTTCTGAATGCTGAGTCTTAAGTCAACTTTTCACTCTCTTCTTGCACTTTTATCAAGGGGCTCTTTAGTTCTTCTTCAATTTCTGCCATAAGGGTGGTATCAACTGTATATCTGAGGTTATTGTTATTTCTCCCAGCAATCTTGATTCCAGCTTGTGCTTCATCCAGTCCAGCATTTCTCATGATGTACTCTGCCTATAAGTTAAACAAGCTGGGTGACAATATACAATCTTGATGTACTTCTTCCCTGATCTGGAACCAGTATGTTGTTCCATGTCGAGTTCTAACTGTTGCTTCCTGACCTGCAACAGATTTCTCAGAAGGCAGGTAAGGTGGTCTGGTATTTCCATCTCTTGAAGAATTTTCCACAGTTTATTGTGGTTCACATAGTCAAAGGCATTGGCACAGTCAATAAAACAGAAATAGATGTTTTTCTGGAAACCTCTTGTTTTTTTGATGATCCAATGGGTGTCAGCAATTTGATCTCTGGTTCCTCTGCCTTTTCTAAATCCAGCTTGAACATTACAGTTCATGTATTGCTGAAGCCTGGCTTGGAGAATTTTGAGCATTACTTTGCTAGCATGTGAGATAAGTATAATTGTGCGGTAGTTTGAGCATTCTTTGGCATTGCCTTTCTTTGGGATTGGAATGAAAACTGACCTTTTCCAGGCCTGAGGCCATTGCTGAGTTCTCCAAATTTGCTGGCATATTGAGTGCAGCACTTTCACAGCATCATCTTTTAGAATTTAGCTCAACTGGAATTCCATCACCTCCACTAGCATTGCTCATAGTGATTCTTCCTAAAGCCCACTTGACTTTGCATTCCAAGATGTCTGATTCTAGGTGAGTGACCACACCATTATGGTTATATGTGTCATGAAGATCTTTTTTGTATAGTTCTTCTGTGTATTCTTGCCACCTCTTCTTAATATCATCTGCTTCTGTTATGTCCATACCATTTCTGTCCTTTATTGTGCCCATCTTTGTATGAAATATTCCCTTGGTATCTCTAATGTTCTTCAAGAGATTTCTAGTCTTTCCTATTCTATTGTTTTCCTCTATTTCTCTGCATTGATCACTGAGGAAGTGATCACTTTAATCACTCTCTTTGCTATTCTTTGGAACTCTGCATTCAAATGGGTATATCTTTCCTTTTCTCTTTTTCCTTTTGCTTCCCTTCTTTTCACAGCTATTTGTAAGGCCTCCTCATACAACCATTTTGCCTTTTTGCATTTCTTTATCTTGGGGATGGCCTTGATCACTGCTTCTTGTACAATGTCATGAACAGTATGTTATGAATGAAATAGGAAAAATCTACCAAATCCCCCACATATTAAAAGATCTTTCCACTTTGCTGCTGAAATCACAAACTCTATTCAGTCCCATATGAACTCCAAAAATTATTAAGCTTATTGCCTTTCAGATGTTCCCTCCCCACCCTTGGGTAAACTTCTTCCTGTAGATGTATAGGTTTGTAATCAACCAAACTTAAAGATGTCCAGCTACAGATATCTGGAGCACTGATATTGTGCAGTTCCTTTCTTTCTGGTACCCTGACTGTAAATTCTAATCACCTTGACATTATAAAACTATGGTCTCTGCCTCCTGAACCCAATAAAATCTCCAGGTGTTGCAAGCTGAAAATTACCTCCAATAGAAAACAAGAACTCAGGATTCACCTACCTTATTTGTTTCCCTTCTCTAAACAATCAAAGTTGTGTATGATCTGAGGTCTACTGGTGGTCTGAAAACCATTGTTTCACATAGTTTCTCCAGTTTTTCAATTTTTTTTTGGCTCCAACACAGAGCTTGTGGGATTTCAGGTCCCTGGCCAAAGAGCAAACCTGGGCCCCAGCAGTGAAAGCATCGAGTCCCAACCACTGGACTGCCAGGGAAATTTCCTCAGCTTTCCAGTTGTTGAAGGATGGAGGAGCCATCTGTTCTCTATCACTTCATTATGGCTCAGAGTGGAAGTCCACATTTTCATTGTTAATTTTTCATAATATTATATTTAAACTAATCCTTGCATGGTAGGTGTACAATAGTCCATTACATAATGTAATAAACTGATTAATGAAACACATATTAAAGGACATTCAGATTATAGTTAGCATTTTGCTACTTAAAGTAATATTGAGACTTTCCTGGTGGCACAGTGGATAAGAGTCTGCCTGCCAATGCAGGGGGCATGAGTTCAATCCCTGATCTGGGAAGGGCCCACATGCCATTGACCAACTGAGCCCATATGCCACCTATGCTGAGCCTGTGTCTGCAATTACTAAAACCCATGGGCTTAGAGCCTGTGCTCCACAACAAAGAGTAGTAGCCCCTACTCACTGCAACTAGAGAAAGACTTTGCAATGCAATGAAGACCCAGTGCAGCGAAACAAGAATAAATAAATAATGAAAAAAAAATTTAAGTGTTATAATCCATATTCCCATGCTCACAACACAAAATAATTTTGTGATATTTTATTTTGGGGCCAGCTTCCTAGAACAGGTTTTCTGGACCACAGGGTATGAATATTTTAAAATAAATATTTCAAATCTCCCTCTAAAAATTTCCAAAGTTATCACTACCCCTAGTAGTATAGGAAAGCATAAATTTTCCCATACTTCCACCAGCATAAGAAAATGAACACTTATCAATCTCAGAAAAAAAGTATCTTTTGTTTTGGTTTTCATTTATTTGATTACAAGGGAGATTGGTCATATATTATATTTTATCAGCATTTATTTTTATTTTCTGTCATTAGCTATTCATATATTTGACCTTTTAAATATGTATGGGCTAACCAGTGTAAAGTATTTGGTTTATGTCATATTTTTGCTACTTTTCTCACAATTTTATTTGTTTTTATTTGTGTTTTAACTTTGAGTTATTTATGACATTTAGAAGTTCTAATTTTTTTTTTAAATTTTCTTTAGTTTATTGTGTTGGTTTTGCCATACATTGACATGAACCCGCCATGGGTATACATATGCTCCCCCTCCAGGACCCCCCTCCCTCCTCCCTCCTGATTCCCTCCCCCTGGGTCATCTCGGTTCACCAGCCCCGAGCATCAACCCTGGGCTGGTGATTGATTTCACATATGATAATTAACATGTTTCAGTGCCATTCTCCCATATCATCCCACCCTTGCCCTCATCCACAGAGTCCACGAGTCTGCTCTATACATCCGCGTTCTTTTTGCTGTCTCGCATGCAGGGTTCTCCTTACCATCTTTCTAAATTCCATATATATGTGTTAGTATACTGTATTTTTGTTTTTCCTTCTGGCTTACTTCACTCTGGATAATAGGCTCCAGTTCCGTCCACCTGAGTAGAACTGATTCAAATGAATTTTTTTTTAATGCTGAGTAATATTCCATTGTATATATGTACCACAGCTTTCTTATCCATTCGTCAGTTGATGGGCATCTAGGTTGCTTCCATGTCCTGGCCATTGTAAACAATGCAGCGATGAACATTGGGGTACACGTGTCTCTTTCAATTCTGGTTTCCTTGGTGTGTATGCCCAACAGTGGGATTGCTGAGTCATATGGTAGGTCTATTTGCAGTTTTTTAAGGAATCTCCACACTGTTCTCCATAGTGGCTGTACTAGTTTGAACTTCTAAATATTTATGTAATATTTTCAAATTTTTAAAATATTTTCCATTTATGGTTTTTGAGTTTTTAGGACTTCTCTGCAAGTCCTCCACAAACATGCAATTTTTCATTTCTTCTGTAAAACTCTACAGCTTAATTTTTAAATTTTTGCTAGTTTAAACTATTTTTTTGCAAAGAATAAAATAGAAATTCCAGATTTTTTTCAAATAGTTATCAAGTTGTTTAACTCTATTGACACCCTTTCCTATCACTGATTTCACCAACTACATTTATTGTTAAAAATTAATCCTTTTCATGGACTTTATATTCATTGATTTATCTGGATATAAGTTTCTCTCTGTTATTAGATTATCTCCATTATTGTAAGATTTTAGTATTAATATAAATTTGTTGAACTTATGTTCATTAATTTTCTGGATATATATTTCTTCTATATTTTTTCCACATAGTTTCATGTGTCAATATTTGATAGAACTGATTCTTATCAACTTCTACCCACTTTTAAAAAATACCATGGAAATCTGGATAAACATTTTTCCAAATGAACTTTGCACTTAAAATTTTTATATTAATCTATGAAAATGTACACCTTGTAGTTTGAATTGGTATCAAATTCCTCACTAAGTTCCTATCTTGCTAAGGAATCTGTCTGCAATGCAGAAGACTGCCTGCAGTACAGAAGGCCTGGAGGTTTGATCCCTCAGTTGGGATGATCCCCTGGAGAAGGAAATGACAACCCACTCTAGTATTCTTGTCTGGGAAATTCCATGGAAAGAGGAGCCTGGTGGGATACAGCGATGGCGTTGCAAGAGTTGGATGTGACTTAGCAACTAAACCACCACCAACTGTCAAAGAATAAAATGTAAGTTTCCATTTACTTTAGATTTCCCTTACATTCCTCAAAACGTTGTAAACTGTTTTGAATAATAATGCTATATGATAACATACTAATAATAATATATGTATTATGCTAAGCTTATTCCTTTATATTCTTTCTTTTATCTATATCATTCAGGGAAAGCTAATTTATATGACAAGAAATTTCAAATTCTCAGTGAGTTATAAGAATAAAAGCTTATTTCTTTTTCACATTACAGTACATACCAAGGTGGAGATCAGCTTTCCATAAAGGGATTCAGAGACCCGGGTTCCATCCATCTTGTGGCTCTTCCTTGGATTTAAATGAATCTTTAGTATCTGTGGGGGAATCGAGGGAAGATAGAAAGTGTAGGAGCTCATGGGAAAATGGTTGCAGGTCTAAAAATAGTATACATCACTTCTGTGCACATTCCATTGATTAAAACTAATCATATAGCTCCACCCAGTAAAAAAGATGGGAGGTGTAGCCCTCCTCTGGGTCTAAGGAGAAAATAAAAAATTGGTAAACAAACATAATGCCTGCTTCAATAATTATTGTAATGGGGAATTTTTCTACTTCTATTTTTTTTAAAAAATCAAAAATGAATATCAGATTTTGTTAAATAACTTCTAATTATTTAATTATACATTGAATTATACATTGAATTAATCAACAAATAAAAAGGATACTGTTGTTTTTTACCCTCATATTTAAGTGTATATATGTATATACAAGGGATTCCCTGGTGGCTCAGATGGTAAAGAATTCACCTGCAATGCAGCACCTACAATGCAGGTCTGATCCCTGAGTCAAGAAGATCCCCTGGAGAAGTAAATTGCCTGGAGAATCCCGTGAAAAGAGGAGCCTGGAATACTACAGGCCATGAGATTGCAAAGAGTTGGACACAACTGAGTGACTAAGCATGATGTGCATACATATATATGTATATATCTTTATGAGGTAGAATTTACACTTAGCATAACACACATATTTAAAGTATGTATTTGACGAGTGTTTTGACATATGTACACACTATAAAACTATCATCACAATCTAGTTAATGAAGGTTTCCATCACCTCAAAAGTTTTCTCATGTCCTTTTGTAATCCATAATCCATCCTCCCTCCCACTGAGTTGCTTCAAGCCCTTTGTCAAAAATCAATGCACTTCTATGTGTGCATTTCTGGACTTTATTCTACTGTATTGATTTATACATCTATCTTTTTGTTAAAACCGCATTGTATTTGCTGAAGACTCATAATAAATCTTGAATCACGTGGAGTAAGTCCTCCAACACTGTTATTCTTTAAAATTGTTTTGTCTAGTCTCTACCTTTCACATTTCCATGTAAATTTGAGAAATAGCTTGTCATCTCTTACAAAAAAGGCCTTTTAGAATTTTGATGGAGACTGTTGAATCTGACAGATGAAGACTGTCAGTTGGGGAGAACTGTCATCTTAACAATGTTGAGTCTTCTGATCTCTGGGCAGAGTATTCTGTCTGTTTATTAGGTCTTAATTTATTTCTCTCAGCAATATTTTGTAGCTTTCAGTGCATAGGTGATAGAAAGTTGCTTTATTAAATTTATAACTTTAAATTCCATATTTTATGTTAACATAATTGCATTGGTCTTTCATTTTCTGATTTTTCTTTACTAATATATATATAGATGGGGCTTCCTAGGTGACTCAGTGGTAAAGTGTCTGCCTGCAATGCAGGAGATGCAGGTTCTATCCCTAGGTCAGAAAGATTTCCTGGAGAAAGAAATGGCAACCTACTCCAGTATTCTTGCCTGGGAAATCCCATGGATAGAAGAGCCTGGCTGGTTATAGTCCATTGGGATAACAAAGATTCGGATATGATTTAGTGACTAAACAATAATGTATGTAGACATTGCAATCTGCAGTATTGCTAAACTGATCTATTTGTCTTAAACACCTTACTTGTAGGTTTCTTGGGATTTTCTACATAGATGATAATATGTTCTGTGAATAAAGATGGCTTTTTTTCTTTCTGTACAATCTCTATGGTTTTTTATTTTTCTTTCTGACTGATTGAAATGGCTATGACCTATAGTAAAATATTAAATAGAAGAATAGAAATGAATAAACTATTCTTATTCCTAACCTAAGGGGAAAGCATCCAGTCTTTCATCATTAAATATAATATTAGTTGTAAATTTTTCAGGAAACCCTTTATCAAGTTGAGAAATTTCCATTTTTTACCTAGTTTCTTGAGTGTCTTCATCATGAGTGTATGGTTAATTTTGTTAAAGGCCTTTCTTGCACCTACTGAATGATCATATAGTTTTTCTTTCTCACTTAGATAATTATGTGAATTACATTGATCTATTTTTAAATGTTCAATCCAACTTGCATTCATGAGATAAATCCTACTTGGTCTTTTCCCCTCTCAAACATTATTTACTCTCACATGTCAATCATCATTAACTATACCCCACTACCCTAGGCCCAGGCCTTGTATAAAACCTACAATGAACCTTATGAAATATCTATAAAAATCCATGCAGGCATGTTTATAAGTACTTAAATCTATAGTTCCCTTGAATATTTTCTTCTACTTTCATGATGTTTGGAGGAGAAAATATGACCCTGTAGGTACAAGCGAGAGAGAAAACAAAAAAGGAAATATACACAAGGAAGTGAAATTCTACTTTAAAATACAATCCTGCCTCAGTACATTATACAATAGCAATATATGTATTAAAATAAGAATAAAATAAAATATAAAAATAGTGTAATCCATATATTGGCCATACATAACATGTACATGCTCAGATTTATTTAGAGATCATGAAACTGTATACAGCTTTGCCTAACAATCTTTCCTGCTCTTTTTTAACTTTGTTTCAGCTTTTGTTTCTTTAAATACTGTTAACCATTTTAAGTGTACAGTTCAATAATATTAAGTGTATCCACAATGTTGTGAAATATATCACTAGAATTTTTTCAGAAAATAAAATTTGAAACTCTATGTTCATTAAGCAACTTCTTGCTCCACCCCACCCCCAACTCTTGGTAATCACCATTCTACTTTTTGCTCCTATGAATTTGAGTATTTTAGATACCTTATATATGTTAATTAAACTGTATCTGTCTTTGGGGGCTTGCTTGGTTGCTCAGACACAAAGAATCCTCCTGCAACAAGGGAGACCTGGGTTCGATCCCTGGGTTGAAAAGACCCCCCGAAGGAGAGCATGGCAACCCACTCCAGTATTCTTGCCTGGAGAATTCCATGGACAGAGGATCCTGGTGGGCTTTAGTCCATGAGGTTGCAAAGAGTCTGACATGACTAAAGCAACTGAGCATGCATGTACAGCCTTGATAGCTAGAGCTGTAGCATACACTGAATATGAATTATTTACATGTAGTAACTCTGGTCTCCTTTAAGAAAAAAAAAAAAAAGACCACTTTGATTTGGACCCTCAGTGTATACCTAGAGCCTAGCAGACAAAAGATATTTAAAATCTATTGACTATTGAAATAAGAAATAAAGAGAAAGAACAAGGTAAATAGCAGACTGAAAGAGTTACAAGTGAAAGATGTTTCAATTAGTCATGGATGCATTCTAGTGTTTGGTCCTGGGTCCTTGAGAAACATTGATCGAGGAAGGATGGAAGTGAGCCCTGAAGGCCCCTTTGACAGGTAAATAAGAACCTGGGGAAGGAGTTTCAACCAGGCAAGAACTGAAATCTGATCCTGTGATGGAGCCTGGCATTGGCCCTCCAGGGATATCAGGTCTGAGGCCCAACGGCTCAAGTTTATAATACTGCTCTTTTGAAGATAGTTCAAGGTTCCAAAAGTTACATATGTTAAAGCACTTGGAGGATAATAGTGCTGGGAGACTTCAGGATTTACAGATGAGGAAAACAGAGATAACATCTGTAGGCGTGTAGGTGACAGGACACTGGTATTACTACTTGAATATCCTACAGCCATGCTTATCACTCTGACTGCATCAGAATCACCAGGGAGATGTTGAAAAACTGCAAAACTAATCGACTCTGAACAAACTGGTGGAGGACCCAGGCATTGATATTTTTTGAAACTCCCAGATGGTCTTTAGGTTAAGTGTAGTGGTGAACCTGCAGAAATACTGCATTGTGGATTATGAGGTTTGTGGCTGGACATAAGAGCTTTAGAGAAAGTACCTAGTGTTTGGGGGTAAGAATATCTGAAAAGCAGTGGCTTGATAAAGGAGAATGTTGGTCATTTTGCATAATTTTATGAGATATATTTCAAGTACTGATATTTTCCACATCATTTAGAAGCTAGTATATTTATGGAGAAAGCAAGGATTCTACAGTCATATACCATGGATTAAAATTCAGTCTTGATCACTTACAAACTGACTTACTTTTAATAAGTTACTCAGCCTTATTTTGTTATCATCTGTAAAGGGGAAATAATGATTTAGAAACCAGTCAGGAAAAGGAGGAATTGTTATAATGCCCATGCTAATGCTACTTATTAAACTCTGAAAGGCCTTCCCAAGCTGAAGTTATTTTCAATTTAGGGACTTTGTCCACAAATTTTATTCCAAAGTAAGAGAAGAGATGGGCAAGAAGCACAGTGATAATGAGAAAGCAGAAACAAAAGTATATGGAGGCAGAAATCTGAAGAGCTCCATGATTCAAGGTTGAGGGACCATATAGGAGAGAAAAGTCGAATTTAGATACAAAGACTTTTTGAGGATTAAAACAATAACATGACTTTCTGTGAGGCAGTTCAAAGATGAGGTAAATGGAAGTTACAGAGACCAGAAGGATTGTCACTCAAAAGCTGGGCTTTTCCTCTTCGTGAACTGCCTTGCAGGGCACTGTTTCCACATATCTCCCTATTTGTGTACAAAGCTCCATATTCATAATTGAAGACCCTATGTTGGATATTTTTAAAAGATAAAGATTTCATCTTTTCCAATATAGCTTCAAATGAGGAAAAAAAATTCTTTTCTATATAGTGAAGTGAAATTTGCTCATTCATGTCAGACTCTTTGCAGCCCCATTGACTATATAGTCCATGGAATTCTCCAGGCTAGAATATTGGAGTGGATAGCCTATGCCTTCTTCAGCTGATCTTTCCAACCCAGGAATCTAACCAGGGTCTCCCGCATTGCAGGCAGACTCTTTTCCAACTGAGATATGAAGGAAGCCCTTTCTAAATAACATGGCCCCCAAATTTAAATATAAATAAGAGACTCTAGAAAATAAACAGAAGAAAATTTATCCTTGCCCCAATGACCAGAAAGAACCCCAGACCAGGACTAAAGCAGCTGATGTTTTCCAAAAGCTCACATTGCCAGCTTGGTTACCATAAAACAGGACGCTATGTCTGTGAAATCGAAAATAAAAAACAAGCATTCTCTAAAAATATATTATGACCTGTTCATTTCAGACTTCTACTTTTCATTGGAGCATTTGGTTGAAATTAATTTGACCTTCCATCTGTGAAATTATTGTTTTCAATGGCCCTGGCCTTATGACTATTAAATGGTGATTTTAGTTCCATCACCTTCTTTATCATAGTTTATTATCAGTGTTTTATTATCTATGTGGAAAGTAAGACTGAAAACTGTAAATACATTCATCATATTTCTGCTGAGAAAATATTTAATGAGCTTCACATGAAATGCTACCTTGAGGAAATGTCACAATAAAAACTGTACAGTCACTTTGAATACATAAATTCTCCCACCAAGAAAACAAAAGCAGGTACACTTCGAGTTTTGTCACTGATACTGACATCATTATGACCACTGTTCAGTATTCCCACCTCCCCTGTCTCCTCATCCATGCATTGCTCCCGGTTAGCACTGAATAATCACACAACTCAAGATACACACTCAGTAGTCAAAAAGGATTGTGTGAGTATGAAAGCCCACCCTGCAATTACACTCACACCCTTAACGTCCTGCTTATTTTTTATCTGCCTGCCACATCTTACACTTCAAGCCTTCAAGCTTAAAAACAATAAATAAGTTTTTCTATCCCCACCTTCAAGATATTTTGTGAGAGGTGATAATATTCAAGAATATTATATGATGCATGTTGTCTTTCTTTTCACTTGGCTAGAGGAAAACAAAAGATATAAATTTAAAGGAGGGAAAAATTAGATAAATAACACCATTAAAGTAGATATCAGGTAGGATATCAGCTGAGTCTCCAGAAATAGACATCACCCCAGCCCCTTCACGTGGTTCGGGGCGTGGGTAGTGTACAGAACCTAGGAGCTAACTGAGATGCTAGCTCTCTGACACAGATTTCTCTGACTCTGCTATCGACCCACAAAATAGGTCAGACTCTGAGGAACACCAGTAGCATGCATATAATCATTACAGGAAATTTATGAGTTATTTACACGGCTAGCTTGGAAATATCAAAGGGTGAATTTGGCTCTTATTAGCATGAAGCTTTTTAAGATGACACTCAGTAAATTCTTTTCTGCTCTCTTATTTGCAATTCATCTCCTGAGCACCTTTGTACCACCTCTTGAAATTACAGAACCACCCACAGATTCCATCCTCTTTTTTTAGACAAATATTGATTTTGCTTGTCCTTCTATGCCCAAGTATTTTGGGTGGGATGAAAATGAATGTCACATATCTCTTTCAGGCTGTAAGTACTTAAGTGTGAGATGCCTTGGGGTGCTGTGGCACTAGCAGTGGAGTCAGTCATGAATCTTGGAAGGGCAGGGTCCAGAGGTCAAGAGCAGCTTTATTATTTTTTAAGCTTTATTACTTTTTATTGTCTAAGGCTCAGACATGATGATGTGGCATTAGGGCAGGAAATGCTGTCACATTGCTGAAGAGCCACCTCCCCAGTTCTCTGGCCTCAGACAGTCTTCTGGAGAGTAAGCAACATCAGAGGGATCTGGGCTCTACTGCAGAGGTTCTGTGTGGCTTCTCCTCTGGACAGAGGCCCCAGGCATGAGAGTTGGTTAGTTCAGAGCTGAAATTGGTTTTCCCATATGCTCTCCACAACAGAGCCAGTTCTTCCCAGGAATCTATAGCATCTCTCCTCCCAGTTGTGTGCGTCCACAGAAGCCATGGGAAGGGAGGATATACATGTCTCGGGCATTAGCTTAGAGTTATCAGAACTGACCCTTTCTCTTGGGAGATGGAGCAGGACAACAAAGGAAAATATGAAAATGAGCGAAATAAAAACATTCCAATACTAAAGCAGAAGAAAAGGACACAAATCTTGCCTAGCAATGCAATCATTTGGAAGGATTTGAGGTACTGTGGAAGGTGGGTTAGAGTTAAGGAGGAAGTGAGATGAGTTTGATCTTGGAAAAATCAATTAGCTTCTCTGGGTTTCCTAATGTGTTCTTTAATAACATTTGTGAAGTGCTTTAGAGCTAACAATGTGTTTATACACCTTTTATCTTGTAATCATCATTGTAATGCCATGGAGTGAGGATGAGGAGAAGGAGGAGAAACATCAGTCAGCTGTTACTGACAGGTTCTGTTCTAAGTGCTCTACTAAGTGTTCACTAATGAAGTAGCAAATGTTATTAAATCCATTTTGTAGAAGGGAAGTGGAGGTGAGTGGGGTTACCTAATACACCTGATGACACTCTGTAAGTTTGGACAGAATTCAAACTGAGTCACGCTGGTTTGAGAGCCCCAAATCAAATGCATTATTATTGCTATGTTTGCAAAACAATGACAAAAATATGATGACAGAGAATCACCACAGAAAGAGTTCTGCAGAAATCAAATTCTACTTTCTCAGTCTCTAAACTGCTTTCCTCCTGTAAATAAAGCATTGTTGAGAGCTCCATGAATTCAAGTCAGTCAATCTCTGTAGCAAGTGGCATCAAAGAACTTTTGCACTTTCCAGAAGTACTTCATGTTACCCAGAACACTGGAGAAAGTCACTTCCAAGGCAAGAAGAAAGTAGGTGTTATTGTTATTACTCTCATTATTCAGTTGATTAAGCCAAGGCTTCCTGTCCCTTATTCACACAAATATAATGAATGGGGTGAACAGCTATAATGTAGCTAAATCTTGGTTATAGCAAAACATAATGTAATGTTTCAGAAACACCTTTGGCTGAGTTGAACCCAGTATTTCCTTCTTCTCACACTCCCTGGAAATTCAACTTGTAAGAGTCATTAAAATTCATAGAATACTATGATTTTTCTCTTTCTTCTCACAGGATAAGTTTCCCCTTCTCTGCTCCTTGAAATTAGGCACAGCCATGTGACTTCTTTTAGTCAATAGGAGCATAAGTGACTTATGGTCATTTCTAAACAGAAGTTTTAAGAGTGAGTGTGTAATTAGACATGTTTTCCTCTTTTTCAATGTCATGGAGACCATTGAGGGTTTACACAGGGGTCCTAGGACACTAAGTAAGGAGATGTGGAACAATATGTCCTGCTGACCTGCTTTAGATCTTTTACTGAGCTAAGTCATTGAGATTTGGGGACAGCTGTTAGTACAGTATAATCCAACCCTTCATGACTGATATGCAGCCTTATGAGCCAGAGCTCAATGAAAGAACCAGAAAACACTCTACATATTATTTTAGCATAAACATTATTAGTAACGTGAATAAGGTGCTACAAAATCACAGGAATGCTTTCTGTTTATGTCTATCAAACAACACAAGAGAAGACTCTACACATGGACATCACCAGATGGTCAACACTGAAATCAGACTGATTATATTCTTTGCAGCCAAAGATGGAGAAGCTCTATGCAGTCAGCAAAAACAAGACTAGGAGCTGACTGTAGCTCAGATCATGAACTCCTTATTGCCAAATTCAGACTTAAACTGAAGAAAGTAGGGGAAACCACTAGACCATTCAGGTATGACCTAAATCAAATCCCTTATGACTATACAATGGAAGTGAGAAATAGATTTAAGGGACTAGATCTGAGAGACAGAGTGTCTGATGAACTATGGAAGGAGGTTCATGACATTGTATAGGAGACAGGGATCAAGATCATCCCCATGGAAAAGAAATGAAAAAAGCAAAATGGCTGTCTGAGGAGGCCTTAAAAATAGATGTGAAGAGAAGTGAAAAACAAAGGAGAAAAGGAAAGATATTCCCATCTGAATGCAGAATTCCAAAGAATAGCAAGGAGAGATAAGAAAGCCTTCCTCAGCAATCAATGCAAAGAAATAGAGGAAAACAAATGAATGGGAAAGACTAGAGATCTCTTCAAGAAAACTAGAGATACCAAGGGAACATTTCATGCAAAGATGGGCTCAGTAAAAGACAGAAATGGTAGGGACCTAACAGAAGCAGACGATATTAAGAAGAGGTGGCAAGAATACACAGAAGGACTGTACAAAAAAGATTTTCACAACCCAGATAATCATGATGGTGTGATTACTCACACTCACCGAGAGCCAGACATCCTGGAATGTGAAGTCAAGTGGGCCTTAGAAAGCATCACTATGAACAAAACTAGTGGAGATGATGGAATTCCAGTTGAGCTATTTCAAATCCTGAAAGACGATGCTTTGAAAGTGCAGTATGGCACTGAGTGGCATAGACTCAGTATGCCAGCAAATTTGGAAAACTCAGCAATGGCCACAGGCCTGGAAAAGGTCAGTATTCATTTCAATCCCAAAGAAAGACAATGCCAAAGAATGCTCGAACTACCGCACAATTGCATTCATTTCACACGTTAGTAAAGTAATGCTCAAAATTTTCCAAGGCAGGGTTCAGCAATATGTGAACCATGAACTTCCAGATGTTCAAGCTGGTTTTAGAAAAGGCAGAAGAACCAGAGATCAAATTGCCAACATCCACTGAATTATCAAAAAAAGCAAGATAGTTCCAGAAAAACATCTATTTCTGCTTTATTGACTATGCCAAGTCTTTGACTGTGTGGATCACAATAAACTGTGACAAATTCTGAAAGAGATGGGCATACCAGACCACCTTACCTGCCTCTTGAGAAACCTGTATGCAGGTCAGGAAGCAACAGTTAGAACTGGACATGGAACAACAGACTGATTCCAAATAGGAAAAGGAGTATGTCAAGGAGTATATTGTCACCCTGCTTATTTAACTTCTATGCAGAGTACATCATGAGAAATGCTGGGCTGGAGGAAGCACAAGCTGGAATCAAAATTGCCAGGAGAAATATCAATAACCTCAGATATGCAGATGACACGACCCTCATGACAGAAAGTAAAGAGAAACTAAAGAAACTCTTGATGAAAGTGAAAGAGGAAAGTGAAAAAGCTGGCTGAAAACTCAATATTCAGAAAACTAAGATCATGCTATCTGGTCCCATCACTTCATGGCAAATAGATGGGGAAACAGTGTCAGACTTTATTTTTTCGGCTCCAAAATCACAGCAGATGGTGATTGCAGCCATGAAATTAAAAGACACTTACTCCTTGGAAGGAAAGTTATGACCAACCTGAATAGCATATTGAAAAGCAGAGACATTACTTTGCCAACAAAGGTGTTTTTAGTCACAGCTATGATTTTTCCAGTAGTCATGTATGGATGTGAGAGTCGGGTGGTGAAGAAAGCTGAGCACTGAAGAATTGATGCTTTTGAACTGAGATATTGGAGAAGATCTTGAGAGTCCCTTGGACTGCAAGAAGAGCCAACCAATCCATCCTAAAGGAGATCAGTCCTGGGTGTTCATTGGAAAGATTGATGTTGAAGCTGAAACTCCAATACTTTGGCCACCTCATGTCAAGAGTTGACTCATTGGAAATGACCCTAATGCTGGAAAGGATTGAGGGAGGGAGGAGAAGGGGACGACAGAGGATGAGATAGCTGGATGGCATCACTGACTCGATGGACATGTGTTTGGGTAGACTCTGGGAGTTGGTGATGGACAGGGAGAACTGGTGTGCTGCAATTCATGGGGTCACAAATATTTGGACACGACTGAGTGACTGAACTGAACTGAACTGATTTTCAACGTACAGCACAGTTGAGTGATTCCAACAGAGATTGTGTGGTCCACAAAGCCTAAAACATTTACTCTTTGTTCCTTATAGAAGTTTTCCTATCTTGTTTAGGCTATGCTTTCTGGAATGGTCCCAACAAGATTCAGAACCTACCAATTTAGGAAGCTACTGTCTCTGAGACCACAGCTAGAGTTTTGCCAGAAGAAATAAAGCAATTCTGCCCACACTCTATCTGCTCAGAAATAGAAATCTGAAGAACAGACTCTGGAAAGCTGATGCATGAAAATCCTCCTATTTCACAGAGCTGCCAAAGATAGCATCTGCTTCACTTCTGCCTCCCAAAACATTGTAGGTAAATCTAATCAGTGGGACCCACTTCTAATCCAGAATTTGGGCTATTTGGCTGCTAGAAAAGTATTGAGTGAATTTTTTACCTTTCTAGCTCATTTTCTAAAAGTACAATGAGAAAGGGATTGAATGAGCCAGTCCAGAGCATTTGGCTTATAGGAACTTTTATCTGTCCGATTTCTGGAAGAGTCCACCCCTTTACAACTGCACAGAAATCCTCGAGACACATACTTCTTTATTTCAGCTAATTTGAGTACATTCTTTGTCATCATTAGAGGGTTACTTGAACTCAAATTACCAAAAAATGAGTATTATCTCAACTGTATAAAAATATACATTTTTGTATCCTTTGCATATTCACTTATGTATCATCCATTCATTTATGTACCATTAGTAGTTATTGGCTAACAAGTGGTTGATGAATGTACATTACATTAAATTATTAAAGACCTTCCTTTGATAATTATCAAAATTATCAAATAAAATTCTCTACATTTGAATTTTGGGTCAGTTGATCTCACCCTATCAGACCTAACATGTGACTATCAACCCTTAGCTAGGTTTCCCTGACTCTGATCAGACTGGTCTGACTACTTACCTTCTGTTGTATAAACACCTCTGCATCTTCCCCAAAGTTTTCTTCCCTTTCCCCTTTCCTTTCCCTCCAGCCCTTCTAAATTCTTCAAAGCCAACTTCTAGAAGCAGTCTATATTTGTTGTCTCATTTCCACCCAGACGTCCAGTTCTATCAGTCTAGATGACAGCAAGTCATCCAAATCAATGAATTAGTGGACAATTCATGAACAATATAGTCCTCTTAATACTTGACCTCTCAGCTGCATTTGAAACTGTCAACTGCTCCTTCCTTGTGGAAATTCCCTTTGCCCTCAGTTTCTGTGACAACACCCTTGCTTGGCATGCCCCTCTCACCTCTACTAGCAAGCTTGCTATCTTCCTATTGGGCTGCCACAACAAAATTCTATAGACTGGGTAACTTAGACAACAGAAAACAGAAAGTTATTTTCTCACAGTTCTGGAGGCTAGAAATCCAAGAGTAATAGTCAGAAAATTTGGTTTGTGGTGAGAGCTATTACACATACTCTCAACGAATTAGACAGCTAGTTATTCTTCTCTTTTTTTTGTTTGATCAACAATTATATACTGAGCATCTGCTCTCTGTGCTTGATATACATAAGTTAAAACAGATGGATAAAGATGAAAAGTGAATACTTGTGGAACTTTGTCTTGTTAGGTGAAAAGAAACAACAAATACAATTAGTAAACTACATGACATATTAGAAGGTGTTATATGCAACAACAAAAAAGAAACAATAGAGCAGAGTAGGTGATTGGAATAGTTGAGATTGTATTCTGATTTTTAATAGGTTGATCAAGGTAAGTATTGCAGAGTGGTTGACATTTGAGCAAGAAGTGGCAGGAGGTAAGGAGTTAGCTTTGCAAATACCTGGGGAAACTGTATTTAGATAGAAAAGCCAGAGTAAAGGCTTTTAGACAAGAGTGTCTGGCATGTTGTGGGAACTGTAAACAGGCCTGTGACTGGAACAGAGGAAACAAAGGGGATAAATATAGACAATGTGGGTAGACACAACCTTGAAGCCAGACATGCCATGTCTTTCAGGCTACTGTAGTGAATTTAGTATTTAATGGAATCACTCTGGCTGCTGTGTTAAGAATGGCTCATTGAGGGAAGGCTAGAACCAGTTAAGATAGCTTTTTCTGAGAGAGGAGAGAGGCTCAGACAAGGCATGGAGAAGAGGAGGTGGCAAAAAATAGATTCTGAATATAGTTTTGACATTAAAGACAGCAGGATTCCTTGAACAACTGGATAGGAGGTGTTAGAGAAAGAAAAAACAGATGAAATCAAAACTGTTTTTGCTTTTCAACTTTTAGTGTACCATTTTATTTTCTCTTTTGGCTTTTATTTCACTTGATTTCTTTGTATTAATTATTGTTTTATTCATTTCTTTAGGAATTACAATATGCACCCTTTTTTATCATAGTGTATTTAGAATTACTATTGTATCACTTCACAGGAATTGTTAAAACTTTTCAACATTACAAGTCCATTTATTCCAGTCCTTTACATTTTTTGTTGTTCAATCACTCAAGAGGGTCCAACTCTTCAACCCGAATGACTGCAATACTCTGGGCCTTCCTGTCCTACACCATCTCCCAGAAATTGCTCAAACTTATGTCCACTGAGTCAGTGATACCATCCAGCCATCTCTTACTCTGTCATCCCCTTCTCCTCCTGCCTTCAATTTTTACCAGCATCAGGGTCTTTTCAAATGAGTTGGCTGTTCACATCAGGTGGCCAAAGTACTGGAGCTTCAGCTTCAGTTTCAGTCCTTCCAATGAATATTCAGGGTTGATTTCCTTTAGGGTTGATTGGTTTTATCCCCTTGCAGTCCAAGGGATTCTCAAGAGTCTTATCCAACTCCTTAGTTCAAAAGCGTCAGTTCTTCAGCACACCGCCCTCTTTATCATCCAACTCTCACATCCATAACATAACTACTAGAAAAACCATAGCTTTGACTATACAGACTTTCATGACCAAAGCAATGTATCTGCTTTTTAATGTGCTGTCTAGGTTTGTCATAGCTTTCCTTCCAAGGAGTAAGTGTCTTTTAATTTCATGGCTGCAATCACCATCTGCAGTGATTTTGGAGCCCAGAAAAATAAAGTCTGTCACTGTTTCCATTGTTTCCCCATTACTTTGCCATGAAGTGATGGGACCAGATGCCATGATCTTAGTTTTCTGAATGTTGAGCTTTAAGCCAACTTTTTAATTCTCCTCTTTCACTTTAATCAAGAGGCTTTTTAGTCCCTCTTCACTTTCTGCCATGAGGGTGGTGTCATCTGCATATCTGAGGTTATTAATATTTCTCCCAGCAGTCTTAATTCCAGCTTGTGCTTCATCCAGTTCAGCATTTCACATAATGTACACTGCATATAAGTTAAATAAGCAGGGTGACAATATACAGCCTTGACATACTCCTTTCCCAATTTGGAACCAGTCCATTGTTCCATGTCAGGTTCTAACTGTTACTTCTTGACCTGCATACAGGTTTCTAGGAAGGCAGGTAAGGTGGACTGGTATTTCCAACCCTTTAAGAATTTTCCATTGAACATTCTTTGGCATTGTCCTTCTTTAGAACTGGAATGAAAACTGACCTTTTCCAGTCTTGTAACCACTGTTGAGTTTTCCAAATTTGCTGCCATATAGAGTGCAGCACTTTAACAGCATCATCTTTTAGAATTTGAAATAGCTCAGCTGGAATTCCATCACCTCCACTAGCTTTGTTCATAGTGATCTTGGATCACTGCAATCATGGGATCCACATGGATCATAGCCTTGTCAAACTCGATGAAACTATGAGCCCTGCCATGTCAGGCCACTGAAGACAGATGGATCATGGTGGAGAGTTCAGACAAAACATTATCCACTGGTGAAGGGAATGGAAAACCACTTCAGCATTCTTGCCTTGAGAACCCCATGAACAGTTTGAAAAGGCAAAAAGATATGACAGTGTAAGATAACTCCCCAGGTTGGTAGGTGTCCAGTATACTGCTGGAGAAGAGCAGAGAAATAGCTCCAGAAAGAATGAAGACACCCAGTGTCTGGGTGTGTCTGGTGTTGAAAGTAAAGTCTGATGCTATAAAGAACAGTATTGCATAGGAACCTGGAATGTTAGTCCATGAATCAAGGTAAATTGGAAGTAATCAGACAGAAGATGGCAAGAGTGAATGCTGACATTTTAGGAATCAGTGAACTAAAATGGACTAGAATGGGTGAATTTAATTTAGATGACCATTATATCTACTACTGTAGGCTAGAATCCCTTAGAAGAAATGGAATAGCCCTTATATTCAACAAAAGAGTCTGAAATGCAGTTCATTGGTGCAATCTCAAAAACGACAGAATGATCTCTGTTTGTTTCCAAGGCAAACCATTCAATATCACAGTAATCCAAGTCTATGCCCTTACCAGTAATGCTGAATAACCTGAAGCTGAAAAGTTCTGTGAAGACCTACAAGACACTCTGGAATTAACACCAAAAAAAAAGATGTCTTTTTCATCATAGAAGACTGGAATGCAAAAGTAGGAAGTCAGTAGATACCTAGAATAACAGTGAAGTTTGGCCTTGGAGTACAAAATGAAGCAGGACAAAGGCTAACAGATTTTTGCCAAGAGAACATACTAGTCATAGCAAACACCCTCTTTCAACAACACAAGAGATGATTCTACACATAGACATCACCAGGTGGTCAATACCAAAATCAGAGTGACTATATTCTTTGTAGCCGAAGATGGAGAAGCTCTATACAGTCAGCAAAAACAAGACCAGGAGCTGACTGTGGTTCAGATCATGAACTCCTTATGCAAAATTCAGTCTCAAATTGAAGAAAGTAGGGTAAACCACTGGGCCATTCAGGTATGAAAGTGAAAGTGAAAGTCGCTCAGTCATGTCTGACTCTGCAACCACATGGACTATATAGTCCATGGAATTCTCCAGGCCAAAATATTGGCGTGGATAGCCTTTCCCTTCTCCAGGGGATCTTTCCAACCCAGGGATCAAACACAGGTCTCCCTCATTGCAGGCAGATTCTTTACCAGCTGAGCCACAAGGGAAGCCCAATTCAGGGATGACTTACATCAAATCCCTTATGATTATATAGTGGAAGTGATAAATAGATTTAAGGGATTAAATCTGATCAAAAGAGTGTCTGAAGAACTATATATCAAGGTTTGTAACACTATACAGGAGGCGATGATCAAAACCATCCCCAAGATAAAGAAATACAAAAAGGCAAAATGGTTGTCTGAGGAGGCCTTACAAATAGCTGAGGAAAGAAGAGATGCGAAAGGCAAAGGAGAAAAGGAAACATATACCCATTTGACTGCAGAGTTCCAAAGAATAGTAAGGAGAAATAAAAGAAAACCTCCCTAAGTGAACAATGCAAAGAAATAGAGGAAAAGAATAGAATGGGAAAGACTAGAGATCTCTTCAAGAAAAGTGGAGATATCAAGGGAACATTTCATGCAAAGATGGGCAAAATAAAGGACAGAAATGATATAGACCTAACAGAAGCAGAAGATATTAAGAGGTGGCAAGAATACCCAGAAGAACTATAGAGAAAAGATCTTAATGACCCAGATAACCACAATGGTATGACCATTCACCTAGAGTCAGACATCCTGGAGTGCTAAGTCAAGTGGGCCATAGGAAGTATCACTATGAACAAAGCTAGTGGAGGTGGTAGAATTCTAGTTGAGCTATATCAATTTCTTTATACTACTGATATTATATATTTCATTTGTGTTTACATTGTAAATGCCATAAGAAAATATTTTTATTTTCACTTTAAGCCATCAATTGTACATTAATGAAATCATAAAAAGAAAAACACAGTCATTTCATATAGGCACCATTTCTCAAACCCATTATTCCTGCCTATAAACCTGAACTCTACCTCCTGTTATTTTCCTTCTTGTGCAAGTCTGCTGACAACAAATTCTGCTGGGCTTTCTTTACTAAAAAAAAAAAAAAATTATTTTACCTTCATTTGTAAAGAATGATTTTTCAGTGATGACAGAAGCTGAGTTGACCATATTTTTTTTAGCACTTTTAGAGTGCTGTTCTTATTATTCCTCTGTATGTTCTTTTTCCCCTCTGGCTATTTTTTATGATTTCAAAGGTTTTTGAAACTCCTTGTTTTCAGCAATTTGATTGTGTTGTGCACTGGTGTGGCTTTCTTTTTATGTGTCCTATTTGGAGTTTGCTGAGTTTCTTACATTTGTAGGTCAATGTTTCTATCAAATCTGGGGAAAATTTGACCACTATTTCTTTAAATATTTGTCTGTCTCTTGTTCACTCTTTCCCTTCCAGGACTCCAATTTCACATCCTTTGTACTTTCTGATGTTCAATAGAAATATGTTCAATAGATCACTGAGGCTCTGCTCCTTTTTGTTATAGTTGACGATACTCTCTTTTTTTTTTTTTTCCTGTTCTCCTATTGCATCATTTTATATTATTATTTTCCATAAGTTCTCATTAAAAATGGTTCCACATATATGTCAGGTTTAACAATCTATCTCAACAGCAAAAAAATCCCTATTTTCCACGGTGGTATGGAGGAAAGACTTGTAAGAAAAACACCTAGAAAAATTAATAGCTGCTTTTGGAAGAGGATAATTATCTCTCTCTGCCAACAATGAACTAAATTAAAGTCTAGTGTGAGAATTTTGGCAAATATGTGAAACCTTGTTGCCACAGATTTGAAGAATGCTTCAAATAGCAAATTGAAAGACATTTCTGTATTGCGTATTCTATCCAAAATATGGTTCAATTAGTTACACAACTGCATTCAATGATATTTACTTTGCCAGGATTTGAAGTAGCCATTAATTTGTAATCCATTATTATAGTTGCAAAAACCTCAAAATATTTTTAGTGAGCACATTCTGGTAACTAAAACAATCAATATTCATTAAAAAGAAAAATATTTACTTCCTACCCTCAACCACCACCTTTCATTCTCCCAAATTGGTTCTTATGAAAGAACTTTTTGTTCCTTGTTGTTGTAATAGTGATTCAGGCTTGCTGCATAATTCTCTTTTCTATTTCTCACTTGACTGTCAATCACAGGGCCCAAATAAAGTGCATATAAACAAGACCAAAGCCCCAGTGTTTCTGATGCATTACAGAGTCACTACATGATCTAAATCAGGAGAATGCTTCTCTGATCATTATTTATGAACAAGGCCCTGAAGATGTCATCCTGGAGTTTACTTGATTTAGGCAAAGTGTTGATTTGTTGCTGAAATCACAAGAGAGGATTATTGTGACCAGGACTATTCAAGGGTTAGGAATGAGTCTGGAAATCTCCTCAGAAATGAGTGTGGGAATCAGGCTGCTAATTCATTGTTGTATAATTATTGCAAATCCAAAGTATGTGCGTTGGGAATGGGGTAGTAGGGGGAGGAGGCAGGCGAGAGCTACTGAACTACATATTCCACTAAGGGACTTTAAAAAGGCAAGAAAGACATGATTCTTGGCCTTAAAATTCTCAAAATCTATTAATGGAGACAAGACACATGCAAATACATACAAAGAAAAGAGACAAAAAAAAGCTATGCATAAAATCAAAAATAAAAATATTTTAACTAGAAAAATAGATTAAAATTCTAGAAGAATTTGTTTTTCAGTATTAGAATTATAATTGATGTGCTTAGCCTCTTTTTCAAATTGTGAGTAAAGTCTTTTATGACAGAAATAATACATTTATCAAGATTAAAAAATACTATGAACCAATGTATTAAAAACAAAGATTTGTATAATAGAAATCAATTAACCAGTATCCATTGCACACCTGCTCTGTGCCTAATGTCCAGCATATGTATTGAGTACTACTGAGCCACAGAAGGGCCAATCTCTATCCTCAAAGACCTTACACTCTCATGAAGGATATAAAGCTAGGAACCCCAGAGCAATGAGGCATCCTGTACAGCAAACTGTAAGTCATGGGGGTAGATGATTCATTCACTGATTAATTTTCTCACTAAATATTACATACCTTCTGTGGCTCTAAAACAGTTACGAAAGAGTTGATCCCTATACTCATGGAGCTTATGATTTGGCAGAAGTAAACTTACATTGGCCAATTAACCATAATAAGTGAATATAAGCTCCTCTTTCTTCCTTGATTTCAGTATAAAACCTTCTTAGTTGTTTTTCCCTACCTCGCTGATTACTTGTTTACAATCTTCTCTCCTAATCCTTGAACCTCTTTTCTTGAAAAAAAAAAAATTATGCTTCATCCCCATTATGGGTTGAACCATATCCCTCTAAAATTCATGTTGAGGTCCTACCATATAGCACAAGGGAACTGTGCTCAGTGTTATGTGGCAGCCTGAATAATCCCTGGAGAGGAAATTGGGGGAGAATAGATATAGCAATGTATGGCTGAGTCCCTTTGCTGTCCATCTGAAAATATCACAACGTTGTTAACTGGCTATATTCCAATACAAAATAATTTTTTAAATTCATGTTGAAGTCCCAATCCCCAGTGCCTCAGAATCTGACTTTATTTGGAAATAAGGTTGTCATGGATGTAATCAGTTAAAATGAGGTAATACTGGAATAGGGTGGGCTCCTAATCCAACATGACAGATTCCTTTATTAAGAGGAAAAATTTGGACTTAGACACACACACAGGGAGAATGTCACATGAACATGAACACAGAGATCAGGATAATGGATCTACAAGCCAAGGAATACCAAAATCTTCCAGCAAACACCAAAAGCTAAGAGAAGGGCATGGAAAGGATTCTCCCTCACAACATCCAAAGGAACCAGCCATGATCACACCTTGATCTTGGTCTTCAAGTCTCTGGAACTGTAAAACAATAAATTTCTGTTTAAGCCACCCAGTCTATGGTATTTTGTCATAACACCTTGAGCTAAGATATCATACCTGACTCCTGTCTTTCACAGTCATAGTCAATCTTCCAAAAAATCCAGTTGGCTCCACCTTCAAACTAATTTTTCTGCTCACTGTCTCCACTGCTGTCACCTTGATCTGAGCTATCATCTCTCTCCTCTAGATTCCCACACTAACTGATCTTCCTGCTTTTACCCTTAACCCCCTCAGTTCACTCAACACAGCAGCCAGTATGAACCTCTTACAATGTATTTCACATGCTATTGATCCTCTACTCATGATCTGCAATGGCTCCTGATTTTTTTCAGCAGAAGTGTCAAAGCATTTGCAATGGCCTAAGCTAGGTGTTCTGACAGCAGGCTTTCATACTCTGTCATATTTTCCTCTATCACACTGATTGAACAATAGATCAAAATACTCAGATACGAGAAAGTGAATTGAGTTAGAATTAATTACACTGATTGAACTGTCATATATGTGAGCCTCTGTTTCTTAACCTATAAACTAAAAGAGGTTTAAATAATCTGCAAAAATCCTTCCAGCTCTAATACTTAAAATTTTTATTAACAAAAGAATTTATTCTGCTCTGATGAGTGCTGACACTGGATTGAAGGAGACCAAAAAGAACTGACTATTTTGTAATTACTGTGTTGATCTAATCAAAGCAGACAACACACTAGGTAATTTAATCCCTGTAGTGAATTTTATTCACTTCAGATCTCTGCATTCAAACAAATTAGATAACCTCAGCCATTATGTAAGAAACTAATATCTTTAGACAATTCACATACTCATATGTGATGACCATATTTCACATGGATACAGATGAAATACATATATGTAAGAATACCCACATGTTTATACTGACATGACTAGTATAAATATGTTAGACTTCACATAGGGAAAAAATGGCTAAATTCCTTACTCAGGTCTTTTAAGACATGAAATATTTTTAAATGCACATTTAGTTAGCATTAAATTAAAAACAAGTTGATAGAATTCCTTTTAATTAGTTAAAATATGTTTTCAAAAATGTACTTGTTTCCTATTATTTCATCAATGTAAAGATTGCTTTTAATATTTAAGCATTTATTTAATTCTGAACATGAAAATGACATTCAGGTCAGTTCACTTCATTCAGTTGCTCAGTTGTGTCTGACTCTTTGTGACCCCATGAATTGCAGCACACCAGGTCTCCCTGTCCATCACCAACTCCCAGAGATTACCCAAACTCATATCCATCTAGTCGGTGATGCAACCCAGCCATCTCATCCTCTGTCGTCCCCTTCCCCTCCTGCCCTCAATCCTTCCCAGCATTACGGTCTTTTCCAATGAGACAACTCTTGACTTGAGGTGGCCAAAGTATTGGAGTTTCAGCTTCAACATCAGTCCTTCCAATGAACACGCAGGACTGATCTGCTTTAGGATGGACTGGTTGGATCTCCTTGCAGTCCAAGGGGCTCTCAAGAGTCTTCTCCAACACCACAGTTCAAATGCATCAATTCTTCAGCACTCAGCTTTCTTCACTGCCTAACTCTCACATCCATACATGACTATTGGAAAAACCATAACCTTGACTAGACGGACTTTTGTTGAGAAAGTAATGTCTCTGCTTTTCAATATGCTGTGTAGGTTGCTCATAATTTTCCTTCCAAGGAGTAAGTGTCTTTTAATTTCATGGCTGCAATCATCATCTGCAATGATTTTGGAGCCCCAAAAAATAAAGTGTGACGCTATTTCCACTGTTGCCCCATCTATTTGCCATGAAGTGATGGGACCAGATGCCATGATTTTAGTTTTATGAATGTTGAGCTTTAGGCCAATTTTTTCACTCTCCTCTTTTACTTTCATCAAGAGGCTTTTTAGTTCCTCTCTCTTCACTTTCTGCCATAACAGTGGTGTCGTCAGCATATCTGAGGTTATTGATATTTCTCCTGGTAGTCTAAATTCCAGCTTGTGCTTCTTCCAGCCCAGTGTTTCTCATGATGTACTCTGCATACAAGTTAAATAAGCAGCGTGGCAATATACAGCCTTGATGTACTCCTTTTCCTATTTGTAACCAGTCTGTTGATCCATTTCCAGTTCTAACTGTTGTCTCCTGACCTGCATACAGGTTTCTAAAGAGACAGGTCAGATAGTCTGTTATTCCCATCTCTTTCAGAATTTTCCACAGTTTATTGTGGTCCACACAGTCAAAGGCTTTGGCATAGTCAATAAGGCAGAAATAGATGTTTTCCTGGAACTCCCTTGCTTTTTTGATGATCCTGTAGATATTGGCAATTTGATCTCTGGTTCTTCTGCATTTTCTAAAACCAACTTGAAATCTGGAAGTTCATAGTTCATGTATTGCTGAAGCCTGGCTTGGAGAATTTTGAACATAACTTTATTAGTGTGTGAGATGAGTCCAATTCTGTGGTAGTTTGAGCATTCTTTTGCATTGTCTTTCTTTGGGAATGGAATGAAAACGGATCTTTTCCAATTTTGTGGCCATTGCTGATTTTCCAAATTTGCTGGCATATTGAGTGCAGCACTTTCACAGCATCATCTTTCAGAATCTGAAATAGCTCAACTGGAATTCCATCACCTCCACTAGTTATGTTCATAGTGATGCTTTCTCAGGCCCACTTGCCTTCATATTCCAGGATGTCTGGCTCTAGGTGAGTGATCATACCATCGTGATTATCTGGGCCGTGATCTTTTTTGTACAGTTCTTCTGTCAACTCTATTTTCACATTCCATTCCATACAGGTTATTATTGAATATTGAATAGTGTTCCATGTGCTGACCAGAGAAGGCAAAGGCAACCCACTCCAGTGTTCTTGCCTGGAGAATGCCCATGACAGAGAAGCCTGGTGGGCTGCCATCTATAGGGTCAAACAGAGTCGAACATGACTGAAGCAACTTAGCAGCAGCAGCAGTGCTGACAAAACGTGGTCCACTGGAGAAGAGAACAGCAAACCACTTCAGTATTCTTGCCTTGAGAACCCCATGAATAGTATAGAAAGGCAAGAAGATAGGACACTGAAAGATGAAATCCCCCGGTCAGTATGTGCCCAATATGCTACTGAAGATCAGTGGAGAAATAACTCCAAAAAGAATGAAGAGATGGAGCCAAAGCAAAAATAACACCCAGTTGTGGATGTGACTCATGATGGAAACAAGGTCAAATGCTGTAAAGAGCAATACTGCATAGGAACCTGGAATATTAGATCCATGATTCAAGGCAAATTGGAAGTATTCAAACAGGAGATGGCAAGAGAGAACGCTGACATTTTAGGAATCAGCAAATTAAAATGGACTAGAATAGGTGAATTTAACTATCTACTACCATGGGCAAGAATCCCTTAGAAGAAATGGAATAGCCATAATAGTCAACAAGAGTCTGAAATGCAATACTTGGATGCAATCTCAAAAATGACAGAATGATCTCTGTTCATTTCCAAGGCAAACCATTCAATATCATGGTAATCCAAGTCTATGCCCAGACCAGTAATGCTGAAGAGCTGAAGTTGTATACTTCTATTAAGACCTACAAGACCTTTTAGAAATAACATTCAAAAAAGATGTCCTTTTCATTATAGGGGACTGGGATGAAAAAGTAGGAAGTCAAGAAACACCTGGAGTAACAGGCAAATTTGACCTTGGAGTACAAAATGAAATAGGGCAAAGGCTAATAGAGTTTTGCCAAGAGAATGCATTGGTCATAGCAAACACCCTCTTCCAACAACACAAGAGAAGACTCTACACATGGACATCACCAGATGGTCAGTACTGAAATCAGATTGATTATGTTCTTTGCAGGTGAAGATGGAGAAGCTCTATTGAGTCAGCAAAAACAAGACCAGGAGCTGTCTGTGGCTCAGATTATGAACTCCTTATTGCCAAATTCAGACTTAAATTGAAGAAAGTTAGGGAAAACCACTAGACCATTCCGGTATGACTTAAATCAAATTTTTTTATGATTAGGCAATGCAAGTGAGACATAGATTTAAAGAACTACATCTGATAGACAGAGTGCCTGATGTACTATGAATGGAGGCTCATGATGCTGTACAAGAAACAAGGATCAAGACCATCCGACCATCCCCAAGAAAAAGAAATGCAAAAAAGCAAAATGGCTGTCTGAAGAGGCCTTAGAAATAGCTGTGAAAGAAGAGATGCAAAAAGCAAAGGAGAAAAGGAAAGAAATACCCATTTGAATGCAGAGTTATAAAGAATAACAAGGAGAGATAAGAAAGTCCTCCTCAGTGACCAGGGCAAAGAAATAGAGGAAACAGTAGAATGAGAAAGACTAGAGATCTCTTCAAGAAAATTAGACATACCAAGGGAATATTTCATGCAAAGATGGACTCAATAAAGGACAGAAATGGTAGGGACCTAACAGAAGCAAAAGATATTAAAAGGTGGCAAGAATACACAGAAGAACTGCCCAAAAAAGATCTTCACAACCCAGATAATCATGATGATGTGATCACTCACCTAGAGCCAGATATCCTGGAATGTGAAGTCAAGTGGGCCATAGGAAGCTAGTGGAGGTGATGGAATTCCAGTTGAGCTCTTTCAAATCCTAAAAGATGATGCTGTGAAAGTGCTGCACTCAATATGCCAGCAAATTTGGAAAACTCAAGAATGGCCACAGGACTGTAAAATGTCAGTTTCCACTGCAATCCCAAAGAAAGGCAATGCCAAAGAATGCTCAAACTACCCACAATTGAACTCATCTCACATGCTAGCAAAATAATGCTTAAAATTCTCGAAGCCAGGCTTCAACAATATGTGAATCACGAACTTTCAGATGTTCAAGCTAGTTTTAGAAAAGTCAGAGGAACCAGAGATCAAATTGACAACATCTGCTGAATCATTGAAAAAGCAAGAGAGTTCCAGGAAAACATCTATTTCTGCTTTATTGACTATGCCAAAGCTTTTGACTGTGTGGACCACAATAAACTGTGGAAAATTCTAAAAGAGATGGGAATACCAGACTACTTGACCTGTCTCTTGAGAAACCTGTATGCAGGTCAGGAAGCAACAGTTAGAACTGGACATGGATCAACAGACTGGTTCCAAATAGGGAAGGAGTACATCAAGGCTCTATATTGTCACCATGCTTATTTAACTTTTATGCAGAGTACATCATGGGAAACACTAGGCTGGATGAAGCACAAGCTGGAATCAAGGTTGCTGGGTGAAATATCAATAATCACAGATATACATATGACACCACCCTTATGGCAGAATGGGAATAAGAAAGAAAGAGTCTCTTGTTGAAACTGAAAGAGGAGAGTGAAAAAACTTGGCTTAAAGTTCAACATTCAAAAAAATTAAGATCACAGCATCTGGTCCTATCACTTCATGGCAAATAGATGGGGAAATGGCAGAAACAGTGAGAGGCTTTATTTTGGGGGGCTCCAAAATCACTGCAGATGGTTACTGTAGCCAGGAAATTGAAAGACACTTGCTTCTTGGAAGAAAAGTTATGACCAAACTAGACAATATATTAAAAAGCAGAGACATTACTTTGTCAACAAGGTCTGTCTAGTCAAAGCTATGGTTTTTCCAGTAGTCATGTACAGATGTAAGAGTTGGACCATAAAGAAAGCTGAGCACCGAAGAACTGATGCTTTTGAACTGTGGTGTTGGATAAGACTCTTGAGAATCCCTTGGATAGCAATGATATCCAACCAGTCCATTCTAAAGGGTATCAGTCCTGAATATTCATTGGAATGACTGATGCTGAAGCTGAAGCTCCAATACTTTGGCCACCTGATGTGAATAGCTGACTCATTTGAAAAGCCCCTGATGCTGGGAAAGATTGAGGCCAGGAAGAAAAGAGGATGACAGAGGATGAGAACATTGGATGGCATCACCGACTCAATGGACATGAGTTTGGATAAATTCCGGGAGCCTATGATGGACAGGGAAGCCTGGTGTGCTGCAGTCCATGGTGTTGCAGAGTCGGATATGACTGAGCAAATGAACTTAACTGAAGTATGTTTGTGTTAATCCCCAAACTCTTAACTGATCCCTCCCCTGCATTCCCCTTTAGTAACCACAATTTTGAGTTCTATATCTGTGAGTCCATTTCTGATTTGTAAACAAGTTCATTTATTTAATTTTATTTCCACATATAAGCAATATCATATGATAATTTTTTTCCTCTGACTTACTTCACTTAATATGCTAATCTCTAGGTCCAAACATATTGCTGCAAATAGCATTAATTCATTCGTTCTTCATAGTTGACTAATATCCCCTTATATATATATATACACCACATCTTCTTTATCCATTCATCTGTTAAGGGATATTTATGTTGCATCCATGTCTTGGCTGTTATAAATAATGCTGCTGTGAACACTGTGGTGTATGTATATCATTTGAAATTGAGAGTTTTCTCAAGATATATGTCCAGGAGAAGGATTGAATTAAGCTCATACAGCTTAATATTAAAAAAAAAAAAAAGAAGAAGAAGACCAAAAATCTCAATCAAGAAGAAATGGGCAGAAAACCTAAACAGACATTTCTCCAAAGAAGATGGAGAAAAGGCACATGAAAAGATGCTCAAAATCACTGATTATTAGAGAAATACAAATCAAAATTACCATGAGGTATCACCTCACACAGGTCAGAATGGCCATCATTAAAAAATCTACAAATAATAAATGCTGGAGAGGATGTGGAGAAAAAGGAACCCACCTACACCATTGGTTAGAATGTAAATTCATTTAGCCACTATGGAGAACAGTATGGAAGTTCCTAAAAAACTAAAAACAGAGTTGCCATATGATCTGTGAGGTAATTTTGATGAAATGAGATATAGTAGATTATAAAGATTACTATGACCTTCACACTCAACCTAATCATCCACATTTTGCCTTTACCTATGTCAGTTAAAAGAGAAAATTCTCTGTGAAAGTCTCATATGTGTGTTCATAAATCATCCACTCCTATCCTTTCTCTCCAACCCCCATATTGATGATCATGGCTTGATAAGACCCTTGAGGGGGCCAGCTTACCACTGCCACTTCTGCCAGGAACCACCAAAGGGAATTCCAAGAGTTACTTTTTCCTGATGCTCACAAAGCACCCAACCCTCAATACTCCATAGCCTCTCAATTTAGCTAAACTATTAGCACTCCAGTGTCCCCACCCTACTCTTAAACTCAAATTACTGAGATGCCACTGTGTAGGCCTCAGAGTCATAGCCAGATGGCAGAAACTGAAGCAATCATGAGATGTAGCTTGTATTCATTCCCACATATTTTAAGAGTATGCTGGGGTGACTGGAGTAATCATATTTGGATGACTTTAATCCAGAAAGATAACAAGGAGGAGGGGAGTTTTGTGCCAAATTCTTAAGGAAGATTGGAAAGCAGGAGGGAGTTTGGACATTCCCATCAGTGATAATAAAACAGTGTAAGCTAGGGGTCGGTTATCTGAGCTGTATAAAAGAAGCACATATGTTTTGCTGGAGTAGAAACTTTTTCAGATGGACGCTGAATCATTCCATAGTAAAAAATGGAAGGCAGGTGTGGAGGAATTATTTTATTTTCTTTCCTTAAGGTCAACTCTCCCTACCTCGCAAAAAGAGTATTTCACACTTCTGAGGCAAAACTACACCCAGGATCACCTTTCATCTGAGATTATATACAGAAGCCTATTTACTTTTTAAATATTTCTTCAGAAGAATTTTATCCCTTGGGAGTATTATTAAAACTATTGTAATGAAACTTCTCAGCAACTGTAGCTACATTTGTAATGCTTGAGCAGTGCTTGGCTAAGGTACCATGACACCAGAAAACACAACAAATCCTTTGGAGGGACAAGGAGTGGCCTCTATCCTTAGCAACACTATAACTACATATATCAGAGATGGAAAATCTTCCTAGAAGAAACCTTGAATAACAAGGAATTTGGTTCACCTCTGCTGAAAATTCTGATGAAGAGGCCAAGTTTGACTTGCTGGCTAACCAAGGCAACAAGTGTATTAGTACAGAAGTTTTGAATATGTGTGTGTGCATAGAGTTCATAATGTAAATTCTGTATATAAAAATATACACATATACACACACATAGAGACATGAGCACAAACATATATATGCATCTGTGGATGACAAACTCACTTTTGTTTGAGAATTATCTTGGAGAACAACTACATCAAAATGACTCTAGATCAGTCAATCAATATTCATTGAAAAATCTGTAAATTATGTGTTACATGAGGTGGGAGCTTCAAACACTATCTCAGACTCTCAAAGAACTATAATCTTTCTTTTCTTACAGCAGCAAAGGCAAGAAGACAAAGTATGAAGCTTGGACCTGACAGCTTGATGTTCATAGAGCTTGACAAGATCAAGCATGCTTCAGGCAATGGTGAGTACTTTATTGCCAAGAGAAGGTTGGAAGATCCAAGAAGTAGGCACTTTTCCTCTTAGGAAGTCCAAGGCAGAAACATTCAGTTTGCCTTTAGTGATGGAGGCTTATTCCAGAATATAAGAACACAAAGTCACACAAAAGTTACCCTACCAGCCTAAGAATTATGCTGAGATTCAAATGTATAGGTCAATTAGGAAGCCCATAGAAACCTAAAAAATGTGTTCAGCATCTGTTATAAGACATTCCAAGTATTGGAACTCTCTCAGAACTTATAAGAATGTATAAAATGTCATTAGGGTGGTTTGCCATCACTCCCTATTGTATACTCTTTGGATAGGGTTTACCCCAAGCCACCTTGGAGGCCACCATGGAAGATCCCTCACATGTACCCTTCACATTTACTTCATGTCTCCATCTGTAACTCAATTGTATCTTGTTAGTGTACCAGAGCTATTTTGGTTAAAAATCCATACTGCAGAAAAGAACAATTTCTGACTATTTTCTCTTTCAAAGGCAGTTGCATAGGGAACACGCCTTTGAGGCAACACCTGCCTCCACCAGCATGAAATACCAGACAGCACAGAATGAGAGATGGGGAAGAACCTATGAGTTCAAGCAGCAGGAGTTCACTTAGATATAAATCTGTCCATGGGTGACCTCACCCAATGAAACTGAAGGAAACAGCTATCACCCATCAGGAACCCAAGCAGAAACCCAGTCCTGGGCAGTGAAATGGCAAAGCAAAGTTCATCAGTGGGGCACCAGAGCTCGGCCAGGTTGTAAACAATGTCTTGGGTATCGAACAGTTAAATCTTCAGGGGAAAAGATGGATGGACCTGTCTGAAGTGAGGCGATGATAAAGGCAGAGGAAAAAGATAAAGTCAATAAAAGCCAAATGGAGAAACTGCAAAAGAGGTGGAAAGCTAAAGAGCAGTTTGGGTAGTAGATCATGACTCGTGGCACCAGGGTAGTGCTGGTGCTTTTCAGGCCTCCCCCAGTCACCGCCACTGCCGTCACAGATTAAGCTTAGGCTTAGTCAGGAATGAGTAGGTGTTCATCGGGCAGTGGGGTGGGAGGAATCAGTGTGCCTACAGTGTAGAGTGAGTGTAGGGTAGTCACAAAGATAAACCTGCCATATGAAGAAATAAAAGATGAAAGCAGGCACATCACTGGAATAAAGCTTGCCTTAGCTCCATGAGACCTAGGTGTGAAACTCACTTCATGCCCACAGTTATTTGAATACTCAGGAAGAATATTCAGAAGAAACTTCATAATCACATTACATTCTTCTCACTAAACTTAAAACAAAAAATACAAGGCTCTCCCAGATGTACTCAGTGTTAAGCCTGCCTTAATGAGGCAGGGCAGAGGCTGTCAACTGATTCTGAAATTGAGCACCTCCCTTGTCCCCCACCCCACCAGCCAGGCATGTCAGGAAAACACTGCATTAGATGTCTCAGTTCATCAATCTAATAAATGAGTTCTCAAATGTCATTTTCCCTCCATATGCAGCAAACATTTCTCTATTATTTAGTTATGCTGTCTTAATTGGGTTAACTCTCAGTGCACCAGCACAGTTCCATCTGTGAGGGAAGCTTATGTCACTGAACAGAGAAAGAGAGAACAGAAAGAGAAAGGGGATGACAGTTCAGAATGACATGTGGTATGTCTTTGTCAGGATAGAAAGAAGCATGTTAAATTTGTATTTTTCAATTAGAGATCATACATAAAATCTGCTGGTGATATGCCTTTTATTTCATTAAGAGAAACATTATCCATCTTGACTATCCTTAAAAGCAAAAGAAGTATTTTAATTAAATCCTACAAATATGGGATATTCTCCTAGTTTATTTGCCTTGCCTAACAATTGTAATGGAGTTATGGACAGCATTTAGGAAAAGTGTACAAAATGGTATATGCAGGGTTTAAACCAGGATGAAGTATCCATAAGCTGGTACACAGAGTTGAAGGGTAGCAGAATACTCCATGCTGCATTGGCATCTTGATTAGTTTTAGCTGAAGACAACTGAGAAGAAGTAGATACAAGGAAAGCTCTCTGCCCTTCATCTATTTGCTTTAAAGTAGAATTTAAATTTGTAAAGATATCCCCCCTCCCTCCCTCTACAAAGAAAGATAAAATTTAACCCAAGGAGACAATGCTAGACTCTTATCAACCCAGAAGAATCTACTTAACAAACCCTGATAAAACTAGCTTTAGCTACAACTGTTGTTCAGTGGCTAACTTCCGTCTGATTCTTTGTGACTCCATGGATCGCAGCATGCCAGGCTTCCCTGTCCTCCACTATTTCTCTGAGTTTGACTCAAGCTCATGTCCACTGAGTTGGTGATGCCATCCAACCATCTTATCCTCTATCATGCCCTTCTCCTCCTGCCCTCAATCTTTCCCAGCATCAGTCTTTTCCAATGAGTTGGCTTTTCTCATCAGGTGGCAAAAGTATTGGAGCTGCAGCCTCAGCATCAGTCCTCCCAATGAATATTCAGGATTGGTTTCCTTTAGGATTGCCTGGTCTGATCTCCTTGCTGTCCTAGGAACTCCCAAGATTCGTCTCCAGCATCACAGTTCGAAAGCATCAATTCTTCAGTGCTCAGTCTTTTTTATGTTCCAATTAGCTATAATTCAGTTCAGTTCAGTTGCTCAGTCGTGTCCGACTTGCTGGGACCCCATGAACCGCAGCACACCAGGCCTCCCTGTCCATCACTAACTCCTGAAGTTTACCCAAACTCATGTCCACTGATGATGCCATCCAACCATCCCATCCTCTGTCGTCCCCTTCTCCTCCTGTCCTCAATCTTTCCCAGCATCAGGGGCTTTTCAAATGAGTCAGCTCTTTGCATCAGGTGGCCAAAACTATAATCAGTTTCCCCATATTTGCAACCCCCAAATTTGCTACCCTTAGAAACTCAAAGACATTTCCTTTGTCTTGTCACCTCTCTACAAAAATTATTTTTCTTCACTAAGATGCTATGTAAGTTCAAATCCTAACCATCCTGTTGAGTTATTAATCACTGAGTTCTATGTTTATGTGCAATCCCTCTGCTATTAAACTTCTGTTCATCCCTTGTTAATCTGCTGTGGGTTTATTTCCAGTCTAATTTCAGGGCCCAGCCAATGAATCCAAGATGGCAGACGAAAAATAATTTTATCCCTTCCTTCTCATGTGCAGCAAAAATTCTCAATGGACACTTAAAATGATTACAAATTTAGTTATTAAAACATTGTGCTACTTCAGAAGTGGTTAAGTCAACAAAAAATTATTGTATCAATTTTACACTAAAAAACATATTCAAGGAAAGAAATTTTGTCAAGCCCCAAAATGTATTAACTTTTTAAACTTGATATTAAATATATTTTATGTCATTTCCCTTTATCACTTTGAATGTGAATCAAATTTTCCCATTACTTGGTGGTTTTATATGAGCTTATTATACCCACCACTTTCACATATATAAGTATTGGCTGTGTATGATCCACATCAATGTGGACCAATCCATTCAGAATCTCAACTTGACTGCAGATTGATTTCTCACTGAACAAAATTCACTTCAGGGATTGAATTACCTAATTTGGCTGTCTGCATTGATTAGATTTACTGTGTAATGATAAAATAGTAATTTCAATTTGCACTAGCTCAAATAGATATAACACATACACAAAAAATTACATAATTTTTATGATAAAGGTAATTTATTATTTTTTCTTTTTTTAATTTTTATTTTACTTTTTTTTTACGATTTTTTTTCCTTTATATTATCATGTTGGTTTTGCCATACATTGATATGAATCTGCCATGGGTATACATGTGTTCCCCTTCCAGAACCCCCCTCCCACCTCCCTCCCAATTCCAACCCTCTGGGTCATCCCGGTGCACCAGCCCTGAGCACCCTGTATCATGCATCAAACCTGGGCTGGCAATTCATTTCACATGACAATTTACATGTTTCAATGCCATTCTCCCATATCATCCCACCTTTGCTCTCCCCCATAGAGTCTAAAAGATTATTCTATAGATTTGCATCTCTTTTGCTGTCTCGCATACAGGGTTATCACTACCATCTTTCTAAATTCCATATATGTGCATTAGTATACTGTATAGTTTTTCCTTCTGGCTTACTTCACTCTGTATAATAGGCTCCAGTTTCGTCCGCCTCAGTAGAACTGATTCAAATGTACTCTTTTTATGGCTGAGTAATATTCCATTGTGTATATGTACTACAGCTTTCTTATCCATTGTCTGCCAATGGACATCTAGGTCACTTCCATGTCCTGGCTATTGTAAACAGTGTAGCAATGAACATTGGGGTACACGTGGCTCTTTCAATTCTGGTTTCCTCCATGTGTATGCCCAGCAGTGGGATTGCTGAGTCATATGGCAGTTCTATTTCCAGTTTTTAAAGGAACCTCCACACTGTTTTCCATAGTGACTGTACTAGTTTGCATTCCCACCAACAGTGTAAGAGGGTTCCCTTTTCTCTACATCCTCTCCAGCATTTATTGCTTATAGACTTTTGGATGGCAGCCATTCTGACTGGTGTAAAGTGGTACCTCATTGTGGTTTTGATTTGCATTTCTCTGATAATGAGTGATGTTGAGCATCTTTTCATGTGTTTGTTAGTCATTTGTATGTCTTCTTTGGAGAAATGTCTGTTAAGTTCTTTGGCCCACTTTTTGATTGGGTCGTTTACTTTTCTGGAATTGAACTGCAGGAGTTGCTTGTATATTTTTGAGATTAATTGTTTGTCCGTTGCTTCATTGGCTATTATTTTCTCCCATTCTGAAGGCTGCTTTTTCACCTTGTTTTTAGTTTCCTTTGTTGTGTAGAAGCTTTTAATTTTAATTAAGTCCCATTTGTTTATTTGTGCTTTTATTGCCAATATTCTGGGAGGTGGGTCATAGAGGATCCTGCTTTGGTTTATGTCGGAGAGTGTTTTGCCTATGTTTTCCTCCAAGAGTTTTATAGTTTCTGGTCTTATGTTTAGATCTTTGATCTATTTTGAGCTTACTTTTGTGTATGGTGTTAGAAAGTGTTCTAGTTTCATTCTTTTACAAGTGGTTGACCAGTTTTCCCAGCACCACTTGTTAAAGAGATTGTCTGTCTCCATTGTATATTCTTGCCTCCTTTGTCAAAGATAAGGTATCCATATGTGCATGGGTTTATCTCTGGGCTTTCTATTTTGTTCCATTGATCTATATTTCTATCAAGGTACCAGGGGTCTTTTTCAGAGAACTAGAGCAAATAATTTCACAATTTGTATGGAAATACAAAAAAACTCAAATAGCCAAAGCAATCTTGAGAAAGAATGGAACTGGAGAAATCAACCTGCCTGACTTTAGGCTATACTACAAAGCCACAGTCATCAAGACAGTATGGTACTGGCACAATGATAGAGGTAATTTAGATATTAACTCTTTATTTTAAAGATGAAGAGACTGAGGATGCAAAATTTACCCAATTCAACAAGTGTAGCTAAATCAGGAACGAAACAGTTTCTGGACTCTAAAATCATCTCAATTAGCTTTTTAGAACTAGTGTGGTAAAATAGTATGTTAGACCACATGGATTCTAATTTTGAAACTACTGATCAGTAGTAATTTTAGGCTGAAAGTGAAAGTGAAGTCTCTCAGTTGTGTCCGACTCTTTGCGACCCCATGGACTGTAGCCTATCAGGTTCCTCCGTTCATGGGACTTTCAAGGCAAGAATACTGGAGTGGGTTGCCATTTCCTTCTCAAATGTTAGGCTTCCCAAAAAAGATGTCATAAAAGAATGAAGCTGTTGATCCTTTAGGCATTAGCATGCCAGGGTAAGACATGAAACAGCCTGAACTCTTGGGCCACTTGTCTAAGCAAACGTGATTCTTTATTCAAGAAAGCCAAACAAACACCCACCTATTAGTTTAGTGATGTGAAGGAACTTCAAAGGACTTGATCTTTAATTCTTGAAGCAATTAAATCTAAAATATACATTAGATGCAGAAATATGAAATAGTCTTTTCTTTCATTATATTCTGCTAGATTCTTGGGATGATACAGTTATGAGTAAGACACAGTGTATTCTATTGGTCAAAATAAGTAAGGTTATGCTGTAGTAACAAAGAAATACCAAAATCTCAGGGGCTTAATCTAACTCAAATCAATATAATTTGAGATACCCTCCTCCATCTGGATTATGTGGTATCCAAGATAATGGCAGCAAGAGAAAAGACAGATGCAAGATATATACCAGTTCTTGACAGCTTGACTCAGAAGTGATGCACAGTAATTTTGCTCTAATTTCATTGGCCAAAATTAATTACAAATTCCTTTCCTAATTGCCAGCGTGGAAAATATAGGGAATCATATAGATATTTGGTGACCTCTAAGAACCTCTCCTTTATTCATGAAGGAAAAAAAAGGTAAATATATTTTATTTTATACCAATTTTATTCTAATATAAGATACCACATTCTGATTTTCCTTACACAGATTCTATTTAGCATGATATTTGTTTACCCATTGAATCCTGGTTTATCAACCTCAAGACACAAGGAAGTTGGGGAGATTCCTATCACAAAAACACAGTCCTTTGATTCAGATGAAATATGACACTAATAATAATGACTCACATTACTATAGCTCTTTGAATTTTTAAAATTCTTTTGCATATATGAAAAAAACACCAACCTTGGCAAGAATCTACAAGAATTAAGATTTAAAACATATTTTAAAAACTTAGCACAGAATTTATCCTTGGAAAAGCTAAATAATTAGTTGTTATCATTGTCACAAGTGGCGTCATTATTGTTTTGTTATTAGGTCTCATTTGATTCTCTGCAAGACATGTTTAACCTCACTAAAGGAAGTGGATTCAAAAGGCTAAGTTCTTTGCCCAAGAATATGTAGCTGAAATACAAAAGCCAGGTAGTAAATCTAACTATCTGATACCAAGTCCAGTCATCTCTATACTTTTTAACAGGAAGAAGCAAAACAACTCTCTTTTTTGGAGTCCTAGTTTATCTTCAGTTTCTGAACAATCTTTTAGTTGCACAAGATAGTGAGTTAACTAGGGGACAGTTTAAGTCCCTTCCCTGTTATGAGATTTTAGCAATTGTTGTTCAGTTTCTAAGTCATGTTTGACTCTTTGTGATCTATTGACTGAAATATGTCAGGCTTCTCTGTCCTTCGCTATCTCCTGGAGCGTGCTCAAATTCATGTCCATTGAGTTGGTGACCATAATCACCTCATTCTCTGTCACTCCCTTCTCCTCCCACCCTCCTTATTTCCCAGCATCAGGGTCTTTTCCAATCAGTCAGCTCTTCCTATCAGGTGGCCAAAGTATTGGAGCTTCAGCCTCAACATCAGTCTTTCCAATGGATATTCAGCGTGGATTTCCTTTAGGATGGACGAATTTGATTTCCTTGCAGCCAAGGAACTCTCAAGAGTCCAGCACCACAGTCTGAATTCATCAGTTCTTCCACTCTAATAGCCTTCTTTATGCTCTAACTCTCACATCTGTGCATGACTACTGGAAAATACATAGTTTTGACTATACGGCCCTTTGTCAGCAAAGTGATGTCTCTGCTTTTTAATATGCTGTCTAGGTTTGTCAAAGCTTTTCTTTCAAGGAGCAAGCCTCCTTTAATTTTGTGGCTGCAGTCAGCATCTGCAGTGATTTTAGAGCTCAAGAAAATAAAATCTATCATTGTGCAATGTCCAATTATTTTATAATCATATGACTAACAGTACAAAACTTTAAAAAGAAGAAAGATAACTATGATATGGAAGTGTCACAATTCTTATGATATCATTGCTTACAATGGTGACTGTAAAAGTCCCTCCAAATCTTAAAATTTGATGATTCTGCATTACTTAAGTACACTAGAAAAGTTTCTCTTTATTTATTGCAGTGTGTATATAATATTCACATTCACTGGAAACACAAGCTATTGCTTAACCTCAGATAATAAAAGATATTTGTTCCCTTTTAAGTGCAATATACTATCCAGGATTCAAATTCTGATAGGTCTCTTGCAAATTTTCAGACCTATTAATTTTATTCTTTATATTTTATACAGGTTTTCTAAATTATCTAACATTTCACTTCTGCAGCATTGATCAGTGCTGCTAGTCTGTTTTTCTGGAGTAATATTTACTAACATTTTAATATTTTTTTATATATTATGAGGCAAATTTAACCCAACAGAAAATTAGTATTTCCCTCCTTTCTTATTTCCTTCTTTAAAAATGGTTCTGTATGTCTTCAGGATCAAGATACTGGAAGATCAAGGAGTACCAACAGCCTCCTCCCCATCCCTCAACCTTAAGAACCAGAACTGACCAAAACACTTATAATTCAAGAACCAAATAAATGTTTAATATATTTACATATGAGCAGCCAATCTTACAGCTAGTTCTTTATAATTTTGTAGTTCAGTCAGTTCAAAATATTGAATGTTCTGTTTCTTCATAGGTGCTCTTAAAACATATAAAGACTTAGGAGGATATGAAAAAGACAGTTATCACATTTGTTCCTTCTTGTCTATTCTACGATACAAAGAAAAAATGCAGATAGTGATGTATCCTATACAGCATTTGTATCAGTGAGTAAGATAAATATGTACAAAATAGCCATATTCAACCTGCAGATGATACCTGGAACAGAAAGTTAGATTTTATGATGAAAGCTGGAATCAGATTCAGAATGATTTCAATGGACTGGAGCAATATATAAGAACCAACAAGAAGAAATGTAAGAGATACCCATTATTTACTTATTCATCTAACAAATATTTATGGAGAACACCATAGATTATGTTTTATGGCCTACATGTAAGGAAATAAGACATGTGTTCAATCTTAGGAAACCAAGGTCATGGAGTATGTATACCATACTTCTCAATTTTATAGATAAAGAATTGGTGAACCAGAAATCTTGATCAATTTTTCATACCAAAACAATTCAAAGAAAGTGATGAGACCAAATCTAGAATACAAGGAAATCCCTACTATTTCACATAACTAATGCATAAGAGAGATGAGATAGAAGAACAAGTGACTGTCTCCTCCAGCTTATCTGCTCATCTCTCCCATATTTGTAGAAAAAAGTATGATTAGAGTGACTGTCTGGCGCATAATAGAAAAGGGCCAAGCAGCACTCACACAAGATTGCTAGGGTAACACAGAGAACAAACTTATGGTTTAGTTCAGTGCAGTCACTCAGTCGTGTCTGACACTTTGCGACCCCATGGACCGCAGCACGCCAGGCCTCCCTGTGGACTACAACAAACTCTGGAAAATTCTTAAAGAGTTGGGGGTACCAGACCACCTGACCTGCCTCCTGAGAAATCTGTATGCAGGTCAGGAAGCAACTGTTAGAACTGGATATGGAACAACAATTGAATCCAAATCGGGAAAGGAGTATTTCAAGGTTGTATATTGTCACCCTGATTATTTAACTTATATGCAGAGCACATCATGAGAAATGCTGGGATGGATGAAGCACAAGCTAGAATCAAGGTTGCTGGGAGAAATATCAATAACCTCAGATATGCAGATGACACCACCCTTATGACAGAAGCGAAGAACTAAAGACACTCTTGATGAAAGTGAAAGAGGAGAGTGAAAAAGTTGGCTTAAAACTCAACATTCAGAAAACTAAGATCATGGCCTCTGGTCCCATCACTTCATGGCAAATAGAAGAGGAAACAGTGGAAACAGTGAGAGACTTTATTTTGGGGGCTCCAAAATCACTGCAGATGGTGACTGCAGTCATGAAATTAAAAGACATTTACTCCTTGAAAGGAAAGTTATGATCAACCTAGACAGCATATTAAAAAGCAGAGACATTACTTTGCCAACAAAGGTCCATCTAGTCAATGCTATGGTTCTTCCAGTAGTCATGTATAGATGTATGAGTTAGACTATAAAGAAAGCTGAGCACCAAAGAACTGATGCTTTTGAACTGTGGTGTTGGAGAATACTCTTGAGAGTCCCTTGGATTGCAAGGAGATCCAACCAGTCCATCCTAAAGGAAATCAGTCTTGAATATTCATTGGAAGGACTGATGTTGAAGCTGAAATACTTTATTGTTGAAGTATTTATACTTAATTTATACTTAATATAAATTGTTGAACATTTATACTTAAATGTTGAAGCCAATACTTTGGCCACCTAATGCGAAGAAATGAGTCATTGGAAAAGACCCTAATGCTAGGAAAGATTGAAGGTGGGAGGAGAGGGGGACAACAGAGGATGAGAACATTGAATGGCCTCACCAACTCAATGGACATGAGTTTGAGTAAACTCTGGGAACTGGTGATGGACAGGGAGGCCTGGTTTGCTGCAATCCATGGGATCACAAAGAGTCAGACATGACTGAGTGACTGAAGTGACTTATTGACTGAAGTGTCTAGTGGTTTTCCCTACTTTCTTCAATTTAAGTCTGAATTTGGCAAAAAGGAGTTCATGATCTGAGCCACAGTCATTTCCTGGGCTTGTTTTTGCTGACTATATAGAGCTTCTCCATCTTCACCTGCAAAGAACATAATCAATCTGATTTCAGTACTGACCATCTGGTGATGTTCATGTGTAGAGCCTTCTCTTGTGTTGTTGGAAGAAGGTGTTTGCTATGACCAGTGTGTTTGCTTGGCAAAACTCTATTAGCCGTTGCCTTGTTTCATTTTGTACTCCAAGGCCAAATTTGCCTGTTGCTCCAGGTGTTTCTTGACTTCCTACTTTTGCATTCCAGTTACCTATAATGAAAAAGACATCTTTTGGGGATATTAGTTCTAGAAGGTCTTGTAGGTCTTTATAGAACTGTACAACTTCAGCTTCTTCAGCTTTACTGGTTGGGGCATAGACCTGAATTACTATGATATTAAATTGTTTGCCTTGGAAATGAACAGAGATCATTCTGTCGTTTTTGAGACTGCATCCAAATATTGCATTTTGGACTCTTTTGTTGACTATTATGGCTATTCCATTTCATCTAAGGGATTCTTGCCCACATTAGTAGATATAATGGTCATCTGAATTAAATTCACCCATTCCAGTCCATTTTAGTTCACTGATTCCTAAAATGTCAACATTCACTCTTGCCATCTCCTCTTTGACCACTTCCAATTTGCCTTGATTCATGAACCTAACTTTCCAGGTTCCTATGCAGTATTGTTCTTTACAGCATCAGACCTTGCTTCCATCACCAACCACATCCACAACTGGGTTTTGTTTTTGCTTTGGCTCTGTCTCTTCATTCTTTCTGGAGTTATTTCTCCACTGATCTTCAGTAGCATATTGGGTACCTACCGACCTGGGGATTTCATCTTTTGGTGTCCTATCTTTTTGCCTTTTCATACTTCATGTGGTTCTCAAAGCATGAATACTGAAGTAGTTTGCCATTCCCTTCCCCAGTGGGCCATGTTTTTTCAGAATCCTCCACCATGACCTGCCCATCTTGGGTGGCCCTACATGGCATGGCTCATAGTTTCATTGAGTTAGACAAGGCTGTGATCCATCTGATCAGTTTGATTAGTTTTTGTGATTGTGGTTTACATTCTGTCTGCCCTCTGATGGCTAAGGATATAAGCTTATGGAAGCTTCCTGATGAGAAAGACTGACTGAGGGGAAAACTGGATCTTGTTCTGATGGGAGGGGCCATCCTCAGTAAATCTTTAATCCAATTTTCTGTTGGTGAGTGGGGCTGTGTTCAGGTAATTAAATCAGCTATACTTCAACTAAAACAGATTTCTGGAGTGGCATTCATCAGGAAAAAATCACAAAGGCAAGAATTACCCACTTTTTCTGGGATAGTGAATGGAGCCCTAGATTATGAAACTGCATGACTATAGACATGTCCATCCCTCCCAGGTGTGATCACGAGCGAGAATATAATAGTACTATAAAGACAAAGGACCCCTGCTCCTTGGAAGAGGCCAGGAAGCTATGCTGCAGATTGTGGTTAGCTTATCTTCAATCTCCATTCTGAAGTACAGATAATGCCCATTACACTCTCCAACTAGACACCTCCAGTGCTACTCAATGACCATTTACATTCTGCCTTAGGCACACATGAACTGTGCTTGTCACCTGTTACTCACCATTCCCAACTGTCCTCCAGTGTCAAACACAGTGATGCTGTGACTAGCCACACAACTCTTATGGCTTAGAATGATAGGTTATGATGCCTAACCACCATTTCTTGGTTTGGAAAAGAGAAAAGGACCGAGTAAAAGGTTAACTTGACAGGTTCTCTGAATGCTAGTCTCACATGAAAAGAGTGGATCTCTTGCAAATTTCCATAGAAACTGGCCACTTTCCAGTGATTAAGGCCATCAACCACTGTCTATTGCAATGACTTGTTCAGGTCCAACTAGTCATGGAAGGAACTGACACTACACCCAATCTGAAGCTCAGAGATGTGACAGGATAAGGCTCTAGTCAATGTGCTGCCATGTCATGTAGCTTTTGTATGTCAGCCTCTGAACACACCAAAGAGTCGAACACAACTGAGTGACTCAACTGAGCTCCGAACACACCAAAAGAGCTGGTACTTCACTAATTGTGCTGTTTAAAAGCCCACAATGCAAAAGGCAGGGACACCTCTGATGGAGTGTGATGAAGAATTCTCATAGATTTTTGTGACACCTCTGATGGAGTGTGATGAAGAATTCTCATAGATTTTTGTGACACCTCTGATGGAATGTGATGAAGAATTCTCATAGATTTTTGTGTATTGTCCCAAAAAGAATAGGTGTGGGAAAGCACAGCCCACACATCTGAATTTTACCAGTGACTTTTCCAGAATGCTACCCTGGTAGGCCTTATGTGACTGCCACTTTGAAATTCATCTTTATTTGCACAAGAGACATTATAATTTATCACTGAAACAAGAACATGGAAAGGGTAAAAACAGAGCATTGTTACTGTTTACACCTGGACAACAGTACTGTCCCTGGAAATCCAGGTCACGTGGTCACCTTAGATACATTACCTTTCAGAGGAGAAAAATCAGTCAATGAAAGGCCTGGAATTCTGGAAATCATATCAGCACACTGAAGACACTTAGGTGGAAAGAAACTTGATAGTCCAAAGCTGTGTGTGTGCATTTGTGTACAATGCAGGCAAAAGAGGGCAACACAAACTTACTCAAAGGGCCAGCAAATGGCACAGTGAAAGGTTTATTCCTTCTTACTCCATGGAGTGGAATTGTGATCAAGATGCAGATTCAGACTCAACATAAGAAACCAACCGTCAGAGCTACTCAGCAACGGGGGAGGCACCTCATCAGAGCACTCTGGATACCATTCATGGGTACAGTGGTATGTTTTCTACAATGACCATGAAATTATATATACAGCTACAAAGACTCTTTGAAGATTTTAATTTGCAAGTGGCTATTATCGTAAAAACAAAGAAATGATCTTATTGGTATTGTAATATCAAGAATCTCACACACTAGTAAACAGTCTACACTCAGACCAAAGCAGAGAGATAACCTAATGCAGAAAAGGAAGATTAGAAATTTTCCAGTGTGTGTGACTGGTCATCCAAGACAGGCTGCAAAAGATAATACAATTTCATGGCTGATTTGCACACATGAAGGAAAATCATAGCAATATATTGTTACAAAGGATGTAATTAAATGGTATTATCTCAAAATGTGAAAGTTCAGAATTTCATTCAAAATCTCTGCTTACTTATATGAAATTAAAAGATTTAAGCGCTAATTGAACAATGATGAAATTTTATTAACTCTTGAAACCTCTGGCTAAATGGCATATTTGTGTATAATATTAATTCTTTTCAAATAGGGTTGATCTTTGGTGAAATTATGAAGGTGGTAAAATTTGTCTTCAAATAAACTTCACCTCCTTATTCTCCACATTGTCCTCCTTGAGGCAACTCTTCTCTAAAACTTCCTAATGTTTCCCACTTGTCCTCTTTTCTCTTTTCCTCTCAGGAAATTATGGAATCAAACCAGTTGCCTACAATGAAAATGACAAAAAAAAAAGTGACATCTATCATCCATCAATTATCTTATATTTTAAGCACATTAAATTCAGTGTGATAAAAACCTAATAATGGAATTCCAGGAATCGGTCTTATCAATTAAGAGCTGTTTGGAGGAGAACTCTTGGTTTCTGAATTTTTGCTATGTAGAAAATTATCAATTCTTCATACTAGTTAATCCTGTTCTATTATCTACTTCAGTAACACCAAAGTAAGGCTGTTACGGTCTTCATTGTTTAATAATAATATCTGGGTATTTACTCAGGATTCTATGTGCTAAGCATTGCACAAATCATATATTATTTCATCTTTTAATCTTCACAACCATATAAATTATATATCATTGTCACAGCACAGATAATGAAAGAAATTTAGGTAAAAAAGTTGAGAAATGTGTTTAAAGCTATACGAGAAGTGGTATGTTTAGGAACCTATCACTTGGTATGTCAAATTCCCAACTCTGGCTCTCAACCTATGGGTTCTATGCCACATTAGCATGCTAAAACTACCCACTAGTATTTCAAATGTGTGTACTGAGAAAATACGTAGAAAAGGAATAATGCCCTTTCTCTGTAGCTTGTCCAATGTCTAATCTTATTTTCTTCCATTGATGCTTGTGCCTGTGGAAAATTTAATCAGAACTCAACCAGATATTTCAGGATCAATTGGAGACCATCAAGACCCTCTCAAGCTTCAATACCTTCTTCTCTGACACCACCCTCCTTTATTTTCAGAATTATATAAGTTTAATATCTAATTCTTCTTTTTTATTAAAATGTAATTTCTCTCTTCTGAAAAGTTAAACCTATGACTTCCTTCCACTGGTCATTTTAAGTAGAAGTCCGAGTGATTTAACAGGACAGAATCAATAATCTCCTTATTAACCCAGAGGGAAAGATAGTAGAAATGAAAAAGTTCTAACTGATCAGTATGGAACATCTTACCAAACTGTATAGCCAATTAGGTGCTAAATGATCCTCCACTTTACTGTCTGTTAATGAGGAGAGATTGAAGAGATGGTTGCAGATTGAACACCAGAAAGTAGGTTCAAAGGCAGATGCTCATAGAGGAGGAGGGAGACTTGTTCATCATTCCAACAGCCTCAGGCTTATTCCCATTGTAATAACTATAATGGGCTTCCCTGGTGGCTTAGCTGGTAAAGAATCCACCTGCAATATGGGAGACCCGGCTTCGATCCCTGGGCTGGAAAGACCCCTGGAGAAGGGAACAGCTACCCACTCCAGTATTCTGGCCTGGAGAATTCCATGGACTACAGTCCATGAGGTCACAAAGAGTCAGACACGACTGAGTGACTTTCACTTTCACTTTAAGTAAGGACGAGATGATGTCCCCACTTGAACAAGTTATAGAGAAGTGCACTCACACTGAGTGTGAAAGAAGGGAATTTTGTGACCACTGTAGACAGAAAGCAAGAAAATCTTTACAACTTTGGCTGGATCAAGTGGACTATGAGGGAGGGAAGTATACAGTGTTTATTAAGAAAGGTTGCCAACATCTGGGCAGTACACTACTCAGCCCCTCCTGTAGTCTGGTGTGGCAACCTTCAATCTATTCAAAGCCAATGAAATAAGTCTGAGGGACTTTCCTACTGGATCCTGGCTGCCAAAAGGAGTCTCTTCTTAGCAAGATTTCTCTGAAACAGGCAAACATTTGTAGGAAGCCACAAATGAGGCATTGGCTAGTATTCAGGCTCTTAGTGCCCTGGGGTAGGTTTACAATGTGGATAAAGGAAAGTCACTAGACAATGAGAAATCACCCCAAAGAAATCTGGATAAACGTTTGCTATCAGCCCTGCTGCCTTGAAAAATTCCCCTAGTCCTATGTTGAAACTGAGTGAGATCTTAAGAAAATTTGATGATGTGACAATGGGTACTATACTAAGGTAGACATCTTTATAAAAATTATCTCAGTGAGAATAAAGACCAACCCAGGCAATAGCCACAAACCCCAAGACCACAAGTAGGAATCTATGTGTCTGTAGTAGGTGAGTTGCTGCTGCTGCTACTGCTGCTAAGTTGCTTCAGTCGTGTCCGGCTCTTTGCGACTCCATAGACAGCAGCCCACCAGGCTCCCCCGTCCCTGGGATTCTCCAGGTAAGAGCTGGAGTGGGTTGCCATTTCCTTCTCCAATGCATGAAAGTGAAAAGTGAAGGTGAAGTCACTCAGTCGTGTCTGACTCTTAGCAACCCCATGGACTGCAGCCTACCAACTCCTCCATCCATTGGGATTTTCCAGGGAAGAGTACTGGAGTGGGGTGCCATTGCCTTCTCCGAGTAGGTGAGTTGAGGGATTGTCAAAGCTGATATTGATGTTGTTGATTATGATGACCTTGCTGCTTGATGATGGATTTTGATTGAATCAAAACCACTGGAGGTTCATTTAGTCATGTGTAGCTGCTGTACCACTCACAATGGAAAGTGCATATGACTTGCTCACTGGAGCTGAGTCATTCTCTCCCCTGTAAGACCCTTCATCCTCTCTCCTCCTCTAATCCAAACTCAACTGCTTTAAAGAGAAAACTGATTAGGAGTAAAGCGCAAGTCTCCCTCTCTGCAAGGGGCACCAAAGGCCCTGTGAACCAGCCCAAGTAAGCTGAGGAACAGCAGAGAAGGACTCAAAGCTGTATGCTTTAATGGATACACAGAATGAGTCACCGTGTTACTCTTTCCCAAGCGGGGAGGAAATGCCTGGATTCAGATCAAGGGGTCTGAGGAACATTCACAGAGAGGAAAGGAAACTAATCTGACCTTGTAGGGGAGGGCCTTTGGAATGATTCAATGTACTGTCACTGTGCCTTGCACTACAGAATGTATAATTGTTACTGATATTTTACATGCCTGTACTGTGAATGCTTATAAGCACCAAACAGGGATTCTTCTGTTCAGGAAATACTGCATGTAGAAAAATGCCACAGAAACACGTAAGTCACTCTTCAATGTTCCATCCCAGGTGGTCAGACAGAAACAACAGAATCTCAGGAGAAAAAGAGAAATTACAGCCCTGACTGAGGACTTAAGGCAGCAGGGGTAGGGCAGAATGCCACATTCCTGAATGGCTAATACAGAGAACCGGCATGAGCTGGAGCTTAAGAGGAGCTTCACATCAATGAATTCAGTAGTTGCTCCCATAGCCTTGACTGTTTAAGACACTGTGACTGGAACGGAATCTACTGCATAGACTAATGGCACTTGATGTGCTGCTGAGGACACTGCCAATGCCTTACTTTCTAGCCACTGGTACCTGATTGCAAAAACCATCACATCATGCAGCTAGGCTTCCAGGATATATTTGTCAAGGCTAACTAAATTCTGCTGCAATATGCCACCAAAGAGTGACTCAGGATTTAGCACAAGTTCCTCTACCTTACAATGTTCAAAGTTTTCACTCTATTATTGATGTCCTGGGGGTGGCAAAGTAGAAGTTTCAGTCTAAATAGCCCTGACTACACTGTTATCATAGCTCTACCAATAAGGGTAACTGGTAAACCTCAATGAAATCAGCAGCTTATTCATCAGGTAAATACTTTTAGGACACTACATGGACAAATTCACAACACTCAGTCTCTCAGGCAATCAAGGAAAAATTATTGTCTCTTTGCCTCTCCTATCTCTCCACCAAAAGAAGGCTCTCCATTTATTATGCTCTTTGAACATTGTAGATCAATGTATCTCACTTGGCCCTTCTATCTGCTAATCTGTAAATAAATATCCTTTGACTGGAGACCAACCAACATCAAGGTAGTACGTGTTCTTTACTTTTGAGGTTCCCAAGTAACAAGCACCTGTTCAAACCACTACAGTTCTTGGTGATTGGTTGGAGCCTCTGGCAAAGGGCATCTGTGAAACTGTGGCAGGCTACCTTGTTAGCTTGCAAGTGGAGTAAAATTTTAGGCCATTTGCAGTTTATATTACCTAACTGATCTTGAGGCCTCATATTAGAAGTTCATGAAAGTATACACTACACTAATTTCTAGTTTTGAAAACGCATTCCTTTGGGGAATGCAACATTCCAGTACACTCTATTTTTCAAAGCAACCTTAACACAGCCATTCAATTTAAATAAAGCTTCCATCTCAAGTCTCCTCTGATAAAAAACAATAGTTTATATGTCAGAATAAATTGAGAAAGATGTATAAATGGGCATTGAAGGGGAATAGCAGAGATTTTTACCTGATTCTGTTTTTTAAGAGGCATTACTAAAAATAAATGATTAAATATTTTTTTAGAAATTACCATTTTAATTAAAATGCAGACTGGAGAACTTAGTATATGAAGAAGAAACACTGGAGGCTTAAAATCCTTGAAAACATCAGAATTTAAAGCTATTAGTTTTCATATTATCCTTTGGGCTATCTATTAAGTTCCTAGCTGAATATTAAAATATATTAATAAAAGAACAAAATACTGAATCCCTTCATATAGTGTATTACTACAGATTATAGACAGAGCTGAGAATACATTATCTCCTCAAGTCTGCCTTAAGCAGTGCTGATGATCCAGATGAATTTCGATTTATTTTATTCACAAAGAGCAAAATTCATTTTTTATGTATAATTCTATTATGTTTTAACATGTATACATTCTCTAATCATACTGCCAAAGAATGCAGAAGAGTTCTAACAACCAAAATCCCTCAGGGAGTCACCTATATTCAGGCCCTTCTCATTTCTAAGAACTAGCAAGCATTGATCTGTCCTCTATTCCTCTTTAGGGGGTAGGGGACATTTCCAGAATATCAGTGGAATGACACAGTATATGGCCTTGTGAGTCTGACCTCTTTGACTTAGCATAATATTCTGGAGAGTCACCCAAGTTCTGGTATAGACCAGCAGTTCATTTCTTTTTATTGGTGATTAGTATTGGTGAACAGATACTATTGGTGATTAGTATTCCATCTAAACATCCACTCCTGGTTCGTTGACTATGCTAAAGCCTTTGACTGTGTGGATCAAAACAAACTGTGGAAAATTCTTAAGGAGATGGGAAATAGCAGACCACCTTACCTGCTTACTGTGAAACCTACATGAAGCAACATTTAGAACCAGACATGGAACAATGACTGGTTCCAAATTGGGAAAGGAGTACGTCAAGGCTGTATATTGTCACCCTGCTTATTTAACTTATATGAAGTGTACATCATGAGAAATGCTGGGCTGGATGAAGCACAAGCTGGGATCAGGACTGCCAGGAGAAAAATCAATAACCTCAGATACACAGATAACACCACCCTTATATGGCAGAAAGTGAAGAGAAACTAAAGAGCCTCTTGATGACAGTGAAAGAGGAGAGTGAAAAAATTGGCTTAGAGCTCAACATTCAGAAAACTAAGATCATGGCATCCAGTCCCATCACTTCATGGCAAATAGATGAGGAAACAAAGAAAACAGTAACAGACTATTTTCTTGGGCTCCAAAATCACTGAAGATGGTGACTGCAGCCCTGAAATTAAAAGACGCTTGCTTCTTGGAAGAAAAGCTATGACCGACCTAGACAGCATATTAAAAAGCAGGGACATTACTTTGCCAACAAAGGTTCATATAGTCAAAGCTATGGTTTTTCCAGTAGTCATGTATGAATGTGAGAGGTGGATTATAAAAAAGGCTGAGTGCCAGAGTTGATGCTTTTGGAGTGGTTTATTGGAGAAGACTCTTGAGAGTCCCTTAAACTGCAAGGAGATCCAACCAGTCTATCTTAAAGGAAATGAGTCCTGAATATTCATTGGAAGAACTGATGCTGAAGTTGAAACTCCAATACTCTGGCCACCTGATGCAAACAGCCAACTCATTAGAAAAGACCCTGATGCCAGGAAAGATTGAAGGCAGGAGAAGGGATGACAGAGGATGAGATAGTTGTATGGCATCACCGACTCAGTGGACATGAGTTTGAGCAAGCTCTGGGAGATGGTGAAGGACAGGGAAGCAGGGTGTGCTTCAGTCTATGGGACCCCAAAATGTTGGACATGACTGAGTGACTGAACAACAACAGTGAAAGAGATAGGATGTAGTGTGTGTGTTCTACCATGTCTAGAATTAAAAGTCCCATTTAAAAAAAAAATCTAAGATGTGAATAATAGAGAGAAGAGGAACTTTGTGGGTATTTGTATAGCAAACAGAATAAATAATAGACTATGTTTGGCAAGCTACAATGCTAAAAACAGAGTAATGCATTACAGGACAGGGTAAGGCACTTTCTTCCACTCCTGTTGTGTCCTCCCATGGAACACACCTGGCTTCTCTCTTCTTCCTTACCCACTACTCCCAAAGGAGTCAGAAGTGAGTTGAAATCATGGTGAGTTTAGAAGGAAAAGCAGGGCATGTACTTCCTTTCGTCCACAGAAAGCTTGTGTTTTAATTTCTCCAAGTTATATGATAAACTTTGTGGCAAATACTTTGTCCCTATGGGGCAGGTGTGCAACAGTGTAACACTTACTGTGCCTCACTGAATTGGTTTCACTAATTCTGGAGTTCAGTGTTGGGAAACTTACAGGTATAAATCAAATTGTTTAATTTCAGTGAATTACATTGGATATTCTGGTCTCCATTTGATTTATGCATTCGTCTTATTTATTAGCTTGGTACTCCAGTGAGGAAAAATGAGAGTAAACTTCTTAAAAATGTTGACATACACTAATAAAAGTTAAATTACTGAAATAACTTTCCCTTCAAATAACAGGGTACAGTTATTATGTGACTATAGGGCATGTTCCTTAATGCTCCATTGTGAAGGAGTTTAATTCACCTTTATATCCCTAGTGCTTAGTACATTGCCAACTTCAATGAGCACATAGTAAATGCAGAATAAGTGCTATTAGAAAAACAAATAATTGATTCAATGAGTAAGAATCCCAGTATACATAATGTTAAATGTACCATTCATAGGAAGTACATTCTTACTTTAATTTCCATTTCAAATAGTTCCTACTTTCTCAATAGATTGAAGACAGGGGAATATCTAGTATTTTCTGCATCCCAATTAAAACAGTTGCCAACTCATCTAATGTACACAGAACTCTTGTGAGGCAGATACTATCACTGTCTTTTTTATTTTTTACAAATAAAGAAGTGATGATCAGTGAAAATAGATGATCAAAATGGTCTGATAGCTAGCAAGTGGCAGATTTGTGATTTCAAACAGTGAGAGTGTGGCCCTGAGGTCTGGACAGATACTGAACACCCCAGACCATCTATGAAGGCAGACTTTAGAAAGCCCTCTTCAACATCTTATTCATGGGCAGCCTAGCTCTAGGCTTACAGTCAACAACCCCACCTCTTTTTCCTTTATGTCCTGCAACCCATGGGACCTAGTCTCACCCCAGTAACTGCATCATTCCTCCCCATTCTTCTACCAATCAGGGCTATACAACCACAGCCAACACTCCCTCCACAAACTATTAGTCTCCATTTCAAAGAATTAATCTCCCTCCCTCCCACCATTACCAGCTCTGCTGCAGGGCTGTTAAAAGTCTTTTGGTTCGTTGGATCTTACCAGTTTTAAGAAATGAGTGCAGGGAATTGAGAGGAAATAGAAAGTAGGACAGGAATGATAAAGCATACAGGAATGACACAGCAGTAGAGCAATTGAGCACTGTAATATAAGGCCTTAAATTTCTCAGTACCATTTCTCTTGACTTCAGTTCAGTTCAGTTCAGTCACTCAGTCATGTCTGACTCTTTGTGATCCCATGAATTTCAGCATGCCAGTCCTCTCTGTCCATCACCAACTCCCAGAGTCCACCCAAACCCATGTCTATCAAGTCAGTGATGCCATCCAGCCATCTCATCCTCTGTTGTCCCCTTCTCCTCCTGCCCCTAATCCTTCCCAGCATTAGGGTCTTTTCCAATGAATCAACTCTTCACATGAGGTGGCCAAAGTACTGGAATTTCAGCTTCAACATCAGTCCTTCCAATGAACACCCCAGACTGATCTCCTTTAGGATGGACTGGTTGGATCTCCTTGCAGTCCAAGGGACTCTCAAGAGTCTTCTCCAACACCACAGGTCCAAAGCATTAATTCTTCATCACTCAGCTTTCTTCACCATCCATTCTCAAATCCATACATGACCACTGGAAAAACCATAGCCTTGACTAGACGAACCTTTGTTTGTAAAGTAATGTCTCTGCTTTTAAATATGCTACCCAGGTTGGCCATAACTTTCCTTCCAAGAAGTAGGTGCCTTTTGATTTCATGGCTGCAATCACCATCTGCAGTGATTTTGGAGCCCAAAAAAATAAAGTCTGACACTGTTTCCACTGTTTCCCCATCTATTTCCCATGAAGTGATGGGACTGGATGCCATGATCTTAGTTTTCTGAATGTTGAGCCTTTAAGCCAACTTTTCCACTCTCTTCTTTCACTTTCATCAAGAGGCTTTTTAGTTCCTCTTCACTTTCTTAATTACCAATACTTATAAATTTTGTGTGTCATTACATAAAACTGTCATTTTTGTCATCTGCTACCTAACAGAAGCAGAAGATATTAAGAATAAGTGGTAAGAATACACAGTAGAACTACACAAAAAAAGATCTTCATGACCCAGATAATCACGATGGTGTGATCACCACCTAGAGCCAGACATCCTGAAATTGGAAGTCAAGTGGGCCTTAGGGAAGCATCATGACTAACAAAGCTAGTGGAGGTGATGGAATTCCAGTTGACCTATTTCAAATCCTAAAAGATGATGCTATGAAAGTGCTGCACTCAATATGCCAGCAAATTTGGAAACCTCAGCAGTGGTCACAGGACTGGAAGAGGTCAGTTTTCATTCCAATCCCAAAGAAAGGTAATGCCAAAAAATGCTCAAACTACAGCACGATTAAACTCATCTCACATGCTAGCAAAGTAATGCTCAAAATTCTCCAAGCCAGGCTTCAACATTACGTAAACTAAGAACTTTCAGATGTAAAAGCTGGATTTAGAGAAGGCAGAGGAACCAGAGATCTAACTGCCAACATATGTTGGATCATAGAAAAAGCAAGAGAACACCAGAAAAATGCCTACTTTTGCTTCACAGACTATGCTAAAGCATTTGACTGTATGGATCACAACAAACTGTGGAAAATTCTTCAAGAGATGGCAATACCATACCACCTGACCTGCCTCTTGAGAAATCTGTAGGCAGGTCAAGAAGCAACAGTTAGAACTGGATGTGGAACAAAGGAGTGGTTCAAAATTGGGAAAGGAATACATCAAGACTGTATATTGTCACCCTGCCTATTTAACTACTATGCTGAGTACATCCTGTGAATTGGCAAGCTGGATGAAGTACAACTGGAATCAAGATTGCTGGGAAAAATATCAACAATCTCAGATATGAAGATAACACTACCTTTATGGCAGAAAGCGAAGAGGAACTAAAAAGCCTCTTGATGATAGTGAAAGAGGAGAGTGAAAAAACTGGCTTAAAACTCAACATTCAAAAAGCTAAGATCATGGCATCTAGTCCCATAATTTCATGGAAAACTGATGGGGAACCAATGAAACAGTGACCTACTTTATTTTCTTTGTCTCCAAAATCACTGCAGATGATGACTGCAGCCATGAAATTAAAAGACTCTTGCTCCTTGGAAGAAAAGCTATGACCAACCTAGACAGCATATTAAAAAGCAGAGATACTACTTTACCAACAAAGGTCCATTGTGAGTCAAAGCTGTGGTTTTTTCCAGTATTCATGTATGGATGTGATAGTTGCACCATAAAGAAAGCTGAGCACCAAAGAGTTAATGTTTCTAAACTGTGGTGTTGGAGAAGACTGAGAGTCCCATGGACCTCAAGGACAACAAACCAATCAATCCTAAAGGAAATCAGTCCTGAATAGTCATTGGAAGTACTGATGCTGAAGCTGAAGCTCCAATACTCTGGCCACCTGATGTGAAGTAGCGACTCATTGGAAAAGACCCTGATGATGGAAAAGGTTGAAGGCAGGAGGAAATGGGGATGACAGAGGATAAGATGGTTGGATGACATTACTGACTCAATGGACATGAGTTTGAGCAGGCCCTGAGAGTTGGTGATGGACAGAGAAGTCTGGTATGCTGCAGTTCATGGGGTCACAAAGAGTCAGACATGACTGAGTGACTGAACTGAACTGACTAAAATCAAAAGAAAGGTATAACAGCTTTACTTGAAATCATTAGAATTCCCAAATCCTAATATTAATAATTTGATTATTTAATTGATTAATATAAGTATAATCTAAGTCAATTTTGAATATTAAATTAAAATTTGAACCAACTGATACGAGCAAAATGGTTTTTATATGTTTCATGTGGACCACACAGTTTAAATGAGCTCTGACATTTTTAAAGATGCGCATGTTTTCCATTCAAGTGCCATGATCTCCTTTCATATTGTATATGCATGTTATCTGCTCCAATTATTTTTAGACTTCATTTCTGTCAGAATCACATTTGTGGAGAGAAGCAAAGAATGATGTTAAAAATACTGGTTCCTGAACTCTAGCCTCAAAAATCTTTGAGAGTAGAGGCCAAGCAAAAATATTTTGGAGAAGTTTCTCCAATGATTCTGAAACCCATAAAATTTCAATAGCACTGATATGTACTTGATTTTCAAGACTGAAAGATTTGGGGATAGGTAAAATTTAAATTAATTAGTCTTTGTAACATTCCTACTCCAACATTAACCTCTTATTCATATTGACCTTTGTGTTTGACATCTTTCTCAATTTTCTACAGCTTAAAAATCTCTTTGGGGAATGTATAGTGGGTTCTCCAATAAAAATATGTGTTTTCTCACAGTTCTTTATAGAACTAAATAGTATATAAAAACATATTTAGAATTTAAGGAAGAACCTGGTTCTAATTGACAGACAAATGTAATACTTCATTTTGTTTATTTGTTTGTGATTTATGATCTTTCTTTTTAATTTATTTTATAAATATATATATATATACAGGCATTTAAAAAGATTGGCAGCCAGACGATTAAAAAACTTTTCTTACCATATAGGCTTTTGGCTTTTTATATATCATCTGCTAAAACTCAACCAGCTAATAACAACAAAAAATTGTGCTGAAATCATTGAATAAATATGTTGTGTGAATTTGGTTCAAAAAGATCTTTAATAGCTCTATTAATATTTGTCAATCACCATGTGTTCTTGATCTTCTTGATTATTTAAGAATAATTTCCAGTTACTTGCTGAAATCTTTTTCTAGTCCCTTTAGTTTCTTTTACATAACTGAACATTTTTCATATTCAAATCAAAATTCCTTTCCATTTGATTTGTCTTCATAGCCCGTCATTGCTAAAGTTGCTACGATAATTCACAGAATATTTCATTTTCAAACTTTCTTGTCATTTGTTGAATCAAAACAGTCACCTGAATGCTTTTTGGATAATTTTATTGTATGTTTATTTCTGCCAGGCAAACTATTTCAGAATACCTAACAATAAATTACCACCTGTCTAAAGAAGTCATGCTGTTTGAAGGGTTTGTCTAAGCTTAACTGCTTAAAGTAAAATGTAACAGGTTCATTTAACATTTCTTCAGGAAGAAGCATGCACAATGAAAAATCAAATTGTTTATATGGTATGTCATATTAGTATCTTAAGACATTTTACTGTGAATTTTCTGAAAGTACTGGTAGTCATTCAAAAAGAAATAGAGCTTAAAATATAAAGATAATTAAACATGAAGAAGAGAGACAGTGCACCGAGCTTCAAAATAACTCTTTTTGGAGCATGCTTCCAAACACAATATTAAGTGCATTCAATCAGTTCCAGGTTAGAGGTTAAAGAGCTTGTAGAATTCACAGAAAATGTACAATTTCAACTTCATGGATTGCCATCACTGCATACTGAATTTGTTGTTTTCAATCTCTTCCTAGTTCAGGAAGAGTAACCCCAACTGCAGAATTTCTATGCCCTGGCAGCATCAGAAGGTATTGAAATTTAGATGCTGTGATCAAAACAATACCTTTAATCCTGCATATGAATTTGCCTAGACTCAATAAATTATCATATTCTAATCAATGTACAGCAAGATGGCTTAAATGACACTGGCAGTCATATGAGCCCACCCTAGGAATCTGCCTCAGCTACCCTCTTAGGAATATGAGTCCACAGCTCCATTCATACACAGAAGTGCCCAAGTAAGGAGATAAAAATCTTACTTTCATTGCACGTTCCCAGTTCTTTAGGTCTAACACTTTCCATTCTACTCAAACTATTCCTATCCTGACAACAGTGGTCAAACATAAAGTAAGTATACATAGTTGTCACAAAGACATCATCTTGATTCTTCAAGGGACTAAATTATTAAACAAAAGAAAATTATGGAACATATGGGATAAGTTAAAATAATATAATTGTGAAAAATGAATAATGGAGGACTTTTCAGAAGCTAGTAAAGTAAGAGATCAACCATGATTATCCTTTCCTTTGCCCGAGCAGATCCTCTTCTGACAGATCAACAGTTCATAAGGTGGAGGAAAGAACTCCCATGTTGAATCATAACTTGTCTTTGACAAGGAAGGAAGGAAGCAAGTTGAAAGTAACAAATATATTTTGAGAAAGAAAATGAATTCTTATTGGTTTCTGTTTTCCACCCCAAATCCTAGACAGAGAAAGGATATAGCTTTCAGGGAAGTTATCACTCATATGCTATTACTTCATTATACAAATCAATAGCAGTTCCATTGTGAATAAAGTAGATGCAAGCAGAGACTATGAAAAGTCATCCAGGCCAGCTGGTATAGATTTTAGCAAACTGATTTTGCTGGGTTTCCATGCAAAGTCTTAAACAGATAATTTTAAAAATCATTTAAATGCCTCTCCTCTGGCAGAGAGGTCAAAACTGCTGGCATTTGATTTGCTGAATACTGCTCTCAGCTAAACTCTAATCTGCCTTGAAGGAAAACTGTAGTCATTATTTATATTTCACCTGTGAGAATTAAATAAATATTTACTGACAAAAGAATGTTGATATATACTTCAGATACAGATTTTCCTACGATTTTCGTGTCTACTTTCAATTTAGTGGGTAAGATTTTTGAGCCTTTAGTCATGGAAAATTTTATTTTGTCACAGATAAAAATTAGGCTTAGCTATGCACACTCTGCTATATCAAAGCGGTCATAGCTGAAGGTCCCTGATTATTCAGTATATCCTCTTCTGGTATTAGAGACACAAACCTTCAGCTGTATAATAAATAGTCAGGGATGTGATATACAGCATAAAGAATGTGGTCATCAATAATATTATAATAACTTTGTATGGGGACAGATGGTAACTAGACTAACACTAGTCATTTCATAATGTATGCAAAGGTCCAATCACTATATAGTACACCGGAAGCTAATATATATACATTGTTTATCAACTATATTCCAATAAAAAAGAATATCCTCTTCCAATGGCATCAACAGGACAAGGTGAGGATTCCTAACTTTATTTTATTAATTTTTGACACTCAGCTCTGCATGCTAAATAACCTAAGCCAGCTAAGGCCCCCTTCCCTTTGTTCTATTGATATTGTTGGAAACTTTCTTCAAAGATAGGTATAATGGCACAACTTATATGTGACTGAAACAATCATTTCCAATGAAAAATATCTTCTTCATTGAGTATGCCTATTCCAGAAATTATTTCATACATACCAGAATATTCTTGTCACTTTGTTGTTCAGATGCTCAGTTGTGTCTGACACTTTGCAACGCTAGGGACGGCAGCACACCAGACTCTCCTGTCCTTCACTATCTCCCAGAGTCTGCTCAGATTCATATAAATACCCTCTGCTCTTCCCCAGTAGCATATTGGGCACCTTCCGACCTGTGGGGCTCATCTTCATGTCATATCTTTTTGCCTTTTCATACTGTTCATGGAGTTCTTGCAGCAAGAATACTGGAGTAGTTTGCCATTCCCTTCTCCAATGGACCACGTTTTCTCAGAACACTGTGCTATGACCTATCCATCTTGGGTGACCCTACATGGTTTAACTCATAGCTTCATTGATTTATGCAAGCCCCTTCACCATGACAAGGCTATGATCCATGAAGGAGTCTTGTCATTTTGGGACTTCCAAAATTTGAATTAGCATTTCTCTAAGTACTGACTGTCCTTTTCCAAGAAGACCACAAAAAGATCTCCCATTCCACACACTCATCTTACAATATGACGTTGATACTCCTCCTCTGGAGCTTGGGGATGGGGGGTGGGGGGAGAGAGGCTTGGGATAGGGGATGGTAAGAGTAGTGTCTATGTTTTTGAATCTGGTGGCCTATAATACAATTGACATTTCCTGCTGAGACTAGATAATAAAACATACCATCTATCCATTCTCTTGGGAAACTCTTGGAACAGCCACCACACTGTAATGGATGACAGTCTATGAATAGACCCCACTTGGAAAAGAACTTAGACCCCTGGCCTACAGCAAGGCTGAGCAAGCAAATGACAACCAGCATTAAATCGCCGATTATGTAATTATGTGAGTGTACCATCATGGATATGAAACCTTCAGTCAAAAACAAAGCTACCCCAGCTATGCTGAACCAAACACAAGAGATTTCCCTGTAAAACCCTGAGCAACTTGCAGATTTATGAATTAAATGCATGTCATTGTTTTAAACTGGTAGGTTCTGAGACAGCTTGTTATGCAAAACTTAACCAAAATTAATAAATGGGTATTGTAACTGTGATGTATTTGTATATTTGTGACCATGCAAGTGTCTGTGTGTGCATATGTGCATTTTAAAGCAAAGTACTGAGACTGTTGAAAAGAGGAATGCATTTCTTCTTCTTAATCACTGAATACAGCAGCTCTGAATCTATTTTTGAATCAGTCTGAAGCAGATCCCAGCTTCCCTGGTGGCTCGGTGGTAAAGAATCAACTTGCCAATGCAGGAGACGTGGGTTTGATCCTGGGTCAGGAAGATTCTCTGGAAAAGGAAATGGCAATCCACTCCAGTATTCCTATCTGGGAAATCCCAAGGATAGAGGAGCCTGGTGGGCTACAGTTCACAGGGTCGTAAAAGAGTCAGATATGACTGAGTGACTAAACAATAACAACAAAGCTGATTCCATCCCCTATCCCATGTAACTGATGAAAGTTTTACACTCAGTTCCTTTGGGGCCCCTCTTACTATGTGCCATGATCTGAGAGATTTCTTCAGTGTCAAACACTAAAAGCTATCTGAGAGGGGAAAAAATGCTGTTTGTGAGAATGGCACATTTAAATTTGCATATACTGAAATTCTATTCTTCAGTGAATTGTTTACCCATTTGCTTGACAGACATTTACTGAGAAGTTATCATGTGCTTACTGTGCTTGGCACTGAAGATAAAACATGAATTAGACTCCTGCACAATTAGATGCTAAGAAACACATCCTATAGTCATGTAATAACCGTGCCTTAACACAGAGAACCTCCTTAGGTGTCGGGTTAAGCCACGCTCGGAATGCTTGCTGAGGACGGAAGTCTCTACGGTTAGGGTTGGACTCCCCAGGGACCTCCTACAATCCTCCCTCTTCAAGACCTTATCATTCCTTCCCTCAGAAATCAGTATTTAAAAAAAAAGGATCCTACCCATCTGATGATAACAGATGCATATGTGTTGAGCTTGTACTTTGTGTGCTAAGTTTTAAGTTCTTTAAATATGTCATCTCATTTAATTCTCACCAAAGCTCTATGATGAAAGTATAATTATTCTTACTTTTCAGATGAGCAAATCAAGACATCAAAAAAAAAAAAAAAAAGATTTGTTTGACGTACATAGCTACTAAGTTGTAAGCCAGGAATTGAACCCTGACCCTGTTTGCAGTGAAAATACCAGCTTGTACCATTCTGTTACTGTCACCTGCACAGCCCATTACCAATTCCTGGGAAATAAAAATAGAAACTAGATAATAAAATGAAGTCTAACCTTTTTTCTGTTTGTGCTTTAGTCCAGTTTGGCTTGCTTATAGAATGCCGCTTGCAGAAACCTTGCAGCTTGTCCTTCAGTCCAGAGCTTCTTGTGAGAAACAGCGGTGTGCACACCTCACCTTCCGTGTGCAGGAGCGCTGCTCCAGATGCTGCAATTCAGGATGGCGGCAGTGGGCTGTGCTCAGAGACAGCTGCGCCCGCACCGCAACCTGGCACGTGAACAACACAGCTGCACCCGGCAGGATCCCAGTAGCTCTGCCCTGCCCACGCCCTGTCAAGAGAGCTCGCACCTCTTCACTCTGATGAAAGAATAACACTTTCCTTCCCTTCAGAATCAAACTCCATCTCCATCTACTGGCACCAGCGACACTGGAGAAAAGGACCTTTCTTGGAGACCAACTCAGGAGTGTTGGTAACATTGCCTTATGAATAAGCATTTAGAAGTGTCTACCAATTGTATTACATTTAATCTGACAAATACAGAATGTGAGAGTTGGACTGTAAAGAAAGGTAAGCACTGAAGAATTGATGCTTTTGAACTGTGGTTGGAGAAGACTCTTGAAAGTCACTTGGACAGCAAGGAGATCCAACCAGTCCATGCTAAAGGAGATCAATCCTGAATATTCATTGAAAGGACTGACGCTGAAGCTGAAATTCCAATACTTTGGGCATCTGATGTGAAGAACTGACTCATCTGAAAAGACCCTGATGCTGGGAAAGATTGAAGACAAGAGAAGAAGGGGATGACAGAGGATCAGATGGTTGGATGGCATCACTGACTCAATGGACATGAGTTTCAGTAGGCTTTGGGATTTGGTGAAGGACAGGGAAGCCTGGTGTGCTGCAGTCCATGGGGTCGCAAGGAGGTGGACACAACTGAGTGACTGAATTTAACTGAACTGAACTGAATATAGAATGTGAAACCATAAATCAGATCATAATTTTCTACATTCTTCATAAAACAAAAAACTACATACTATGTGTTTTCACATACAGGTTCATTTATAATCATGCCTTTAAATTATCCACCATTCTTGCAAAATTATTGGTAAGCAAGTGTTGAAAAAAGAGAGAATCATCTAGCCCAGTTGTGAAGCAGACAGGAGCTAACCAAACAACATATTCTTAGAGACCATTGCTGAATCTAGGTTAATGCCCTTGCACATCTCTACTCCCACACTTGCCCCTTCTTAGGCTTGCTAACTTGGGCCATGTTAGTGAAGATCGAGAATTTCCAACAGCTCCCTCTCAACTAGGAATCAAAGCCAAGTATTGAATACAATAACGGGGTTCAGATGGCCCCATCTTATTTCTCACTGCTTTTTACCACACATTTCTAAGCTACACCATGTCTCCCATATGTGACCTACTATTGCCACATCTGTACCTTTCTCCATCATATCCTCCACTTTAAAGTCATTCAATGCCATCCACCCTGTTTTACTTTGGAGGAGACCTTCCCCCTAAAATACAATTCTTCATGACCAACACACCAGAGGCCTTTCTACTGTTCAAACAGAAGATTTAGGCTCTGTTCTTTCTCTATTCTGTGACTACCTCTGTATCATTTCTGCCTTTCTCGGGCCTAACTTCGTAGCACTGTCTTCTGTCGCTGACCCATCATTTAAACTGCCTGCCCTTGAACAAACTCATCTGTACTGGCTTCACCATTTCTGCCAGCTTTCTACTGGATCTGGTCACACCTGTTGTCTGGCTCCATTCAGGCTCCAGGAGTACATCTAGCAAAGTCATTCCAACTTGTTTGGCTGTGGAATTTGATAGAATCTAGACGATATTATTCCTCAAATTTTACCTATTCAGAGAAGGTATCTCCTACATTCCACCTTGCAATCATCCTTCTAATACAAGGCATCATATCAGTGCTTACTAAAACATTGTAAAACACTCTAAGTGCTCATCTGGATGCTTTTAATATTGTTCAGTAGTCACAGTGTGAGTGCTTGTCATATTTTCTCTGAACAGCCTGCAAATTATTTGTTAGGACAGACAGGTTCACCTACCTTTTATGTATGTTTCTTTTGTCTTATTGGGAGATAAAACAGCTTCAGTTTAGGCACAGATGTTCCATATACACTTACTGAGTAGAACAAAATAAAATTCCAGATCACAAACACTGGAATCTAGTGGTCCTTTACATAGTCTGCCTTTGCATAATATTCAACACATAAATGAAATGACAAAGGAGGTTATTAGAATATAGGGGAGGAGAGGTTTTCCCTATGATAAATCATTTCATTAAATATTCAGTAAACATCACTGTAATTAAGTAGCATTATTGATAGGATATCTCCTATCATTCATGAGGGTTTAAGTAGAAAAAATTAAGTTTCTAAGTTTCTTAGAAAATGCTAATGACTTCTGAAAAAGGTGTTACATTAAAGCAGTTTATGACTAGATGAGTATCTGTTCAGTCCTACAGATAAAGAATAAAGACCCAACTAAAACTGATTTCACAGGTTATAACAATAAAGGGGTTTTGAAAAATTCTGAGATAAAAATTTTCTCTAGAGACATTCAAATTAGAAATAAAGAAATATAAAAATTATTTGCTCCATGTGATACCCCCAGAAATGAACTTAGTTCTCTGTGAAGTAGATTGCCATGAGTTGATTACCCTTGTATAGCACTCACAGAGTTAATGTTTTGTTTTATTTTTTAAGAATAAAATAAGCATTATAATGTCAAAAGCCTTCTACTACAAAACAACCACTAGACTTTTTCAGAGATATTATCTCATAAAGTCCTCAAAACCATCTCTAAGATATTATTATCCTCTTTTTTTAGATGAAGAGACCAAAGATTAATGAGTTTAAATAAATAGCCAAACTTAAACAACAGCAAATGGCAAAACAAGGATTCAGTGTTTTTTTTAACTTTTAAATTCAGACTCAAGCAGATATTTCCCAACTAATTATTATGCATGTAATTACTTAACAGGTAGAAATTAGACAACTTAATAGGGTTAGATACAGACCTTTGCTTCATAATTTTAGTTTTAAAATGAAAACAAATTTTAAAGTAAAATAAATAGTAGCTTTTAGAGAAGGGATTATGAGATTACTGTTTTATTTTTCATCATCTTCTATGTGTGTTAGTCACTCAGTCATGTCTGCTTCTTTGCGACCCTACAGACTGTAGCCCACCAGGCTCCTTTGTCTATGGAATTCTCCAGACAAGAACACTGGAGTGGATAGCCACTCCTTTCTTCAGGGGAATCTTCCCAATGCAGGGGATCAAACCTGCATCTTCTGCTTGGCAGGCAGATTCTTTAACATTTGAGCCACCAGGGAAGTCCGTTATCTTCTATACATAAATTTTATCCAGAGATTCTTATTGAGCATCATGGGCCAAGTAGAAGATTTGATACTAAATCCTGATAGAAACCTATTCTTTTTATTATTTTTATAATATGATAATTCTGTATTCTTTCAAGTAAAGGAACAGATATTAAGGGGATAATTCTCACAGCAATTATTTAAAATCCCAGTTACTACTTCATCACTCTCTGTGAATAGATCTATTGTCCTGCTTACCGGAAGGGCTACCATTGTAATGATCCAGCCCTGGTTTTTTTTATTATTAATTAATTTTTTTTCTTTATATTATCATGTTGGTTTTGCCATACATTGACATGAATCCACCATGGGTGAGCCCTGTGTATTTTCACAGCTTCCAAGAATCAGAATGGTGATTGCAACTAGGAGAGAAGTTCACACGTTAGAAATCATTCTTAACAGAATCCCAGAATTCTGAATTCATTTGAAATTATATAATTTAAAGATTCTTTTAATCTGTTCTGAAATTTTATTTTCATGGAGACTATAAACCTCTACAAGAGCCTTCCTCTGTTAAATTAGCCTTTCTTGAGTCTCTTACCAAATGCAGTACTCATTCTAAGGTGCAGGGGTCAGAGGGGGTAAGGGAGAACAAATATCAAAGTCAAAGACCTACTTCCTCTAGCAGTTTGAACCAGGAGGGTGATAACTATGCGACCGGCCATCACAGAGTTTCCATGATGGTGGCATGCTCAGTCACCCAGTCATGCCCAACTCCTTGTGATCCCAGAGGAGCTCGTCAGACTCCTCTGTCTATGAGGTTTCCCAGACAAGAATACTAGAGTGTGTTGCAATTTCCTTCTCCAGGAGAATCCTCTGACCCAGGAATCAAACCCATGTCTCTTGCATCCCTTGCAGATCCTTTACCATTGTGCCACCAGGGAAGCCCATGATGGAAGCAGTGCTGCAATTCTTGGTCATTGACAGAATATAACTCAAGAAATCTGCGCCAGTCTGATCTCCTGTGTACAGTTGTGCTCATGACTTGAGTTTGAGAACACCAAGAACAACATTCCTTGGCCACACAGTCCAATGACTAGACTCTTCCAGTTTTATTGTTCTTTGCTTTTTTCTTGAAAGTGGCCTGTCAAATCAGAATGAAAAGAATGTTTTAAGGTGCGAGAAAATTAAAATTTCCTATTTAAAGCTTAGTGTTAATTAGCAGGAATATATTTACTTATTTCAAGGGTCACTGGGTTACACAGAAGAGCCTGCCTCTCTGCTACCCAAGTCCCAAAACATTCACCTGAAAATGGTTTATAAACACTCTCAAGTCTATTAGCTTTCTATGAGGCCTAATTCATCTTTGCTGTGCTTTGTCTTGTGACCCTGTCAAGTGGAGGGTCCTGCTAGCAGTACATACTATCCCTTTTTTGCTTGATCATTTTTCAGTTAAATAATTGTCTAAGCTTAATTGCTTGCAATGACTAAAATTTTGTTTATATTACACTGCAGTTTTATTTTACCAGTGATACTTGGTTACCTACTTTGTTATTTATTACCTAATATAGAAAATTTTTGTAGAAAAAATATTCTTATTAATTGGACTTTTTATTGAACTGTTTTTATTGTAGCTGTATTAAGGCTAAAATATAAATTTTGACAAATAAGAGAAGTCTATTCTTGATGGTACAGAGTTAGACTAGAAGCAGAGATTTTATAATATTACAATACTGAAAGGTAGAATGTAATGAGTGTAGTCTTCAGAGACTATTAAACCTCAGTTTGGATTCAGCATCAGACATATCAAGTCCTGGGACTTTTCAGAAATTAAATTATCTCATCTTTAAAATAAAAATATTAATATCAACCATACATAGATTATTTGAAGATTATAGATGATAAAAAAGCACAATATTTAATTTCTTAGATATTACTTGTTTTAACTATGTCATCTTGAGAGAGCTACTTGTGTTTCAGTTTCCTTGAAAAAATAGTGGGGTGGACTAGATAATTTCTACCTTTTCTGTCAAAACTTATAAGTAAATCAATTACTTACAATCTCTCTTGGTTCTTTGAATAACTTTACATCAGCTAGAGTTTTTTCATGTTAAAATTTTCCAGATGGGTAAAGAGGACACTAGTTGAAATTTAGACAGTAGTGTGAGAACAAGTTGACAAAACAAAGTTGTTAACAGGAACTGTTTCAGTATGGAAATACTTCAGAGCAAAAGTAATCACATGGTTCATGGTTAAATAATCTGTTTAAAGAACTTGTATTACGATTTGCTATCAGATTTAATGAGTGGTCTTAGAAAAATCACTGAAAAAATTTAATTGACCCACTTAGTCTCAACTTAATCAACCTATAGTAATGAGTACACCTGCCATCTGCTGCTGCAGCTGCTAAGTCGCAACAGTTGTGTCGGACTCTGTGCGACCACATAGACGGCAGCCCACCAGGCTCTTCCGTCCCTGGAAGTCTCCAGGCAAGAACACTGGAGTGGGTTGCCATTTCCTTCTCCAATGCATGAGAAGGAAAAGTGAAAGTGAAGTTGCTCAGTCGTGTCCGACTCTTTGCAACCTCATGGACTGCAGCCCACCAGGCTCCTCAGTCCATGGGAGTTTCCAGGCAAGAGTACTGGAGTGGGCTGCCACTGCCTTCTCCGACACCTGCCACCTACCTAGTTAGATTTTCCATGGGGAAAAAGGGAACTAAATACACTAAATAGAATGATTTTTTTTTAATTTGCAAATTATTTCTGTGTACAACAGAAATGTTATCCATCTTGCCAGAAATCAATTTTTTAAAATGACCCCAAAGTTTTATCTCATCAACAGTAGTAGGTTTTATTTTTTTATTTGTTTTTACTTTGATACAGTTATACTAAACTTTCTAAATATATTTTACAAAACAACTTCATTAAGCCATAAACCATGTTTAATAATTCAAACCATAAAGACAGCAACACAAAATTTGAAACAAGAGAACATATACTTCTTCATTTACAAAAGGATCAAAAGAGAGGTAGACACTCTTTCTCTTGTTTGTGAGCAAGGGGTCAAGAGATCTAAGCAAAAGAATTTCAAAACTAAGTGCTTATGCAGGTCTTTCTTCATCTGAAATCTGTCCTCCAAATCTGGAGTAAATAAACTTTATATGAAAATCAGTATGGGGGATGGCATTAGCTAGATATGGCTAACTTGGCTCTAACTAATATTTTTTTTCTATGAGAAAACAGCTCATCCTGAAATATCTTGTGAAAAGAAACAATAGCAATAATAAAGTATTAATAGCAACACTTATATCTATCTTTATTTGAGTCTTTAATAATAAGCTCTATGACTCAAGACTTTACCTACATTATGCCTTGCCTGGAAGTATGTTTCTTTGTATTAAATTGAGAAAGTATGTATATAAACATAATTTGGATAATTTGAAATTTCATGTAATAGCTTGAGCTCATTTTATAGTGGTCTATTAGCTCTATTAAAATTCTACACTCTCTAAAACAAGAAATCTATGACTTTTTAAACAACCAAAAATACCAAAGCTTGAAAGGGGCCCTATTTTATTCCAAGCACTGAGTATGACATTTTGAAAAATTTCTAATTCTACTGGGTTGGCCAAAAAATTCATTCAGGTTTTTCCATGCAATGTTTCTGTAACAAACTTTTTGGCTAATCCAATAATTTGAGGTCCTCAACACACACATCAAAAAAACTTCTTCAAGGTCAATTTTCACCAATCACCTCCAAGGCAGTCTTAAGGATCTTTGCCACTGCTCTTACAACTCATTCTATTCGCTTCCCAACTACGTTTTCTCAAAGGTACAAAGCCCTGTTCCAGATGAGAAAGGAACAAAACAAACATACTGATCATCTTCTCTTATTCCAATATGCTAACCATCAGGATCAGTCTTAAGGAAGCAAGAAAATAAAGCTTACAACTTCCTTCTTGTGAAGATACTTGATGCATTTATTAATATTTCTATTTTTATTTATTAATCTTATATGAGTTGGGAAACTGAGACAAGTAGGAAATACCAACTAATTAAAGCTACAGAGAAACTCTCAAACTCTTCTTAAACCTATTTCTTCCCCATAGGAAGGTATAAGATTAATTTAAAGTCTTATTTTCTATCCTAAGAAGGGGATTAATCTAGCATGCCAGAACAAGGGAGAAAAGAAATGATCTAGAACTTTTTTCAAAAGTACTTATTGTATTTAGGATCTCAGAAAGACTCAAGATTCTGTGAGTGTCTGGCTAATGAAGCAGACTTCAGAAGCTAGGTATCTTACTAAAAAGTAACAAAAAGAAAAACAAACAACAATTAGAAATGGGAGAATAATTGTGGCATCATGTCCAAGAACAGTAACAACCATCCTACCTCTGCCCGCAAAGTACTGCCAAATCAAGTAGAAAGTGGCAGAATTTCAACAAAGTACCAGAAATAAATAAAGGAAAGTGAATCTCTAGTCAAAGGTAAAAGAGGAAAAATGAGAGGACTTGAGCATGAGAAATCTCCACTTGATGGTCCATACCAGGAGGGTATTACACAAAATGATGAACCTGTATGGCTTCCATCCTCAGAGAAATTAGTGAAAAGTAAGCCAACTAAATACATGCATGAAATATGCATGACTTTTAGGGACCATGGCTCCACTGAGAATCCCACTTCAGTCTAATGGGAGGAAGTAAGAAGCAATCCCACTACTGGGCACAGTATTAAAAGCCTCAAAGTTACTTTGATTTTACTACCTCCTTTGGCTTGAGGATGAGCTTAAAAGCAGCTCTCTCTTCTACAGACAAGAACTCAATGAACAGGAACAATGACATAGAGAAAGCTGTAACACTAAACACAAGGGAAACCTAAATCAATTTCAACTTGCTACAGGCTTCAGTGAGGCTGCATTTTGCTTTTGCCCAGAACCCTCAGCAGACCAGGTCTCAGAGCCTTAGCATCACCCACTGCCTCAGCCTGCCTGGTGCCCTCTTTTCCAGGAGATTTCCTTTTCCAGACCTCGACAAGTTCTGGCAGAAACAGCTTAAAAAACAACTGAAGCAGAGTGGTGGTGATGCCAAGGATGTCACTGCAGGAGAGGAGGACCCAAGCTCTAGAGACACTGAGAGCTCACAGGGCTGGATCTGACATTCTTGATGCATTACACAGGCACCTTCATCCTTCCAACTCTGTAATCCATTCTGCAAGTAGAATAAAAAAGTTAAAAGCCATCAATGCGAACACACATATACAGAAAGGACTTGCCCTTCTCAGCCATTTCTTTCATACTCCATCCAAGGATCCTAGTTTGTTTTTCAAGTTCCGTATTCCCACTCTGCCCATTCCAGATGAAGAGGTGTCATTATTTTCCCTTCTGAAGTAACCTGGGATCCCCTTTGGAAACTGCATGGTGAAGTTGGCAGAGACACCATCAGACTGGATCACTGAATGGCTTTGTAGTACCCATGTCCTCTTCCTTCAGCCTCTATCCTGGAACCACTTAGAACCGATATTTGGGAAAGAAACACATTTTTAGAGTGTCGAGCCATTATACATTTGAATATGTTTGTTGTATATGTGTGTTGAGCCCAGAATTTTGCAACCCCATGCCTCATCCCTACCTCACTGGGAAGGTCAAGATAACGTTAGTCCCTTGGCACTGAGGCAGGTCGGCTTTTTATCTACCACCTCATCTCCTTCACTCTGTGGTGGTACAAAAGGTGTTGGAAGAATGCCAGGGCAGTGGGTCTTCACTTTCTCCTTCCTCTTGCTCTTTCTCATTCTCCTTGTCCTCACAACCTTCCTCAGATGTCTATGCATTTTTGGAGATGGATCTAGCTTTCTTTTCTGAACTGGAAGCAAGGCAAGATCTTGTGTAACATCTTCCACAGGACTCTCAGATGTCCCCTTCAATGGCTCTGAAGATGATTCTAAACTTTTATTCAGAATCATTCTCCCATGGGTAGAATCTATCCTCTGTATCATGAGTATCTGGTGATATCTTCAAGTCATCAGCAACATGGTTTGGAATGGAGATTGAAGATACCCAACCTCTCTCACTGAGGGAGTTTTTTGGGTTTTTTTTTTTTTTTTAACTTACTATGCTGACCCCAGCCACTTTTGCAGAAACAAGGAGTTTAAAACAAAAGGACCAAAAGTCAAATGCTAATGGAGTAGTCTCCTCACTCCAGTGATTTACCCTCTGCTATCATAGACAAACAGCAGCACTGGTCTCAGATTTCCCCTCCGGATTTGTCTAAAGGAGTTTAAGGGCCTTTGGAAATAGAGTCCTCAGGTTGTTCTTCTTGGACAGGAAGTTCTCAGCTTCCCTAAAAGGAGAGATAAAATCAGTGAAACAAGTGTTCCATGAACAGTGGGGTTCCTCCTGGTCACACAAAATCTACAGTTTTATAAGACTTAGCCAAACCTAGGATAAAATTCCTGGGCAGAAATCTGCCACATTTCCAGAGCAGTATTCTCCATGTATATCAAAATCACCTAGGATTTTTTTTGAAAAAGCAGATTTCTGGGACATACCCCAGATCTACAGTCAGAATCTCTAAAGCTGGGTTCTAGGAATTTTTATTTTTTCCCTAGTAACTTAAGTGATTTTCATGCATTCTAAAATTAAAAACTATTACCTTAGAGAGACTCTGAATCCAGTATTCTGTGGGGTTATAGAGATGAGTGCCCTTCAAAAACATCCCATTTTGCCCTATAGATTTACCATAATCATCTCAGCCCATCCTTATTTCTCTTCTCTGAACATCTTTAATCATAATCACTAAATTTGGAAAGTTTTCCTTTATTACCTTCTATTATAATTTAACTTCTGAACATTGTAACTATGTCTCTAACCAGATTACAAACTTCTCAGGGTCAGGGAATCTTTTAGACTTGTCAGTTTTCCACAGTGGCTTGCCAGGTGCCTATTAAATAGAATTTGTTATTGTTGTTCAGTAGATAAAATCATGCCTGACTTTGCAACCCCACGGACTATTGCCCGCCAGGCTCCTCTGTCCATGGAATTCTCCAGGCAGTAATACTAGAGTGAATTGACACTCAGGGGATCTTCTATACATGGGATTGAACCCCTGTGTCCTGTATTGGCAGGCGGATTCTTTACCAATGAGCTTCCAGGGAAGCCCTAATAAATAGAATAAGTGAATGAAAATATGAGTAGGTTTATATTCCAATGTAGAGTGATTGTATTAGATGAGGCTTTTCTGTAGGAAGAGCTATCGAGAATGCAAAGGACATAGACCTTGAGGAAAAACATAATCCAATTCCCCAAATTTATAGATGGGGAAGCGAAGACTCAAGTAAGATAATGACCTGCTTAATGCTCAGTTTGACAAGTCTGTTGGATAAAGGATCTAATAGAAAATATTTTAGGCTCTGTGGGTCCTATGGGCCTCTTAGAAATTTTCATCTGCTGTAAAACAAAAGCACCCACATCAGTAAGTAAATAAATAATCATGGCTGTGTTCCAATAGAATTTTGTTTACAAAACAGGTGGTAAGCCAGATTAGGCAGCAGGCAATAGCCTGCCAAACCTTGGCCTAAAGTGGTACAACTACAAGGCAGCAGAGCTGGGATTAGAAATCAAGTCACCTAACTCTCAGCAAGTGCACTTTCTACAGAAGAGTTGAAGATGATAGAATGAGAAAGGGCTTCCTCATTTAAAAGAGGGAACTTAAAAGTAGGAAAAGATCAAAATATGTCTGGGAATATAGTATTTCTAACATGCTCTGTTATGACCCATAGTCATTTACACAAACAACTAGTAGCAAAATTCTGAAACTGGTCAGTTTTCAAACAAATCCATCTTTTGGAAACTGAGAGGAATACATTGAACATTTCCTATCATTCAGTTCAGTTCAGTTCAGTGGCTCAATCATGTCTTACTCTGTGACCTCATGGACTGACTGCAGCATGCCAGGCCTCTCTGTCCATCATCAAATCCCAGAGTTTACTCAAATTCATGTCCATTGAGTCAATGGTGCCATCCAACCATCCCATCCTCTGCTGTCCATTCCCTTTTTCAACCACCTTCAATCTTTCCCAAATCTTTCTCCATTTTTCAAATGAGTCAGTTCTTCACATCAGATGGCCAAAGTATTGGAGTTTCAGCTTCAACATCAGTCCTTCCAACGAATATTCAGGACTGATTTCCTTTAGGATGGACAGGTTGGATATCCTTGCAGTCCAAGGAACTCTCAAGAGTCTTTTTCAACACCACAGTTCAAAAGCATCAATTCTTCTGTGTTCAGTTTTCTTTATAGTCCAACTTTCACACCCACACATGACTACTGGAAAAAGCATAGCTTTAACTAGATGGACCATTGTTGGCAAAGTAATGTCTTTGCTTTTTAATATGCTGCCTAGGTTGGCCTAACTTTTCTTCCAAGGAGTAAGCATCTTTTAATTTCATGGCTGCAGTCACCATCTGTAATGACTTTGGAGCTCAAAAAAATAAAGTCTCTCACTATTTCCACTTTTTCCCCATCTATTTGCCATGAAGTGATGAGACCCGATGCCATGATCTGAGTTTTCTGAATGTTGAGCTTTAAGCCAACTTTCTCACTCCCCTTTTTCACTTTCATCAAGAGGCTCTTTAGTTCTTCTTCACTTTCTGCCATGAGGGTGGTGTCATCTGCATATCTGAGGTTGCTGATTTTCTCCTGGCAATCTTCATTACAGCTTATGCTTTATCCAGTCCAACATATCACATGATGTACTCTGTATGTAAGTTAAATAAGCAGGGTGACAATATACAGCCTTGATGTACTCCTTTCCCAATTTGGAGCCAATCTGCTGTTCTGTGTCCAGTTCTAACCATTGCTTCTTGACCTGCATACAGATTTCTTAGGAGGCAGGTCAGGTAGTCTGATATTCACATCTCTTTAAGAATTTTCCACAGTTTGTTGTGATCCACACAACTCAAGGCTTTGGCATAGTCAATAAAGCAGAAGTAGATGTTTTTCTGGAACTCTGTTGCTTTTTCAATGATACAATGAACGTTGGCAATTAGATCTCTGATTCCTCGCCTTTCTCAATCAAGCTTTCATATCTTGAAGTTTTTGGTTCATGTACTGTGAAGCCTGGCTTGGAGAATTTTGAGCATTACTTTGCTAGCATGTGAGATGAGTTCAATTGTGGGTAGTTTGATCATTCTTTGGCATTGCCTTTCTTTAGGATTGGAATGAAAACTGACCTTTTCCAGTTCTCTGGCCACTGCCGAGTTTTTCCAAATTTGCTGACATATTGAGTGCAGCACTTTCACAGCATCATCTCTTAGGATTTGAAAGAGTTCAACTGGAATTCCATCACCTCCACTAGTGTTCGTAGTGATGCTTCCTAAGGCCCACTGGACTTTGCATTCCAGGTTGTCTGGCTGTAGGTGAGTGATCACACCAACAGTATCTGGATCTTTTCTGTATAGTTCCTATGTGTATTCTTGCCACTTCTTCTTAATAACTTCTGCTTCTGTTAGGTCCATACTATTTCTGTCCTTTATTGTGCTCATCTTTGCAAGAAATGTTCCCTTGGCATCTCTACTTTTTTTGAAGAGATCTCTAGTCTTTCCCATTCTATTGTTTTGCTCTATTTCTTTGCATTGATCACTGAGTGGGGCTTTCTTATCTCTCCTTGCTACTCTTTGGAACTCTACATTCAAATGGGTATGTCTTTCCTTTTCTTCTTTGCCTTTAGCGTCTCTCCTTTTCACAGCTATTTTTAATTCCTCCTCAGACAATGATTTTTCCTTTTTGCAGTTCTTTTTCTTGGGGATAGTCTTGATCAATGCCTCCTGTACAATGTCGTGAACCTCCATCCATAGTTCTTCAGGCACTCTATCAGATCTAATCCCTTGATTCATTTGTCACTTCCACTGTATAATTGCAATGGATTTGATTTAGGTCATATCTGAATGGTCTAGTGGTTTTCCCTACTTTCTTCAATTTCAGTCTGAATTTACCAATAAGGAGCTCATGATCTGAGCCACAGTCAGCTACCGGTCTTGTTTTTGCTGACTTTATAGAGCTTCTCCATCTTTGGCTGCAAAGAACATAATCAATCTGATTTCCATGTTGACCATCTGGTGATGTCCATGTATAGAGTCTTCTCTTGTCTTGTTGGAAGGGAGTATTTGCTATGACCAGTGCATTCTCTTGGCAAAATTCTGTTAGGCTTTGCCCTGTTTCATTTTGTATTCCAAAGCCAAATTTGCCTGTTACTTCAGGTATCTCTTGATTACCTTCTTTTGCATCCCAGTCTCCTATAACGAAAATAACATAATTTTTTGGTGTTAGTTCTAGAAGGTCTTATAGGTCTTCATCAAACCATTCAACTTCAGCTTCTTGAGCATCACTGATCAGGGTCTAGACTTGGATTACCGTGATATTGAATGGTTTGTCTTGGAAATGAACAGAGATTATTCTGTCATTTTTGAGATTGCACCCAAGAACTTGCATTTTGGACTCTTTTGTTGACTATGAGAGCTACTCCATTTCTTTTAAGGGATTCTTGTCCACAGTAGTAGATACAATGGTCATCTGAATTAAATTCACCCATTCCATTCGATTTTAGTTCACTGATTTCTATTATGCTGATGCTCACTCTGGTCATCTCCTGTTTGCCCTCTTCCAATTTGCCTTGTGGACCTAACATTCCAGGTTCCTATGCAATATTTCTCCTTACAGCATCAGACTTTACTTCCATCACCAGTCACATCCACAACTGGGTGTTGTTTTTGCTTTGGCTCCATCTCTTTATTCTTTTTGGAGTTATTTCTCCACTCTTCTCTAGTAGCATACTGGGCACCTACCAATCTTGGGAGTTCATCTTTCAATGACCTATCTTTTTGCCTTTTCATGCAGTTCATGGGGTTCTCAATGCAAGAATACTGAAGTGGTTTGCCATTCCCTTTACCAGCGGACAACGTTTTATCAGAACTGTCCACCAGGACCCTGATTTGATTCAGGTAACATTCTGTACCTACAGAGTATACTCCCCTGGATTATAATAACCTGTTTAGAGATATGTCTCCTTCACGAGGCTCGGCACTCCCTGAGGGCAGGAAGTCCTGCTTGTCACTTCATCCCAAGAGTCTCCATGGTTCTTGGCATCTGGTAGGTGTTCAGTATTTGTGGACTTCAAAATGCATGTCTTTACAGGCATTCTCTTCAAACCCTGGGCTCTATGTTCGATTCTCCCCTCTCTTTGAATGAACTAACTGAAATTTGGGGGAGGCAAAACTTAACAATGCTGGCCAGTGCTCAACTATAAATCCAGCTACCAATCCAGAGCTTGTGATGTCAGTAGCTGGTTTCACTCAGAAAAGAAAAAGAAGGGAGGGGAGCTACTAAGGTGGTGGTTAGCATCATTCGGTGCAATTCTATACAAGTAGCATCTCCCACCCACTTCCCTACTAAAATCACAAGGAATGCTACCCAGGGAGGCCCCAGTTATTCAGGTTCCTGGATCCCTCAGGCCCACTTCCCTCTCACCTTACCACCCTATTTCATCTTCCTGATAAAGTGTCAGCACCCTCCTGGCCATTCCCACCTCCCCACCCTGCCTCATGCAAGGTCTCCCCAAAACTTCTGTCATCCCTGGACTACAAGGATTTGCCATGACACATACCCATGGGACACATACCCAATTCCAGACCTGAGTCTCCATTTGATGCCCCAAAGTGAGGAACCCTCCACAAGAGGTGGGTGTGCTCATATAAGGGATGCTGTTCAACCCCAGAGGGCAAGTGCTTGACAAGATGCAAAAGAGATTTGTACCACAAGAATGCCACTAAATCTGGAGTCCCTGATTACTCAGGATTTCACACACTGGAAATCGTTTGGAAGTATAATATATATGAATTCACATGTCACAATATGAGCCCATTTGTTTCCATAAATCTATTGCACTTCAAAATTCTTTATGATTGATTTTTCCCCATTTTGACATATTACTAAAGCAAAGCTGAGAGTATTAAAGCCCTTGGGTGAATTTTCTGCCAAAGCAGACTCAAAGCCAACTTAGAAGTCTTAAAACAACAAACTCATGGCCATTGAACTTCTGCCTGGCCCTGCAGAAGAGACTAGGAAAAAAAAAAAAACTCACTAATCATTATTGACAGTGAAGTGACTATTCCTCTCTAAAAATGGGAAAGAAATGACTGGCATGAGCCAACTTTGCTTCTCAGTGACTCTCCAGAGAATTAAATAACTGAAGCTCAGACAACACTTTTCTTTGAAGGTAACCTTTCATATTAAATTAAAAAGCTGAAGAGCTAATCTTAAAGGGAAATAAAATGAATAATCTGTGAAGACAACTACTCATTCCTGAGTATACAGTTACAAAGGGACTAAAATATGATAGTAAGCATTGCAGAATGTTGCATTACAATTTAAGTATATTTTCATTTTCAGGGTAATGCTTACTGAAAGCCTAACTATGAATCAGACATTGGCAAACTTGCTTTTCAATATGATTAACAAAAAGCATACACTGATCAACATAAACTGGTTGTTTTCTAACTTTAGCAGGCATGACAATCATATGAAGAGTTTTAAGAACAGATTACTGGGCCCCCTCCCCAGTGGTTCTGATTCAGCAGGACCAGATGAACAAATGAGACTATATATTTCTAACAATCTCCCAGGTGATGCTAGTGGTCTGGAGCCTGCACTTTGAGAATTAAATACTCTCAGGTATAAAAATGAGACAAAATGACTTGTAATAGCCTTGAAAAAAAATGAGGGTCATTTCTAACCACTTATTATGACCAAATGAAGATGTATAGACTCTGAAATGGTTATCTTCTGGGCTGAATCCTCTAGGCATGTTGCTTTCTCACCCACATTTTGAACTTTTGGAAGATATGGCCAGAAGGCACTATGCTTAAAGTGTGGATAATGTTGACACTGGGTTGCCAACAGGTCTTTTTCCATGGGCACCTACAACTTCCTTCTAGTTTCAACCTTGGATTAGTTACAAGCTTAGAATATGAACATCAAAGAAGCAAACTATTAAAAAGCTAGGAATGCACATATAGTCAAGGAAGCTTTATTTTTCTATAGAAATTAATTTAGTATTATCATTTTATTAAGTTCTTGTTCTTTTCTAAAATTTCATCATCTCATTTTAAAACTTTATCCCTCTGGGCTGAAAATCAGTACAGGCAGAGATGTGTGACCTTTGATTTAGCCTAATAAAATAGTAACAAATAACACACTCAGTGGGTGGTTAAATCTGATAATATTTTATGCTGAATTTTCTGTAGTAATTCAATTAAAAATCCTATGGCAAGCCAACAGAAAGCAAAAAGATCACCAAAGTTTTATAAAATCACATATTTAGTCTTAAAACATATTAATCCCATATGCATTTGGTGTCTTTATTTATTAACATATATACTTCAAGTAGAGTTTTTCCCTAATATAATTTAGGATAACCATTTATATTTGCACTGTTTAAAAACTTCAGCTGGCTCACATCATTGTGGTTAAAGCTCCAATAAACGAGGGAGAAACACTAGTCAGAAGGAGAGTACATTTCAAAAGCAGTGTTAATATGACCACCACAATAGCGCTGTTTCTTACGGGTTCTGGGCAACCAATTCATGTTGACTGTTCTTTGTCTTCCTCCAAGCAGCAGGACCCCTGGAAAAGGAACACTGCCACACAAAGCAAGCTGAAGCCACTCAGGATCACTGGGTCAGTTGGTCACATTTAGTCCTGCCAGGGTTCCTAGCCAAAGGACCGATGATCCTGGGCTCTCTTCATGTCTTCTCTAATGACAGCCTTTCTAATTCCAGAAAACTTTAGCACTTTCTTTTCTAACCATAAATTGCACATAACTCTTTCAGACTCTTAGTCTATAATTTCTCATAAAACTCTTTGAGATCCTCTGGTGAAGATAGATAGCAAGAATTATTGGACTTTAAATTGTTATCCTTCAATGGTACATGCACTGAATCATAACTCTATGGCTCTGGCTCCCTCATAAAGCTAAATCATGAAGCCATTCTTTTCATTTCAAGTGGAACAACACAAAGACCCATGAGTGAAGCAATATAAACTCTCTTGAGTAATTTCTCAAAATCCAATCTCTTCTGCAGAAACAGACTCACAACTCAGTGGTGTATAATCCTCCTTTAAACCTGTGAAATTTGCAGCTCTCAGGCCACCTAAGTAGAATGATGAGAAAGATGCTCATATGTAAAGCAGGCCAAACCTGGGAACTGTCTGGCATTATAGAACTTAGGTTCAGTCCAAGCTTCACCACTCTGTTGCTCTAGATAGTCACTAAGTTAGGTGATTTGAGGGAGAAAGGTGAGACCTCATGTTTATAGAATTCTCTTTTAACCTCAGATGCAAAGAATTATTCAATCAAAATTAAATAATTCATGACACACTCTCATCCTTGTTCCAAACATATATACTCTCAGGTATATACCTAAGAAAAAAGTATGCAAAATGTGCATTAGAAATATACATAAAAATGTTCACAGAAAGCTTGGGAAAAAAATCCACATTTCCATTGTTTCAGATACCGTGGTAGAGTCTCACAATGGAACAGTAAACAACAGTCAGGTAAAGGAACCATAGTACCTACAACATGGAGTCATTGAATGTTTCTGAGCCTCTGTTTCATCCTCTTAAATGAAGACAACAATGACATGTATCTTTTCCTGAGAATTAAATAGATAGCCTATGTAAAAATTCTCAGAAAATTAAAACTAGTATATGTTAGTTATTTTCCTCCCACATTCTCTATTACTTCCCTGCTTATACAAAAATAACTTGGAGACATCATAGTCAAGAACAGGAAAGCAGAGAATGGCGCAGAGGATACAAAGGTGGACCTCACTACAGGGAAGCATCTCTCGATCCCAGCGATCATTGTGTGTGGGGACTTGAGTAAGGTAAATTAAGGAGGCTTTAATAAGATAATTTAAGTGTCTATCATACTCCCTGATATGACACAAGTATTCACGTAATTAATAATGTATTAGTTGCTCAGTCATGTCCGACTCTGAAGTCCCATGGACTGTAGCCCACCAGGCTCCTCTCTCCAAGGGATTTTCCAGGCAAGAATACTGGAGTGGGTAGCCATTCCTATCTCCAAGGGATCTTTCCAACCCAGGGATCGAACCGAGGTCTCCCATACTGTAGGCAAATTCTTTACCATCTGGATCATCATTGATAATTATTATATTAATAAGAACCCCTTTTTACCATCTGCTAAATGAACAGGGCCACTTTGACCTGCTCTTTGTCATCATTCACTCTCCTGAGGTATGCACATGTGTGTGCATATACACACACATTCACACTTATGCCCTAAGAGATTTCCTTTGCTTTTGCATATTTTTCAGCTTTTCATGTTTAGCTTAGAACTGAGGGCAATAGGTAAGCACAGTAATTAGGCCCATGGTTCCTACCATGGACATCAGGATAGAAATAGACACAATTTCATTAGATTATATCACTCTTAAATATAAAGAGTGATATATTTGTTCAGAATGTCCATTAAAAGCAAGGTTCATTTGTACTTCATTATTTAAAAGACCTGCAAATAGGTAAAGGCCACCATTTTTACAATCCACATATCATAATAAAAAAGAATGGAAAGAATTCTCTAAGTATAACACAACCTAATTGGAGAATTGTAGTTAAAAATGCTTGAACGACAGTATTTGAAACATAAACATCTTGAAGGACATCTTTTACATTTGTTGACTGCGGTAAGCCAGGCCTGGGCAGGTCACAGTGGAAGAAGCTGGAACCTGGAGACAGACCTGCCGCCAGGGAGAATATTCCAGCTGCAGGTGCTGGGAAGATGTCCAGGCTGGCAGGCAGGACACAGTAGCTGAAGGATATGGCAATACATAAGAGCTGGTAATGCAGCCAGGAACCTGGAATCAGGAGGCAGCCACGAACAATGGAAATTCACTCAATGTGAAATCACAGCATGGTGCCACGGAATCCAGAAGCAAAAAGTGCCCCAACGTTCAGGCAGGCAACATCAGAGAGCCTCCTCTGAAAGTGTGGAGCTTCAGTCAGCACGTGGTGCAGGAGCTGGACCCTGGGGCTCAGAAAGGGGAGGAGTGGCAGCAGTAAGGTTGAGTCTTATGTGTCCCTAGAGGACATGGGCACACCTGGCAAATTCATAAGATGGGACCTCAGTCCTTGGTAATGAGACAAAAACCCAGGCACAAAAACTAGAGTGCAAGGTAGATACTGAATCCAAGAAACAAGAGACGAGGCTGATTGTACAAATATGGCAAAAACCAAAGGCAGACTAGAAGCCAAACCAACATGACGATGAGGAACAAAATTGTTGAAAGTTCCTTAAATGTCTCCTCCTCCAGATCAAGTCTGGCCATGGCAAGCTTAGAAGGTTTAGTTGTGGTGCGAAGAGGATGGCAGAAACTGGAGCATAGATAGGAAGGACTTGACAATAACCAGATCAGAAAAACCTGGCCCGCAGTTCTGAGATTACAATCAATATAATTACCCTGAAACTTCTAGACAAGTAACAGCGCATTTATTTACTGTACAACCACAATCACTGTACAACCACACACAAAAAAAAAAAAAAAATGAGGAAAGTCCAAGTGAGTTTGTTTTACTGAACTTGACCTAGAGTAAAATGATAGGCTTTTTAAATTTAGGGGCAGCTGCCTGTCGGCAGAAAACAGAAAAACATATTTCTTCCTATTTTCCCTCCTTTTCATTAGTATGTGAATTTAATCTATAAGAATCAAATACCTTTTGAATTTCTTCTCATCTCTGATATACAAAGGCTTTTCTGTCCTTGTTCTCCCTCTAAAGAATAATAAAGAGATTTTTCAGGTCTTGGCCATTCTTTTGAGAGAAACAGATTGTGATGGCCGTAAAGCATTAAACTCTGATAATAAAAATGCAATATAAATATTATTTATGTATTTAGCACATCACTACAATATACTGCCTCCTACAAAGTGACACATACACACAAATGTCTATCACATCCATGGCCCAATTCTTCTAGAAGAGTCACCACAGCCATCCTTAGAATTCAATAATCTCCTTTTTTAGGTGTGAACATTTGTGAATCGAGGAAAGATTAGTTCATAAGCAAAGTGTATCATATTTTGGCTGTGGCAGCCTATCCCTTAACAGTGCAATGACCACCAGCAACCTGGACCACTAGACTATGCAGATGCAACCGATCAACAACTGGCTAATGTCCCCATAGTCGATGTCAGCATGTCCTAATGAGTGAGGGATCTTTAGCTAAATAGGTATTCATAAGCAACTGCCCCTGGAATGCTCCAAAACCTGATAATTAACAGCTGTGTTCTGAAATTAATTTTTATTTATGCCTTAGATATACAGGCAAGATATTAGTTCTTGGTTATTACAGATTCATACTTCATGTCAAATCTCAAAGCAGCAATAAGAAAACAACATCAATTTTGTTTATGGTTTTGATTTTCTTAATACAACTGTTCTGCTATTTGTATCTCAAAACACCATGTTGCCTTGTGTTCAGCAAGCAAATTCCAGAGTCCATGCAAAGGACCATGAGGGAAAAGCTGGCAAAGACATCCAAGGCTTTCCTCAGGCATTCATGAACCTTTAGAGGATGCCAGAAGGGACAATCTAAATTGAGGTCTCAGCAGTCTTAATTCACTTCTGTGGCCCCTGAGGGCATGTTATTTCATTTAGCAGTTGTTAATTGAATGTCCACTATGCACATGGGACTTGCACAAACCTTTGCAAACCTTCAAAGGTTTGCAAATGAAGATGCTGGATAGTATTTTTCCACATCCTTTCCAGCTTTATGATTTCACAAGTGAGTAAATCTAGAAAACACAAAAACCTGGACCTCATGGAGTTTACAATTCTGAATATGAAATCAGATCACATTAATATAATGCAAGGCAGGATCAAGGAGCACAAAATAAAAGAGGCAAGCATTAGAAGACTATAGAGGAGAGAGTGCTGTGAATGGCAGGTTGTCTCAATTGCAAACCCCAGCATGCATCAAGATTCTTAAAACACATCAGTGGACCACACTACCAGAGTTTCTAACTCAGTACAACTGAGATGGGGCCACCAAATGTACATTTCTCACAACTTTCCAGGTAATGCTGATGTCACCAATTCAAAAGCCACATCTTGAGATCCAATGTTCCATGGGTTTACTGCACCAAAGCTTACTGCACAGAGGGAAAACATGATGGAAGCAGTGTTTGGGGGAAACTTAATTTAGAAAGTGTTGGGAGGATCAACCCAACAAAAAAGGAGGCTGACAGATTTACGGCCAGGCCCAGGAAAGGCAGTGGTCCAGATCAGAGGACTTGGATTTCAAAGAATTGACCTAACTAGCACAGGATTGACTTGATGGCAAATTGGCTATTTACTGACTGTAGTTCACAAGGGTTCCTGGTACATGGGATGGAACCTTAAATGGGTTAATTTAGCAATGCTCTGTCCAAATCTCTCTAGGGATAAATAATCCCTTGGAAATCACATCTAGCCTTAATATGGAGCTGTCCAGATTGTCCAGATATGAGAGCTCCATAGGCCCTTATTCATCTTTCTCTCAAGGTTCTCACAGTACTTCAATTTCCAGCGTGAGTCACTACTTTGGGTCAAGTTGCTGACTCTCTAGGCTCTGTTGAAGTTGATGTGTATCACTGGGTACTTCAATTAGAAACTCATTCCTCTGTTGCCACCAAGAGACAAAGTAGTTTTTCTCTTGAACTCCAGCTTTGGGAAGGCAAATCCTCCAATGCTGTCTTTCATAGTGAGTCATTTGGATCCTCACACATTCCAGCCAGTAATTTAAGACATAAGAATCTCTGCAGCTTTACTACATGAAGAGGAATTTTGGAACACAAGTTACATGGGCGTCAGCAAATTGCAAGTATGCAGTGGTTACTGAGTTGTCTGTCTTCTCTAGCTTGCCTTCAAAGGATCTTCCCTGCTTTACTGTTTCAGGCCAGGTAACCAAGGCCTCTGAGCACCCAGCCTACACCATCCACCTCTTTCCTCAGTCTCCCCAGCACAAATGTCCCAAGAGCTCTAGCTACTTTACTCCTATTTGCCCTTCCTCACACCCCAAACCTAAAGGTCATTCCAAAGCTCTGTCATGAGGTTACAGAGTTTAAGTCCCCAAACAGAGGAGTTTATCTGAAGGCACATTGAGCCTCTTGTTCCCGAGGCCTGGCCCCTCCTCATGTTGCTCACCTGTTCTGGTAATTCAGTATATGCCAAAGTCCCTGTCTCTATTTTTGGTGGAAATGGGACCTACTGACACAGCTATTTGTCACTTTGTCAGCCCAGGCCCCATCCCAACCCTTTCTCAAACATTTCAGAGTGAATTTACAGCTATCTGTAATCCACCCTGTCCCTTCCCCGCCACCCTGACCCCCAAAAAGCAACAAGCCAAAGAGTTTTAATAATAGTCTTTGCTATTCATTGTCCAAAATACAAAGCCTCCACAGTTGAGTAACAGCATGGAAGAGATTCCAGCAGGACTCCCTCATCCCCCCTACCAACACCTCCCCAATTTGTCCATATCCTGACAAATGGAGCTCTATTCTATATCCTAGACACCTGGCATAAGGGTTTGTTTGTTTGTTTTTTAATTTTCTTTACTTTATTGGGTTGGTTTTGCCTTACATTGACATGAATCTGCCATGGGTATACATATGCTCCCCCTCCAGAACCCCCCTCCCTCCTCTCTCCTGATTCCCTCCCCCTGGGTCATCCCGGTGCACCAGCCCTGAGCATCAAACCTGGGCTGGCGATTAATTTCACATGATAATTAACATGTTTCAATGCCATTCTCCTATATCATCCTACCCTTGCCCTCTTCCACAGAGTCCACGAGACTGTTCTATCCATCTGCGTTTCTTTTGCTGTCTTGCATGCAGGGTTCTTGTTACCATCTTTATAAATTCCATATATATGCATTAGTATACTGTATTTTTGTTTTTCCTTCTGGCTTAAGGGTTTGTTTCCACCTTGTTCTATTGGTACTTACCAAACATCAAGCCTTAGGCCAGATGCTGAGGATCCAGAGACGAATTAAGAACAGACAGAAAAATATCATCATAGAGCTTTCAGTCTAGTGGTCCGTACCAGTGCTCTGACTTCCTAAATTTAGATAAAAGACCAGAAAACTAGTGTGGAAGTGAGAATCATAATATTATTTGGAAATAAGTTAGATTTTTTAAAACAAAATAATCAATGTGTACCTCAATGTGTAGGAGGTCTGCTTGAAAATTACTTTAAAAAAAAAAAGGATTTACACCTGTTGCAGTCTGTTTGATGGCCCAGAAAAGCATTTCTAAAGATTTTGTCATGGTGTAATGCAATCGCCCTTAATTGTTGCCCCAGGTGCCTTTCCCTCATTGAACTCTATCATTAAAAGAGGCTCCTACATGTCAGATGAAATTAAATGGAAAGAAGAATAAAAGAAGGTCCTTTCCCCACCTTCCGGAGTTCCTGCTAAGAAAAAAAGGATTTCATAAAATGTCGTTTCTAACACAAACATCAACTTTTAACCTAGCAGCAAAATTAAAGAACATTGCTTTCTTTCACTTTCCTAACAGGTTTCTGATTATAAAAGTAATACATGCATGCAGTAGAAAATTTAGAAAATACAAGGAAGTATAACAAAGAGAAGAAAACACCTGTAATCTTATTGACTAGACTTAATCACATATATTTCCCTCCAGTGTTCCTTATCTTTCTCTTTACTCTCACTCAGATAAAAGAAACATGTCCTTATATAATTAAATATTATCTGAAAACATCAGCAAAGCTAAACTTTATGTTTATAACAAGGTTATTTCTTCCATGAATCCAAGTCCCAGTCGTTTGTGAGAGAGAGACCTACTTCTCATTTACTCTAAACTTGACCTTATGATCACATCAAAAGGAAAAAAAGAAGAGGAAAGTACTGATAACAAAATCTCTGTAATGAACTGAGGAATAAAACACAGCTGCAACTGCACTTTCCTCTCTGAAAAGAATTCCAATAAACTCCAATAAACCCCCAATAGAGTTAGGGGTCATGTCCAATTCTCTTCAGACCAACAGGTAAGTCTTTAAGATTTTGTAGTTGTCCAGTCTTCTGGCTATTGACTCTCATTCTAGAAGCATGAAAGTTGTTTTTTAGAGTAAAATTCAGAATTCTACTTTGCAAACTCAAGGTAACCTGACTTGGCAAAACTCTATGTTAAAATAAATAAATAAACAGTCAATGATTTGTATTAAATTGACATGAGATTAATATAAGCCAATGTGGGATATGTTTTTCCATAAAAGCAAGATAATAACGCATATATATGGAATTTAGAAAGACAGTAACGAGAACCCAACATGGGAGACAACAAAAGGAAGGCAGATGTATAGAATAGACTTGTGGACTTTGTGGATGAGGGTAAGGGTGGGATGATATGGGAGAAGGGCATTGAAGCATGTTCATTGTCATGTGTCTAATCAATCGCCAGCCCAGGATTGATGCTCGGGACTGGTGCAGCGAGATTTCCCGGGGGGGAGGGAGGAGGGAGGGGGGATCCGGAGGGGAAGCATATGTAAACCCATGGTGATATCATGACAATGTATGGCAAAAACAATAATAAAAAAAAAGAAAAAAAAAGCAAGATAAAAAGACTTTTAAAACCTAATAACTTGCATATGAAGTTTTCAGATAACCAACCATTTTATCTCTTTTTTTTAATTTTAAAATATATCTTAACATTTAAATTACTATTATTTTAACACAGCTACATAGCTATGTTAAGTTGGTCATAAAAGTAGCACATAATCATTCAAATGTTTTCTTTTATACTTTATCCTCTAAACAACCCTAGGAGGTGACAGAGGAAGATTGCCATCCCAGTTTCAGAGATCAGTCTTCCAGCATCTGGATACACTAAATGACTCATATAAGGTCATGTAGAAAGTCAAAGAATTGGTGAACTGGCATTTGAAACTTTTAAGTGCATCATTCTTTTCAGATAAGGGCATTTTTTAACAGAAATATAGTTTGTTTATACTCTATCCTACTCAGAAACTTTTGGCATTCTATCCAATTCTGTCACAAAACACATTTTAAGAAGAAAATCGGTAGTCTCAGGTTGGATCCAGAAGAGGATGACTAAGATTGTGAGAACTCTAGAAGCCATGCTCCATGACCCATAATGGATGAAGGAACTTGGTGTATTTAGCTTGGAAAGAGACAATCAAGAGGATAGAAGAGAGCTCTTTTAATGTTTAAAAAGTCTGCCAAATGGATGAGTAAGTAGGTTTATTCTATGTTGCTCCAACTAGCAGGCAAGAACAACAGACAGACTTCAAAAGAAGCAGATTCCAACACAGGAAGAGATCTGTATTTTTGAACCAATGGAACTATTGAACTGTGGAGAAAACTGCTCTCCCTATAAGATGGGGAACTCCTGTTTACTGAAGGTATTGAAGGAAAACTTGCCAGCCATGCTGTGATGACGTTCTTGGTTCTATATCTTCAGTGTACTTTTTCTTGATTTTTCCTGGCTCACCAATATGACATATAGTGCACAGAGTATGACAGAACAGCAGCTTCTATGAGCCAGGTGTCTCCAAACTGTGTTTCCCAGATGATAAGAATTTCCTGGAGTGACTGGTGACCCCCACTGAATCAGGAGGTGCAGAGGCCTCAGAGGATGAGCCTGGGAAACTTTTGGTTTTACAAGTGCCCCAAGGTGATTTTTATCATCTTAGAAGTTTGAGAAAAACTTTCAAAGTAATATTTTATCCATTTAAATACTTTATCCATTTATCTACCCAATACTAGAGGGCATAAGAGAAACTAAAGTTCCAAGTTAGTTAACAATGCACCCAAATTTTCATAGATAGTAGACTACTCGGGATACGCACTTGGGGGAATTCCACCTGGCCTTGAGCTCATTCTTACCCTCCATGAGAGTCTGAAAGAAAGACAGGAAGCAAGGAAATGGGTACTTTGAAGGGAGGCTTGTCATACACATTTTGTATTTTTTTAAAACTAAGTCACAAGTCCTTGGTGTGAATGGTAAAACGTGGAGGCATGTAATTGGTAGTGTTCCAATTTAGGCAGGCATTATGTTGAAATTCACGTTTTGTCTTTCATGAATGATTGTGCAAAGGGTGTACAAACCAAATAAATAATTTCAACATGATTACAAAGAAAACAACATTTTAATGCACTTAGCAGAAGCAATTTACATGCATACAATTAATGTGCTAATTTCAGTGGTCTTTAGCTATTCATTAAAACAGGCCTGGCAGGTCTTATACTTGGCATCACTTTGTTAGTCATTTCCTGCCATTACTTTATGTACTCAGAAGTAAACAGCCATCTATAATTTAAGACTTTTCACTAATTAAATAGCCCTTTCTCTAATTATGTCCAAATTAGAGAGGTTAGTATGTGGAAAAATGTTTGTATTGCATATATGTATTCAGAGATGGTGATTTCTCTGTATGTGGCAACAAAAATCAATATGTGATCTACAGTCTTTAACACAGAGTAGAGGGAAATGTTAGAATCCGTATGAGAGACCTTTTGACTTAAATCTGAGCAACAGAGGAAAAGTATTCTCTTTGAGATGGGCTTTATGTTCAGCCTTGTAAGCCTAGCAAAATCTGGATTTGTTGACCTTCAGGGAGTAATACAGGGATCATCTGTTTATTCAGTCCTTTGCCCAAGAGATGAAATGGAATGAGGATTCAGGGAGAAAAGGAGTTAAAGGTTGTGTTTGCAGGAATGTGTTTGCTGACATTGATCAATGTGTAATTTTGTGATTGGAGGTTTACTCACAAAGAGGGTTCAAAAAACAGATCAATAATAAAGCAATGGTGAAAATGCCAAAGAAAGGATGATTAATGAAAAATATGGTGGAGGTGCAATCTGCCGTTCTGTATGAACATTTCTTCTTTCGGGCACCCAATAAATAAATATGCATCAGATGGAAAGAGAACACTCCCTCGGAACATCGTTAGCACCAGGCAGAATCTCATCAGAGCCCATGCTTCAAAGAGCAGCTCCTCATGTCCATAGAAGCAAGTTTAAATTCTCTTGTGTAAAGTCTCTGTAAGCAGTTTCACTCTTGCATTATGCATGATTCTGACATCTTGTAACATGAGCAGTGTTCTAATAGTGATTTCCAATTTTATTTTCTATGTTACATTTTAACGATGCTATTTAGGTTAGCATCTTACTTTGGCCTCATAACAACTTGTTACATTTTCTTATATAGCATTTAATTTTAGTATCAGTACTGTAACTGAGCAATGTATAGACAAGGATTTAGTGTGGCCTTTAAAGAATTCGTTGCTTTTAAAGTCAGTCCTTTGTTCCATCATTTTCATTGTGCTAATTTAATATGTAATACTGAGTGTCAGGCAGGATCCCAGCACCTTCCACCAGGGAACTGATAATGAGTAATAACAAGCTGTGCTAAAAGAGAACACCAAAGTCTAAGAAAATCAAACATGGCAGGAGGTTGTGTAGCTTTCCTAGGGTGAGAACACTCAAGTTCTGAAATATAGAACTCCAGAAAGGGTCAACCCTGGGTAATCTTGTGAAGAAACCAAAAACCTCACTCTTGCCTTTCTTGTATCTCCCTCTTCATCCTTTTTTTCACAGAAATGCAGGCTTTTCTCCCTATTGACCTTTGCCCTTAAAAAAGGATTTGAAACCAGTCTTCAGCACCTAGATGATACCACGTGAGGGAATATCCTCTCCATATTACATGTGTATCTAAGTCATATTTATTATTTTGCTATGTCAGTCCCCTTTTTATATTATTTCATCAGTCCATAAATAAGTCAGGGTGGTATATGAATAGCAAATGTGAAACCAGTTTTCTTTCCAGATCTCATTTGTAAATGGTCCAGAGAGGCTAAGTCTACACCACATGAAAGGTAAAACTAAATGCTTTCCACTAACCTGTTAATTTGATTGAGAAATGCAATGATTCTTCTTACTTTTATTAGTCAGTTTAAGCATCTTCACTGACAACCCAGTGACTGCCAAGTACTATCCTCTCCATGAACCATAATAGACACATATAAGAAAATTATGTTTATGTGTAGCATGTTATATATGTAATATACTGTATAAAAATCAAATCTCATGTGTGAGTTGCTTTACATACACTATCTCATTCAAGAGTTCTGCATACACAAATGCCCTGAACAACTCAGTCCAGATGAGCAGACAGAAGTCAGGGCTGAACTCCAGCCCAGGATCTCCCTGCCAAATTTAGGAAGACACTTGGACAATATTACCACCCTTTTTCTAATTCACATAAAGAAACTGTAGGTGCTAGAGGTTGCCAGATCTCACTTCATAATCAAAACAACTCCATTAAAAATGTGCTTATAACCGAAGAACACAAGAATTAGAGGGGTTAAGCAACTAGTTTCAAACCCCACAACTACTAAGACACATGAGAACTTGTAATGAGACCTTTATATACCTGCCTTTAAATATCACGTGTTTGCACTTAGTCTCTCAGTCATGTCTGAGCAAACCTATGGGCTATAGCCAACCAGGCTCCTCTGTCGATGAAATTTTCTAGCAAGAATATGGGAATGGGTAGCCATTCCTTTCTCCAGAGTATCTTCCAAACCCAGTAACTGATCCCAGGTATCCTGTATTGCAGGCAGATTCTTCACCTTCTGAGACACCTAAGAAGCCCCTAAATACCATGCTTCCTTCCAAAAAAGGGAAAGTGGGCTGAGGCTCACACATTTCCTTCATCAGCATCTGCTTAGCTCAGTCATTTGGAGCATGGTCCTTATGAAACGACAAAGGTCTAGTGAAAGACAGTGAACTACACTTTGCTCTAAGTCATGGCTGCACACTATGCTTAGAATGCAAAACAAGGAGAGGAAGGAGTTGGACAGCATAATTCAGTGGTTCTCAAACTTTAGTGGGCTTCAAAAGCACCTTGGAGGGCTTGTTGAACAGAGATGGCTGAACCTCCACCCACAAGGTCTCTAATTCAGTAGGTCTGAGATTGACCTGAGAATCTGCATTTCTTAGAAGTTTCCAGGTGATGCTGTTCATCTGGGGATTGCTCTTGAATAGTATATAGGATCTATTCATTCAAAATCTAAAACTATAATGAAGAAAAAAGCCACTAGTCTGCAAGTCACAAGTATTATCTAAAAACATGAAAACAGAGCAGATCTTAGGTCTCATTTTTCTTACTGTTCAAATAAAACTGTTTTTAGGATTATAATGGTATCTCTAGCTTCCTGCTTATAGCTAAGCTGTTTTCAAGACTGAAATAACAACAAAAGATAAGTTTGCTCAGGATGCCAAGCTGACTATAGCTTGGGTGCTTAATATTATTATCTTTGGGAGAAGTGGTATTGGTAGAAATGTTAGAAAATGAATAAAAAATTGGAAGCTTGCCCTACGAATTGCATATTCATTCTTGTCCCTTTACTCATTTTTCATATGTGGGCAATCACAATTAATCACAAAGCATTTCTCTCAGGATCATTCCTAAAGTGTGAAATAAATATTCCAATAAAATGTTTAGTAGAGTGCATCCAGTTTCCAATTAAAGAAACATGCTTGCATGGTGTCATGAATTCTTTCCACAAAACATTTCCTTTGTGCAGAAACACTTTATAGTAAATCTGAAAATAACCCTCTTTTGTCAGGATGACTTAAAGCAGTGACTGGTGAATCCTCCTATTGCCACCTCCCCCACCACACACCCTAAGAAGTAGTCTCTACAAAACAACTTGATTTTGTCTGTACAAGCAATCAGCCAGTGAGAGAGGCACTATTAGTCATCTTAATAATCTATACATACCACTCCATAACCAATATGGCTTGTGTACCACCTGAGTGATCACGTAAGCCAATTCTGTCAACACACAATGAATGACGACCTAGGGCCACCATCAACTTGTCCACAGGGGACCCAGAATAACCTTGTCCTTACTTTCTTTTTTATTCTCACCCTGCTTCCTTTTGTCCTTCCATATTTTTAATCCTCCTTTAAAGAATCTCAATTCTTCTACACTACCAGTAACATGAAAACACACACACACACACAATGAGGCAATCCATTCCATTCTCTGAATGATGGAACAGTAGATTCACAGTGCTTAATTAGAGCTAATTTAAGAGAGTTTTCTTAGTCTTCAGGACTAAATCCCTTAAGGGAAATAGTGATGCAATTGTTTGATGTCTTTCCCTCAGCTAGTTGGTTTATCTCTGGAGCTCCTACGTCTGGGAAAAAAAAGATCGGACAGGTGGGCTAGTCTTGATTCCCATGGAAGCAGCATTGCCCTGACAGTTTGATCACTGTTCTGAAAATCAAGTCTTTCTGGCTCTGAATTACCGGCAAATCTGTCTCTGGCTTTAAGGACAGCCTTGCTTAGCGAGCTGTTTTCTTTGATGAGAACGTCAATCTAACACTGATAATACTGTAACAATGAGGCTTTTTCTCCCTTTATTAAAGCCACAGGTAGAAAGTGGTTATCAGATTTTCATGTGAACTATGCCAAATAAGAATTTCCTAAGGTTTTTTAAAGGGACAAACTACTGAGAAATTTTTAATTAAAAGTATTATAATTGTGCTCATCCGATAGGGATCTAAAAATTCAGTATATCATACAAGAAACCCTCATTACAAGGCTAGGATATATTCTTGTATATGACAGATCAAAGCTAGAATGGTCATTGACTTGAGTACAGGATTTTTAAAAAATCAGATTTGCGTTTCTTTCAAGTTGCCTTCTCAAGGGGATTTTTAGCGCCTCAATTTTGAAATAGCAATAATAAGAATAAAAATAATAGTGCAGAGGGATGATTGGTGGGGCAGAACTTTAAATTTTCTAATGAGAGAATATGCATTTTAAAAACTGCCAATCCCTTCAGCTTCTACAAGGGAAGACATCAATTAGCTCTGGGAAGAACCGTTTTTCATTAAGTGGCATAAAATAAATAGGCATCCATCATTACGGTGTAAAAGTATAACAGGCTTCCTTTTTTTTTTACCCCCATGACTGAAGCTGCTCCACCATAAATCCCTTGGAATAAGCAGCTCTAAGAATGCTGGGATAGAAATGTGCAAATTTCTAAGGTGATTGCTGAGTAAAACTTTACCTTTGTTCCCTTTGAGGTTGCAAGTTTTTTTTTTTTTAATTTTCTTTACTTTATTGTGTTGGTTTTGCCATACAATGACATGAAACCGCCCTGGGTTTTTTTAATGCGCCCTTTTTTTAATGCTCCCCCTAGAGAACCCCCCCCCCCTCCTCCCTCCGGACTCCCCCCCACCCCCACCCCTGCCAGGACATCTCGGTGCACCAGCCCCAAGCATCACTCCTGGGCTGGCGATTGATTTCACATATGATAATTAACATGATTCAATGCCATTCTCCCATATCATCCCACCCTTGCCCTCTTCCAGAGTCCACGAGTCTGCTGGATACATCCGCGTTCCTTTTGCTGTCTCACATGCAGGGTTCTCGTTACCATCTTTCTAAATTCCATATATATGCGTTAGTATACTGTATTGTTGTTTTTCCTTCTGGCTTACTTCACTCTGGATAATAGGCTCCAGTTCTATCCACCTGAGTAGAACTGCTTCAAATGAATTTTTTTTAATGCTGAGTAGTATTCCATTGTGTATGTGTATCACAGCTTTCTTATCCATTCGTCAGTTGATGGGCATCTAGGTTGCTTCCATGTCCTGGCTATTGTAAACAATGTGGCGATGAACACTGGGGTACATGTGTCTCTTTCAATTCTGGTTTCCTCGGTGTGTATACCCAGCAGTGGGATTGCTGGGTCATATGGCAGTTCTATTTCCAGTTTTTTAAGGAATCTCCACACTGTTTTCCATAGTGGCTGTACTAGTTTGCATTCCCACCAACAGTGTAAGAGGGCTCCCTTTTCTCCACATCCTCTCCAGCATTTATTGCTTGTAGATTTTTGGATGGCAGCCATTCTGACTGGTGTAAAGTGGTACCTCATTGTGGTTTTGATTTGCATTTCTCTGATAATGAGTGATGTTGAGCATCTTTTCATGTGTTTGTTAGCCATTTTTATGTCTTCTTTGGGGAAATGTCTGTTTAGTTCTTTGGCCCACTTTTTGATTGGGTCGTTTATTTTTCTCGAATGGAGCTGCAGGAGTTGCTTGTATATTTTTGAGATTAATTGTTTGTCCGTTGCTTCATTGGCTATTATTTTCTCCCATTCTGAAGGCTGTCTTTTCAGCTTGCTTATAGTTTCCTTTGTTGTGCAGAAGCTTTTAATTTTAATTAGGTCCCATTTGTTTATTCGTGCTTTTATTTCCGATATTCTGGGAGGTGGGTCTTAGAGGATCCTGCTTTGGTTTATGTCGGAGAGTGTTTTGCCTATGTTTTCCTCTAGGAGTTTTATAGTTTCTGGTCTTATGATTAGATCTTTGATCCATTTTGAGTTTATTTTTGTGTATGGTGTTAGAAAGTGTTCTAGTTTCATTCTTTTACAAGTGGCTGTCCAGTTTTCCCAGCACCACTTGTTAAAGAGATTGTCTTTTCTCCATTGTATATTCATGCCTCCTTTGTCAAAGATAAGGTGTCCATAGATGCGTGGATTTATCTCTGGGCTTTCTATTCTGTTCCATTGATCTATATTTCTGTCTTTGTGCCAGTACCATACTGTCTTGATGACTGTGGATTTGTAGTATAGCCTAAAGTCAGGTAGGCTGATTCCTCCAGTTCCATTCTTCTTTCTCAAGATTGCTTTGGCTATACGAGGTTTTTTGTATTTCCATACAAATTGTGAAGTTATTTGTTCTATTCTCTGAAAGTTATTCAAGCACCTCTAGCTGTCTAAGGCTGACATAGCTGGTGGTTTAGTCACTCAGAGAAAACTTGCTGTAGATTCTGATCTACAGAGCCAAGTTGGCCTGGGCTATCTCAGATATGGATTGCTTCTGTGGAAAACTTGTCTGAACTGGCCACCCTGACACAGTTGGTTTGCCATAGAAGGAGGGGGCAGAGGGGAAGCTGTGTGAGCAAGTTTGGGGGTGTGTGTACGCAAACCTGTAGCTGCCTGATGTTGGAGGTCCAGTCATCTAATGACACTGGGTGGCCATCATGACTGGGATGATCCTGGCTAGGAAGGCTTCCTCTCCTCTCCCTATGCAGATCTGCCCCTTGAGCACCTCAGCAGGGCACCGTGGAACGATGACACAGTAATCCCCTCTTCCCTGTGGTTTTGCTGTTGGCAGTTTCAGTTACCCACAGTCAACCACAGTCCAAAAATATTAAATGGAAAATTCCAGAAATAATTCATAAGTTTAAAAATTGTGTGCCATTCTGAGTAGCATGCTGAAATCTTAAATCATCAGCCCTTTGTCTGGCACATTCCACACATTAGTCAGTCAGTAGCTGTCTTGGTTATCATATTGACTATCACTGTGCTGCTCAAATAACCCATACTTTACCTCATAAAGGCCCCCATATGCAAGAATAGTGATGCTGGTAATCCTGATATGCCAAAGAAAAGCCATAAAGTGATTACTTTAAATGAAAGAGTGAAAGTTCTAGACTTACCAGGAAAAAAAATGTGTGCTGAGGTTGCTAAGATCTACAGTAAGAATGAATCTTCCTTCCATGAAATTTTGAAGTAGGAAAAAGAAAGTTGTGCTAGTTTTGTTGCTGCACCCTCATGTTACAAAAGTTGTGGCCACAGCGCATAATAAATACTTAGTCAGTATGGAAAAGGCATCAGATTTGTACAATGGTATTTTGAGAAAGAGAGAATATTCATTTAACTGTTATTACACTATATTGTTATAGTTTTTCTATTTTACTATTAATTATTCTTATTATGCTTTTACTGTGCCTAATTTATAAATTAAACTTTATCATAGGCATGTATGTATGAGAACAAGTATACTATAATATAGGGTTTGGCATCCACTGGGGTCTTGTAAGGTAGTCCCTACAAATAAGGGTGGACTACTATACAACAGTGAACACCTATTCAGTGAGGCCAAGGGGTGCAGACAACCAACCACCTGATTTTCTCTTGATAATATTTGCTTATAATCCCAATTAAGCACAACATCTAAGATAGCCTCTGGGTTCCTGGGCCCTGCCTTACAATGCCAAGATGACTTCTCTAGGTCATTCTGAGCAGGACACTTCAAGAAACATGACTTCATTTTGTTCTTGGGTTTATAACTGCTGGTGAATCTGTATAAAAATACATCACAACGCTTATTGAAAGCTTACCAGCTTATGCCAGACATTGCAACAAGACCTTCACACATATTAACTCAGTTAATCTTCACCATGCCTTATTCTACAAAGGGACCTGCTTTGACAAAACGTCATAAGATTATTAAGCGGAGAGCAAGCATTCAAACTCAGTCCCATTTGACTCAACAATAGTTTAGCAATATAGGATTCAGCTAGCATTACCAATCTCAAATTTCAAATGCTATTATGAAAATCTCTTAGTAAAGAAAATAATAATTAGCTGAAGCCCTGTTCATTAAGGAGTTAGCTACTCAATCTTTTAAAACAAATCCTCTGAGACAATACTGATTTTATTAGGGAAAAATGAATGCAATTCTATATAAAGGTGACATTTTCAGAGAAAAATTTCTGACTAATTCTGAGGGTAGTCAATGATGTCAATGTACTTAATACTTTACCTAAGTGTTTTACACTGTACAACCCACTCTCATCTCATATACCTAAATCTTAATTGCTCTCAACAGATGGCCTTGACAAGACTTGAAGTGTGAGCAGAAATTAAAATTTTGCAAGTTGCAAGAGTTATTTTTCAAAAAAAAAAAAAAAGATGTTTAGGAAGACTTAGCAATAACCCAAGCAAAAATTTCTTTCTTTTCTTGTTTTTCCCACTTTTATTATTGGTCCCATCATCATCCAAACTTAAAACCCGAGGTCACCTCTTTTTCTCCCTCTTCCATTACCTTTGGAGTCAATAAGTTACCAAGACCTATGACCCTTTATATACATGTTTACTCATTTAATTATTTATTCCCATATTACTGAGAAGGTTTTTCTTCCTAAGTTAACCGGTAGCCATTATAAATTCTAATGAAGATCACCTCACACAATATTCCAATTTTCTTTTTTATTTTTTTAATAATTTTTTTAATTTATTTTTTTCTTTACATTATCATGTTGGTTTTGCCATACATTGACATGAACCTGCCATGAGTATATATGTGTTCCCCTTCCAGAACCCCCTCCCACCTCCCTCCGGATTCCATCCCTCTGGGTCATCCCAGTGCACCAGCCCTGAGCATCCTGTATCATGCATCAAACCTGGGCTGGCGATTCATTTCACATATGATAATGTACATGTTTCAATGCCATTCTCCCATATCATCCCACCCTTGCCCTCTCCCATAGAGTCCAAAAGACTGTTCTATACATCTGCGTCTCTTTTGCTGTCTCACATATAGGGTTATCATTACCATCTTTCTAAATTCCATATATATGCATTAGTATACTATATTGTTGTTTTTCCTTCTGGCTTACTTCACTCCCTTCCTAATTTTAGTCTCATCTCCCTGATCCATCCTTCATGACTTTGAGACTGATTATCGAAGAACATACATTTCAAAGCCATCATAATCCAATTGTTCTAAAAAGAACTCCAATATGGAATAATCCAGCTTCAACAGTGTTCTTTTCAACTGTTGGAGAACATGCAAAATCCTTAGCCTGGCACTGAGAACATAGCTTCAATCTGCATTGCAGCTTTCCTCCCACTGCTCTGCTACTGATTCCTCCCTTTGTGCTGTGTGTGCTAAGTCGCTGCAGTCATGTCCGACTCTTTGCTATGCTCCAGCATAAACACTCTACTTGCAGTCCCTCGCCTCTACTGCCCAAAACACCTGGAATTTCCTGAGTCTTTTTTTTTTTTTTTTGTACTTCATATCTCTAACGGAAGAGCTCCTTTCCTCTTACTAGCAACCTACACATTTTTCCCATCTGTCAAACACCAGTGTAGATATCATTTCCTGTAAGAAACCCTCCTGGTCATCCCAAATAAAAGGAATAGTCCATCCTAAGTGTGAAGGATGGACCATCTGCCATCTTCCTGTCTGCCATGAGTTATTTCATGGAATTTCCAGTTCCATTTCCCTGAGTACATCTTTATTCAAACTAGAGTTAAAAAGTTGCAAGTAGGAACTAACACCTTATGTATTATTAATCTGTGGCAATTCTTGTTACATATATATTTATACTTGTAATATTATATATCTTATATATAAGGATTCATATTTCTGCCTTACAAAATTCTAAGTTGTTTTGAGGAATCCATGCTGTGAGGATTCATCTCATAACACTAAAAGAAATAAAACAGACTGATGGCAGCAGACTAGAACTAGTCAGCTCAAATTTAGCTTCTATTTTGATTGTTACTTGACATTAAGCTCTTTTTTTTTCAGAGTCCTAAGGTGAGTTCCCTGTCTAGTGGCTAAATCAGTTCTGATCTTCCTCATGTGCAGAGTCTGTAATTGGCATAAATGTTCAGTTTCTGTAAATGTACCAAGTGTCACCCATTTGACTTCATGACTCAGATAGATTTTACAGATTATACCAAAGAAAAAAAGTTCTCTGATGACCAGTGACAACCCTTAAGCTAACAAATCACCTCCTTGTTATCCCTGGCACCTGCCACACCTAGTCCATTAGCAAGTGGCAGCTCTAAGAGATGCTGAAGGCTGAAGCCAAAAACGAGAACCCATATCAGTCATTTAAATACTGACAGGCCTTAGGCAGACCAGATTTTTAGATTAGCCATTCTGAGACAGACATAAAATTTGGCTGTTAAGATTAAAAAGTTAAGTCTCATAGCTTTCCTGTGTGGCAGGTTTTAATGCCGGGGAAAAGTTTTAACTATGACTCAGGTGATGGCTGTTCACCTACATTGTGCCTTACTCCCTCCTCTTAAGTAAGTTAACATCGTCTTTAATGTCACTTGGATTCTGCCATTTCAGATCAAATGAGCATTAGCAGGGGTCCCACAAATGAGATTCAAACAAGCTTGGGGAAATCTTATAGACTAGAGGAGACATGACTGCTAAAGCTTATTTGCCAGAGAAACTCTGGAACCTCTTGGATGATAATTTTTTCTGGGAAAATATGGAGTCAGACCCAAAGGCTCAGCTGATAAAACCAGCTTGGTTTCTGTCATTCCAACCCTCCAGGGACTCAGATCTAGAGAAGAAAGCTATGAGTAAAAACTGAAAGACACTGGAGTGCAAGTTACTACTACTTTGAAAGAATTTCTAATAAAGAAGAATAAAAAAAAAAGCAGGGGGAGAAAGAAGGCATCATCCCCACCCCAGTTCACTACAGAATAACCCTCCATGTCGGTGGCAGCGGCAGTCTCCAGCAGAAGAGACCCAGAGCAGCAGTTCCATGCAAAATGCACCGTATGATACTCAGTCTTGTTGAGACTGAGCACAAGGGAGACACATACTCACTGCCTTCTCAGAAATGCCTAAGCAGGAGCAGTAAAGCTGTTAAGAGGGCCACAGTCCAGCAATGCTCTGTGACAACCAATGAAATATGGTAAAACTATCAAAGTCACTACATTTTTATTTAGGGTTCCCCGAGTAGAAAAAAATACAGTTAATGTTTACTGAGTAACTTAAACACACTAGTGTATTTGACCTCCTAGTTTATTTATCCTGAAGTCAATTCTATGAAGCAGGCACTAATATTTTCTTCAATTTATAGATGAGAAACTTGAGTCTTAAAGAACTTAAATACTTGGTACCAAGGCCAGAAGCTGATCAGTAATAGCCTGGAGATTCAGACCCAAGCTGTGAGGCTCCAGAGCCTAATGTGCATGTGTGCTAAGTCGTCTCTGACTCTTTGCGACCCCATGGACTGTAACCCTGCCAGGCTCCTCTGTCCATGGGATTCTCCAGGCAAGAATGCTGGAGTGGGTTGCCATGCCCTCTTCCAGGGGATCTTCATAACCCAGGGATCAAATCCGCATCTCTTATGTCTCCTGCCTTGGCAGGCAGATTCTTTATCACTGGTGCCACCTAGGAAGCCTTTGGAGCCTGATGGGTAACCATTAAGGTACACAAGAGGGCTTGTTGTGCTGCTAAATGAAAGTTTTTTATTCCAACAAAGGCCAGATTTGGTGCAGCTGTTTAACGTGAGCTGAGTATCCACTCCAGCTAGGTGGGGATCAGGACCCCACTTTCTAAAATGAACCAGGGAATCTCCAGAGCTGGTAAGAGGACAGCCCATAGCAGGCAGCCTGACACCCAGCCAGACCAGCAGAGGCAGGTGCAGGATTCTTGGCAACTCCTCCAGCTGCTGCCATACCTTGTTCGAGACCTCACAACAGGTGCTCACAGAGGTCAGCACACTGGGGAAGTTCTCATCCCTTTCTTTTGGACAGAGGGGAAATGAGACAATGTCATCCTCTCTGCATGCTGGGAAGCCCCATTATCAGTACTGTTCTGGGCCAGGCTTTGGGAGACTGAAATTCTTCCTGAATTTTTCCTGCAAAGTCATTCCCTTACCCTATCAGCTTCCTATGTCATAAAATGAGGGAGCTGGAACCACTTACCTCTGAATTTTCTGTTTGACTAAGAAAGGCTTTGAATTAGGAAACTGGGAAAACAGCTTTTATATTTTTATTATAAACTTTTACTATGAAAAGGAAGGAGAAGGAGGGAGGAGAAGAGCCAAAGAAAGAAAGAAAGGGAACATTTCAAAAATAAACCAAATGAGGTAGGGTGTAGTGACTGTAAGAAAGGTAGAACAGGTAATAGAAAAAAAGAGAGAGAAAGAAGACACCCCAGGATTAGTAGCTCCTACAGAGGAGTGAAAGGTTTCCTCCAGGTTTTAACAAAAATAGATTAAACCTTTCTTTAGTGTGCTAAAACATCCTGCAGGGTATTTTATGGGCCAAGATAAGTCAGCGCCATCCCCATTCAAGGCCCAATGTACAAAAAGAATGAGGTTGGGAATACTAGGATGTTCTGAAAGCTCTGTCGGCTGACAGTCAAGGACACATTTCTTGACCTTGTAAACAATGGGATTTTCAGATTCATCTCCTTTAGGAAAGAGTGAAACCTTTGTTCCTTAGAATGTTTTAAATTCAGCTAGACAAAGAGTGCACTGTTTTAGAAATGTTCTGTATTGTGTCAAAGAGCCCAGGGTTGAAAATGGTCTGATGGGGATCCCCAGGGTACAGAACTGGGTGACCTATAACTTCTCTATTCTTGTGGATTTCTGATATCTTAAATCTTTTGCTGCAAGCAGCTAGGTCCCTCGGGGTTGCAGAACTGAAACACTACGTGTGGCTTGGCTGGCTCTTCCCAACAGATGTAGAAGCATGCCAAATGTTTTGTCACCAATGTCACCCAGTACTCTCTCTCTCTCTTTCTGAGACACACGTAATACACATGCCCTCTCACCCACACCTTTTCTCCTACACTGTGCTTCTGGAAGCAACCTACATAGGCAAAGTGAGGAAGAATGCTTCATTGTTGTGCAGTACTAGAGTTCCTCATAAAGTTGGGCCCAGGGAAGAGGCCAGCAGTGCTTTTATCTCGTCATTGCCCTAACAGCATACCCGGTTAAGATCTACCTGCAGGCAGTCATGCACAGAAACTGAACTCAGACAGGAAACCGAAGCATCCTGTGGTATAATAACACTCTAGGGGCTTCCCCAGTGGCTCAGCCAGTAAAGAATCTGCCTGCAATGCAGGAAACACAGGAGACTCAGGTTCAACCCCTGGGTTGGGAAGATCCCCTGGAGAAGAGCATGACAACCCACTCTAGTATTCTTGCTAGGAATATCCCATGGACAGAAGAGCCTGGCTGGCTACTGTCCACAGGGTCACAAAGAATCAGACATGACTGAGCACGCATGCATGCAAGAATATGTCCATATAGGAATGATTCAATTATCTGATGCTAAGATACAAACAAAAACCAAAACAAACCACTAAATAGACAAAATAAGCTGAGATGATGCTGCTGTCTGTTACACTTCAGTGTCATGTGTATTTATAACATCAGATCTTAGAAACTTCCTAAAGAAGATTCTGAGTAGAGAAAATTGGGGGAGGAAGAGGCAGAAGAATCATACAATTCACATATTATTAAATGCCATCATATTCTTCCTGAATGTTTAGTATGCACTAGACTAAATAATATCCCTGCCCTGAAGAAGCTTTAGGCTTGCTGTAGAGAGTGGACACATAAACACTTAATTGAAATAAAAGAGAGTACTTTCAATTTGGAAACAAAACAAGTACAGTAACACATAGGAAGAAAGGACTCTGACTCTGAGGTACTGGTTAGGGTCATCAGTTACAGCTTCACAAAAGAAAGAGGCTGGGAAGGAGAAGGAAAATACTTTTCCTCCTGTAATAATTTGTATATTATCCATAATTTGCATAAGAGGAAACTGAAATTCACAGAGATATAATAACTCCTAAGAGAGCTAAGCTGTAAGACGTAGAACATGTGCCCAGGCCCCTTTATCCCTGCCACATCCTTTTATCACACTTAGGTAGTGATCCTTACATTGATCCATTGGGATGTGAAGGGTTTTAATAGATGGAGCCTGGGAGACCAACATGAGTCAAGACACAGGGGAGTGAAAGTGCACTGCAAACTGGGTGAACTTCAAGAAATCTAATGAGGTTAGAGCATCAGCATATGGGTGGATATGGAAAATGAGATTGGAAACATTGTAAAATGACAAATGGAAAAGTTCAAGTCCTAAAAAAGTAGAAACTATAGGTCACTTTCCCAAGTTGCTTATCTATCTCTCGTTTTCCTCTTAGTTTGAGAAAATTCCACTACATTAGCAGCATGTATGTTAGATACTCAATGTGACTAAAATTGTGATTTTTTTAAAAAAATAATCTTCTAACAATCAGATGAGAAATGAATGCAATGTTCTAAAGTTTGACTTGTTATGTTTCCGGAAGAAAGAGAAAGGGAGGAAGATCAGAATAGGAAAAGAAGAGCCTAGAGAAATCAAGTCTGCAAATCCACAGATTATCCTTTATCCACTAGGTACTTACATAGTCCTTAAGGCACTTGAAAGTCTATCACTGGCACATGGAAACCTATCACCAAAGCTTTATAAATGGGATAGGAGGAAGAAAGGCATTTGGCATACATAATTTGTACCCCAAAAATTAGAAAATGAATCTCTCTTTGATTGCTGCAAGAAATTGAATTTTATATGAAACCTTTAAATTCAGCCTAATTACTAGATTTCTCAAACTATTTATCTCATGACTCAATTTATTCTCAGGCTACAATTATTTCAAATCTGTGGTCTTCAAGATGTATGTATAATGTGATCACTGCAGTAAACTATATTCATACTACATGATAAGATTATTCTGTGCATAATAATAAAATTAAGTTAGCATATGGCTAATATTCTTTTCAAATACTATTTTTTTTATTCAAAGAATTAAATATAAATATATTTTTCCTGAGTACGACCTTCCTACTTCCAAAATATGGATGTTCTTGTTTATACGCTTCATTATTCTTATAAAATATCAGACAAAAGTGCTTTCCATCTTTTCCTGCCAAGTCAAAGAGAAATCCAGAAATTTATTGGGTTTCTATTGACCCGGTAAATGTAAGACAGAAATCTAAAGGCTCTTAACAATGTTTATACTGGAAATGTATCCAATTCTATTCTGAAAGTACACTGACCTGTAAAAAATATTTCTCTTGCTCCAGTAAAGAGGAGCCTCATGTAAATAGATATCTCAGATCAAACTGAAGTTTGCTTTGTTCTAATCAGAAGTGACATATCAGATCACTTAATAATGTCCTTGTTACACAGGAGAATCATCTATTCACTGGTTTCTTTGATTGCAGCATAGGTATTGCACTAAACTCAAAATGAATAAAGAAAATAGAAAATTTTAATCCTACTATACTGATAAATCTCTCTGAAGATAAATTATAACAAAAAGATAATTGGTTAAAATTGTCACTCTCAAAAATATATTCCTCAGAAACCAAAGCAAGAAAACAACTTTCAAAATGAAATTTTTAAAATCTTATAGCCCAGAAGATCAAGAATATAAAGGCATTATCAGTCAGTTCAGTTGCTCAGTCATGTCTGACTCTTTGTGATCCCATGATCCACAGCACGACAGGCCTCCCTGTCCATCACCAACTCCCAGAGTCCACCCAAATCCATGTCCAGTGAGTCAGTGATGCCATCCAGCCATCTCATCCTCTGTCGTCCCCTTCTCCTCCTGCCCTCAGTCTTTCCCTGCATCAGGGTCTTTTCCAATGAGTCAGCTCTTCACGTGAGTTGGCCAAAGTATTGGAGTTTCAGCTTCTAACATCAGTCCTTCCAATGAACACCCAGGACTGATCTCCTTAAGGATGGACTGGTTGGATCTCCTTGCAGTCCAAGGGACTCTCAAGAGTTTTCTCCAACACCATAGTTTAAAAGCATCAATTCTTCAGTGCTCAGCTTTCTTTATAGTCCAACTCTTACATCCACACATGACCACTGGAAAAACCATAGCCTTGACTATACAGAACTTTGTTGGCAAAGTAATGTCTCTGCTTTTTAATATGCTGTCTAGGTTGGTCATAACTTTCCTTCCAAGGAGTAAGTGTCTTTTAAATTCATGGCTGCAGTCACCATCTGCAGTGATTTTGGAGCCCAGAAAAATAAAGTCAGCCACTGTTTCCACCGTTTCCCCATCTATCTGCCATGAAGTGATGGGACCAGATGTCATGATCTTATTTTTCTGAATGTTGAGCTTTAAGCCAACTTTTTTACTCTCCTCTTTCACTTTCATCAAGAGGCTCTTTAGTTCTTCTTCACTTTCTGCCATAAGGGTGTGTCATCTGCATATTTGAGGTTATTGATATTTCTCCCCGCATTATAGATACTCAAATTCCAAGATTAGTAACTCTGTCAAGTCTGCGTGACCTTCTATAGGACTTTAGAGAGTGTTAAGAACCTGCATTTTCATTTAATGTTCTTTCCAAATAACTTTCTTTCGCTTCCTCTTGCCCTTTGTTCTACTGGAAGCATAATATGGAATAAAATGTCCTTTTAAGACAGCTCAAATATCACCTCTATGGCAAGTCTGCCTTTACCAAGTTCTCTCCTCTGTGCTCTCATAGCCCATTAGTTACAACTCTAAAGATGTAGTTCATTACTCTACCCTATAGGCTTTGACATACATGCCTACTTGTCCTTAAGAACTGGGAGCATTACTTATTCAACTTTTGTTTTACCAATGCCTAGCTCAGTATCTGAGACATATAGTAGCTGCCCCCAACATGTTTAGTTGATTGAATAGATGACAGGTTAGTAATACTTAATTGTATAATAGGAATATCATTCTGCACATACCTCCAAAACTACACTTTCAGCCTTATTTATTCCCTATAACCATGCAGAGCTGCCTCATTTTATTGTGCTTAACTTCACAGCACTTGAACAGGCAGTGCATTTTCTTTTACAAGTTGAAGGCTTCTGGTAACCTTGCATTGAGCAAGACTATCAGCACCATTTTTCCAATAGTATTCACTCACTTCACATCTCTGTGTCACATTTTGGTAAGTCTCACAATATTTCAAACATTTTCATTATTATTAAATTTGTTATGGTGATCTGTGATGAGTAATTTTAGGTGTTACTCTTAGAATTCTTTTGGGGTGTCACAAATTGTGCCCATATAAGATACAAACTTAAATGATGTGTGTGTTCTGACTATTCCACCAACCAGCCAGTCCCCCATCTCTCTCCTTCTCCTCTGGCTTCCCTCTTCCCCAAGACACAACAATTGAAATTAGGCCAATCAATAACCCTAGAAATGTTCCAGTGTTCAAGTTAAAGGAAGAGTTACACATCCCTCACTTTAAATCAAAATCTAGAAATCTTAATGAGGAAGGCATGTCAAAAGCCACTGATAAAGGCTAAATGCAGGCCTCTTGGACCAGTTAACTAAATAGCGAATGCAGGGAAAAAATCTTAAAGAAAATAGAAAATGCTACTCCAGTGAATAGAAGAATTAGAAAGCAAAATAGCCGTATTGCTGATATGGAAAAAGGTTTAGTATCCTGTATGAAGATCAAACCACAGTAGTCCCTTAAGCCAAGGTCTCATCTAGAGCAAAGTTGTAATTGTTTTTAATTCTATGAAGGCTGTCAGAGGTAAGGAAGTTACAGAAGAAAAGTTGAAAGCAAGCAAGAGGTTGGCTCATGAGGCTTTAGGGATTCATTCTTCAGTCCATGGATCAAAGAGTAATTTCAACTTTCAAGTCTTACTATTAAAGAAATACGGGATGACCCAGAGGGATGGAATCAGGAGGGAGGTAGGAGGGGGGTTCTGGAAGGGGAACACATGTATACCCATGGCAGATTCATGTCAATATATGGCAAAACCAACATGAGAATGTAAAGAAAAAATAAATAAATAAATAAAAGAGAAAAATAAAGAAATATTTTTGTAAGGCTATGGCTCCCACTATTACTCCCACAGATAGGGATTCCTCTGATGGATATGGTCAAAGTCAAGTGTAAACTTTCTGGAAAGGTTGACTTTAGAAGGTTTCCATTCTAGATGCCATTATGAACACTTACGACTCATGGAAAGTGGTCAAAATAACATTAACAGGGAGTTTGGAAGAAGTTGATTCTAAGCTTCATAAATGATTTTGATGGGGTCAAGACTTCTCTAGCAGAAGGTATATGATACCAGTCAGAAACTTGGATCTACTGAAATAAATAGCACTGAAAATTGAAAAATGAAAGAAAATAAAACTTCTTCTTATTTTAACCACTCTAAATGATAACTGACTCCCTAAAGCAACATATTGTGTGCTTACAGCATATGTAAAAGTAAACTTAATTGCTGTCTTATTTTAATTAATTGCCACAGACACCCCAGTCTTCAGCAACTACCATCTTGATCAGTCAGCAGCTATCAACATTGACACAAGACCCTCCCCAGCAAAAAGATTACAACTCCCTGAAAGTTCAAGCAGTGGTTAGCATTTTTCAGACACAAAGTGATTTTTGATTAAGGTATATACATTACTTTCAGACATAATGATATTTAACACTTAATAAGCTATGGTACACTGTAAACATAACAACTTTTTAAAATTTAAGTTTAGTTGATTTACAATATTGTGTTAGTTTCAGTTGTATACCAAAGTGATTCAATTATATGTATATACATATATATTGATTTTTAGACTCTTCGCAATTATGTTATTATAATATGTTGAATACAGTTTTCTGTGCTATAAAGTAGGTCCTTATTGCTTATTTATTTTACACATAGTAATATGTATACATTAATCCCAAACTTCTAGTTTTCCTTTCTCTCTGCCCCTCACAAACATGACTTTCATATGCATTGGGAAACTAAAAAATTTGTGTGACTCTTTTTATTGAAATATTTTCTTCATTGTGGTCATCTAGAACCAGATCTATAATATCACCAAGGTATGATTGTATTTTAATATAAAAAATATTTTTATTTTGTCTTCTGTGCATAATCTAGCACGTTTTGACTTTCAGCATTATGATTTCCATCAGGCAACGTATCTCACCAAAGGTGTAAAAAAAGTTACAAGATGTACATATATTTTACCTTACTATTACTTGAAACAATGGCATGGACTTATGAGCACAGTGATGAATTTATAATTTGAAACTCAGTGGCTGTGTTACACTGTGACTTGGGTATATAATTCTTTCTTCAGGCAAGGGGCTGTCAATAGGCAGCTTCAAAAAATAATGAATGTTTGCAGTAATAATTTCATGGGTTGACTGAAACTTAATAGACTTTATTTCCAATTTAGGCTTGTGATATGTTCCAGTAGAAACAGTCTCAAATGAAATATAGTCTATTATTATACTATTTAACCCTCTCTGATTTTGTTAATCCTTTGTTGCTGTTTTATTTGGTTTTGTGTTTACAGCTGAGGCAGACTGTGTTAGTCATCACAATTTTCACTTTACTGCATCTGTCTCAGCCTTTCTTAGTTTATTCCCCATTATCCAAGAAATGGATGTCCAATGACTAATTATCTGAGTGATGAGGAACCTTGCTTCAGCTCACTACTGCCAGCCTTCCTCTTGGCTCCTTTACTCCTCAGTATCAGGTAAAGGGGAAAACAAGACTAAATCTAGATTAGTTCATCCTGCTATTGCCAATAGATCAAATTAGAGACAAGGTTAAGACTCACATGTTAATAAGTCTTTGATATTCACTGTTATGGAAACATTTGACTTCCAGGAACAGAAATTTCAATGGGCTTGAGTTTGCAGGCCCACCTGTAGAGAGACAATATGTATAAGGCATACTCTTAAAATCTGAGAAAGAACGAGATAAAAACTAGGAGAGTCCTGAAACCTTTAGGTTGCTGAGTGTATGATACATAGCAAAATGTTCTTTAAAATAATGGCTGTTATTCGGGGGTACATATCAGATTCACTTGAGATGATTTTACAAAATTTCACCTGGCTGGTATCTACTCTAAAACAAATTAGTCAAAAGCTCCTAGACACAAATATTTTAAAAACAATCAATCATACTCCTTAAGGGGATCTGATGTACGTTTCTGGAAATAACTAACCATGGATTACATATTGTCCAGATAGTACTCAAACCAACTAACTTAATGAGAAAAAATGAGTGAAATGGCTTATCATAGTTAAACATTCATTGGCAGGACTTTTCCTTTGGGTCCTCTGTCATGGTGCTCATAGAAACAATGGCTACTATGCTTTTTATGATACTAATGCACAGAGAAGAGTCTAACATCACAGACTAAATCTGCAAAAGAATAGGTCAACTCAGTGAGTATAGTAATCATCTTGAATCACCTCTTATCTACACTTGACTAAAAAAAAAATCACATATTTAAACAAAATTTCACCAAGAGCTCATTTTTAAACTCATTGAATAAACTACAGTACATAATGAGAATTCATTCAAGTGTTACTCTCTGTGAAAGTCAATGTCGCTCAGTCATGTCTGACTCTTTGCAACCCCATGGACTATACAGTCCACGGAATTCTCCAGGCCAGAATATTGGAATGGGTAGCCTTTGTCTACCTTAAATCTTTGCCTACCCTAAAATCAAAGAAGTGTATATATATAAATCTAGTAACTAATCTATAAAAATTAAGCAATAATTCTACTAAAATATATTATGTCAAAATATTGTAGATACTAATAGAAAAGATGTGGATGAACCAGGGGATGTTTCTGTTCTCTTAGAGTTGATACCAACGTAATTGAGAGTAAAGGAATGATAACAGTAGCACCAGAAGAAAGAAATTTTCAATGGAAACATAACATCTGTGGTAGGATTGACAGAAGAAAACAGATTGGTCTCTTTGGTTCAGGTAAAATGACTCCTCTGCAGAGTTAAAACATAAGGGACAAGAATGACAAAGAGTTGACTTCCTTAGCAGAAGATACTAAAATGATTCCCTGGACAGAAATCAAGAATGCTTCTATGTTCTCAACTGCACTCCTCATCTTGCTGGCCTTCAGTCAGTGTTAATAATTATAACATGTCTGTCCCTACTGTGACCTCTGAGGGAATTTGTCTTCCAAATCCTTTCTCCTGAGAAGAGCATCCCTTTCCTTCTGCTCCAGCGCCAACCCACTCCTTAGGCAGGGATGGCCCTCATCCAGATCCAGACCATTCCTGCTGGCAGCTCTTGTCTGGATCCAATTGGCCTCAGCTGGAGGTCCAGATGGCTCATTCCTTATTCCCCAGCAGGATTTCAACAGCATCCACCCCTTCCTGGTCTCTCTGCCATTACTGCCATCAGGCCTGAATATTTTCCCTAAATCCTAACAGAAGATTAGTACAGCATGTAGATTTTCTTCCCATAGAATAGAAGTCAGCAATAGAAGGAAGACAGTTTCAAAAGGGTACAATAACTTTGTACAATGTAAATAAGCAAGGTCCAGTTGTGAAATATTCTTAAAGTTGGCTTTATTCATGGCATTCTGTGCATATATAATAATTTTTGCATCTCTATAAAAATATCTATCAACATCTATTGATCCATCTATCAATGGACAGATAAATAGATATGTCAGATTAACAGATGGATGGAATTGCTTGAAAAATACCACATTTAGATAGAGATATAGACATAGTAAAGATAGATATATGGAGATAGATAGCCATATCTATACCTGCATCTGCATTTTTATGTTTACAGAAACATAAAAATTTTTAAACAGCTAAATACTCTGTTTAAAAGTCATAATAGGTAAGTCTATATCAGTAGCTATTTATTTTACAAGCATTTTTAAGGAGTTTCTGAAAATTTGTCAGTTTACCTGTGGTTGCCATATTATATGAAATTTTCATATAATTTTGATGTTTGATATAAGCTTGATATAAATTTTCATATAAGTTTGAAAGGTATGACTAGGATGATCTGTCTTAAAATACAAACTCTGTGTCATGCAAAATTCAATCTGAGAGACTTTCTAAGGTAGCCAAAATTAAGATGGTCTGACCTAAGACTTGGGTTATTTAGAGTATAAAATTTCACTTTGTGAACCCCAAAGAACCTATCAGTCATCTTCCAGCAGAGGTGAATTGAAAAAATGTGGTAGTTTGCTAGGGTTCCTGTAAGCTTCTCAGGTGCTCAGTGGTAAAGAATCTGCCTGCAGATGCAGGAAACACAGGACACATGAGTTTGATCCCTCAGTTGGGAAGATCCCCTGGAGAAGGGAATGGCCACCCACTCCAGTATTCTTGCCTTGGAAATCCCATGGACAGAGGCGCCTGGTGGGCTCCAGTCTATGGGGTCGTAAAGAGTCAGACACGACTGAGCGATTGGGCACACATACGCACAACAAATTACTACAGTCTGAGTTGCTCACATCAGCAGAAATTCATCCTCTCACAGGTTTGGAGATTAAATGTGTGAAATCAGGGTGTTGGTGGGGCCACACTCCCTCCTAAAGGCACCAGGAAACAATCTTTCCTTTGCCTCTTCTAGTGGTTGCTGGCAATCCTTTACATTCCTTGGTTTGTGGCAACACAACTTCAATCTCTGCCTCAGCATATACAAGGCCTCTTCCAGAGTCTCCTCTGTGTCTTCAAATCTCTCTCATATAGTCACCAGTTACTGAATGTAGGGCCAACCCTAATCTAATTTAACTTGATTACAACAGTAAATGCCTAATTTCCAAATAAATTACTGAGGTGGGAACTCTAACATATCTTTTGGAAGGATAAAATTCAACAAACAACAGTAACGATTAGCCAACATAGGTGGAGAACTTACCTAGGCCAGGTACTAAAGATCCATCTAGAGAGACAGGCCCCAGGCTATAAGATACTATGAACATAGTATATGAATAGAGCTGTAATCAGGACCTAAAAAAAAGGTTTTTAATTACTGTCCAAAAAAGAACCCCATTTGATAGTGAAAGTGGGTACAACAAATGATTATACCAAGGCCATAGTCATAAACCAGCACTATCTTGAACAAACCGCAACATAATATTTACCTTAATCCTAAAAGTAAAAATCAAAATATCAGTGTCTTGAATCACAAGTATTGTTTTGCATTTGAGTTGCTTGTCAAATAGGCAATTCCATGTAAAGTGCTCTAGGGTGAGGCACAGAGGGCTTTATGTATTTAATGATGTATAATAATTTCTTTCGAGCAATAAACAACTGAAAGAAATTGTTTATGAACATTGAGCTGTTTTAGCTTATTCAACAATCTTTTTAAAATTTATTCATTTTAATTGGAGGCCAATTATTTTACAATATTGTGGTGGTTTCTGCCATACATTGACATGAATCAGCCATGGGTGTACATGTGTTCCCCATCCTGAACCCCCTCCCACCTCCTTCCCCGTCCCATCCCTCAGGGTCATCCCAGTGCACCAGCCCTGAACTCCCTGTCTCATGGATCAAACCTGGACTGGCAATCTATTTCACATATGATAATATACATATTTCAGTGCTGTTCTCTCAAATCATCCCACTCTTGCCTTCTCCCACCGAGTCCAAAAGTCTGTTCTTTACATCTTTGTCTCTTTTGCCATCTTGCATATAGCGTCATTGTTACCATCTTTCTAAATTCCATATATATGCATTATATACTACATTGGTGTTATTCTTTCTGACTTACTTCACTCTGTTTATTCAACAATCTGTAACTCTTTTTGCTATGAACTTTTTCATGCATTTATAAACAGAAAGACTTCACTGAATTTAAATCTGACTCTCATCTTCAATTTATATTGCTTAGCAGCTCCCAAAGAACCTTCTCTATGTTGTCTTCCCTCAGTGTATTTATCACTGTTGGTAGGAATGTTACTGGCTATCTTCCCTGAATCTTGTTTCTCACACCACCAAATTGAACCCTTAATTTTAGACTAACCCTTAGTCTAAATCTTTATGAACAAGGTAAGAGACTGCACAATAATTGCTTGGCTATCCAAAGTCACTGAAATTCAAATGCAATAATAGAGTGAGAAGTTTGAAGTTTGTTTTGATCTTCACAGAAAAAAAATCCAGAGAAAAAACTCAACCAGTAGATAGTTTATCATAAAAAGTAGGTCATCCCACAGAGCAAAATGATGACTTTAATTAACGAGAAGCCCAAAACCCCAAAGTGAATAAACTACAGTGCTTGTCTTTTTAGAGATTAGCCTTTTTAACACCTTATATATCTGACTAGGTCCTGGATAATGATAATCAATTACATAGCTTGAAACGTTGAGATTACCTACCCACAATGTTGAGTGTTAGGGTAACTACATAAAAACAAAATGCCACAAGTCTGCAGACATTTTTCTTGCCTATTCAGTATATACTCACACGTATAACTAGAAGAATGCAATAATAAACCAGTGACCCCAACCAACATTAAGAGCATCCTAAAGCAGGATGTGACTAAGTGTGGACTGGAATCATAAAGAAATTCTGAGTGAGTATTATAAGCACTGCTCCTTGAAGATAAGAAGATGGAATATACCAGGAGAGAAAGAGAATGTACAAAGTCATAAGCAGAAGAGAGAAGAAGGAACTAACATTTACTGAGTAACTACTATGGGCTGATCAGAGTTCTTCATACACCTCACTTTTATATTATATAATGTGACCTTCACAGCAAGCCTGGGAGGTAAGCAGAAGCAACAAATAAATCACCAAAGTGACACAGCTAGAAGGCAGCAGAGAGAATATCTGGACAAATACTCTCTGATTCCAGAACCTACTTTTGTGCCAGGCTCCCCCAAGGGGGCCTATATAGTAAGGAGACTTGCCTGGCAGGAAGCAGGGCCTTAGTGATCGATAGGAGCAGGATCTCCCAGGAAGAGCAGCCTCAGCTCTCCGGAGTCCCTCTTCAGCAAACCGTCACCACACCGAGGTGAACTCTCCTGATTTGGAAGTTGGCATACAATCTTCCTTTTCTCTTCTACAGCTATTTAAAGGAATTACTCTAAGACTTCGTTTATTACAAGGAAATGTGTGGGGGGAGAAAATGACTTTACATAGCTGCCTGTGGGAGTAATTTTTAGCAGCTTGAATTTATATGAAAATAAGCTGTAATGTAAGTATAAATGTGAGGAGTCAGTCTACTGCCATTTTGTACATTTCAGGGTCATTTTTCTTCACTTTTTTGACGTGAGCTACCAGATTATTTTTCCCTTTCACATACAAAGGACCTTCCAGGAATAAATGGAAAAAATAATTAACTCATTCGAGAAGTTGCTCAGTTCGGCTACCCACAAAAGGGTCAAAATTTCAAAAGTATCAAAATAATTTTTACATGGATAGTCTATATAGGAAAGACTGTCAAGCATCAGGAAAGCCTCCTGGATAAAGAAAAACCTCGGACTAATATAACTTTTGATGTGCATTTTCTCACTAGTGGATAAGAATCCAGGGGTTTCTTAGTACATAGTGATAAAAGGAACTATTGATGCCATCTCTTTACCTCTCTCATGGTAAACAAGGTCTACCATGAGACCTTGTGTCCATTGGTTAATTAATGTTGATAAAGCCATGTGAAATCCTAGATAAAAAGGAATATATGTTATGTTGGTGAATGTGTCATCAGGAGCATTCTTTGAGTTTTCTTCAACTGAAATATGAATTCTGCTGAAGGTACTTCATATTCTTTAAGATGCGGATTTCAGCAAGGTAATTTTCATACTGATTAAACTCAAGATTTTAGTCAGGTAAACACAAGTAGCTGAAACTGTGTAAAGATGTTTTCCTCCCTTAGTTAAAATGGGTAGAGGTGCAACACATTAACTCATAGACAGGTTAAAAGCAAAGCAACTTTCCTTCCTCTGTAATTTGTCTAGAAAACTGTCTAGAAAAAGAAAAAATAAGGAGGGGGGGGAAGTTAATGCTTTTACAAGGTCATTGGACAGAGTGAAATAAGTGCCCCAACAACCTAGATCACTAGGTCACTAGAAGATTTTTACTATATACCAGACTCTGTGCCAGGCATCCAAGGTACAATCTGATCACAACAGATACAGAGCTTGCAGTCTAAGGCACACAAGTAAGTCAGCAATAAGGACAGAAGATAGTAAGTGATGAGGCGATTTTTCAGACTTGGAATATCTAGGAAGATTTCTGGGAAAAAAGCAACATCTAAGCTAAGACATGCTGTACAAAGATGTTACCTAGACAAAACTTTGGGGTGAATTGGGGTGGGAGTCAGAGTAGGGAAAAGGTTTCTATTGGAGATGTTCCAAGTGCAGGTAAATGTGTATTCAAAGGCCCATGGTATGTTCACACTGTATTCAAGAAACTAAAAAATAGTTCAGTATGTCTGTGGCATAAAGGGTTCCTTAGATAGGGCCTGTTCACACAAATATATTGAATTACATAGCCATGAGCCTTACCCTCAAAGACATGAAATCCACTTGGGTAGACAAAACTGAACTAAGGACTAACTACATAGGAAAGAAATCAAACAAGTTGGGGAAAGATAATCTCACTTCTCTTCCCCCTCTCCCTAGGATCTCTTGTGTACATGAAAGTTTTGTGAAAATGAAGAAGGTATCCATATTGGCTCAAGCTCCTTCAAAGAGGTTTACCATTCATCTGAGTATAAGCACACTCTTAGGTTCTCTTACAAGAGGAAGAGGTATATCAAAACTGCACAAGGCAATACAAGAGAGTGTCAGTATTTGACTGAGGGTTGGAACATGTGGTAGGGAAGACACATGGGAAAAACATCAGGTAACCTCTGAGAGGGCAAAAGTTGGCCAAGGGTTTAGTGAGTCAATACACATTGCCCTTTGATCTGAGTGGGAGTTCAGTAAATGGGCCAGAAAATTACAACAGGAGGTATATGGAATACAGATATCCTTCTCTAGGGAAATTCTAAGATCTAGTTACAGAACTAATAGCAAAAGAGTAGACTCCTTTCAGATGTCAAATCCCATATGACTTTGTGCAAGTTGTAGTCAGAAACTCAGCTGCTTCCATAACCAAGGAAGAAGCAAATTAAGATAAGACTGAGGCAGCCACATTAATTTTAATGCATGAGTCATTACAATGGTCAGTCCTCCCAAGGCTTATATATCACTCACAAAGGGGTCATTTTCCATGAGAAGATTATTAGAGACTTGAGTTAGTCAAGAGGTTGACGACTTCATGCTCCTACACTTAGCCTCCTCTGGTGGTGTAGACTTCCTGCTTTTTTTGTACTAGTGAGGATCACATCACACTAATGTACACATGGGAAGGTCCACTAGCAAATTTTGTTTTGTTAGTGTACACTTTAGATAATCATGTGAGTGTGTGCATGTGTGTGTGTGTGCTAGAAATAAGAAAATATCACAAGAATAAGGAAGGGGAAAAAATGAGAGAATGGAATGAAACAGATAAAAGTGTAAATGAGGAGAAAGAATATGCAAGAAAAAATAAAAAGATAGGGCAATGAAATTATAACAAGGATAGAGAGCAGGAAAATAATTAGGTGAAGCATGCAGGCTAACATTTATGTACGTTTTTACACACAAAAAAAGTATATGTTGTTTCTGAGCTATATAAGTAGCTTCAAAGAACTGACTGGAAAGACACGTTCATAAAATGGTTCTCTCCATGAGGGAAGTAGGGAGGAAAATGGAATGGGTCAGGTGGAAGAAAGAAAGTCAATTGTATCTGTGCTTTAAGTTCAAAACAAAATGTGAAAATGGTCCCATTTTTAAATTCCAGGCAGCTACATGGGGATTTGTGATATCTCTGCGGTTTTATTGTGATGATGGTGTGTGTTATTTTTTAAAACAGAAAAAGAATGAAGAAAAACATGGACAGGGTTTTGATGACATAGTGTAGAGCATGGAAGTATACTGTCTACCAGCTAATTGCCAGCCAAGTGAGACAGGCAAGGATTTAATGTCACAGTGTTCCGGGAGAGACTGGAGGGCAGTTTCTACTCAAAATAAGGAGAATTACCTTCGGTTTTCCTTCTAGTCACTGTCTTCTTTTCCTAACATCACCTCTAAGAACCACACTGGCTGTTAGCGATCGCTCTCTGAGGCTCAGCTTTGTTTACTTTTTGAGGTTGCTGATTAACTGATGTGTTTTCTGTCAACTGAAATTTACAGACACATTACCAATGTTTGACAGGCACTAGGAGCCTTAGGATTTCCTGAGGAGAAAAATGCAGCAAGCTTTATTGGAAGGCTTTTAATTCCCTTCTAGCTAAAGTAGTATTTCCTACCTCTATCAATACCATTGGTGTGAAATGTTAAAAATTTCTCACTAAAATTCTTGTTAACCAGGTGTCTGCACTTCCAAAAGGTAATGTTTCTTCTAAAACAAGATAGAGTGTCATAGGTACTTGCAACACAGATTCTTACTAATAGGCTATGTTGACCGAGCAAGAGAAGCTTTTCATATTTTATGAAGGGGAGCAGAAGTTAAAGCTTCCAGTCAACAAGCTACCCAGGCTCTGAATACATACAAACCTGGAAAAAAGAGAAACTGAGGTACTTTGAAAGAAAAATGAACAGAGCAAGTACACAGAAAAAAAGATTGATTTGTGTATTGTATTTTACAGGAGCTATAGTAACCCAAGGGCATGGACAGGTTAGTGAATTTACTGAGGCCACACACAATGAGATTAATAGCAATTAGAATCAATGGATAATTCTACATCAGAAGAACTAAAAACAATGACATATAGAATGACTTTTAGAAATCCTTCAGGCACACAAACATAAAATCTAGATAATCTGAGAAAGTGTCACTAAAGTTTAGAAGAAAGAAAGAGTCTGTGATTTAAGAAGTACATAATATTTTTGTCTATTTATTTAATCTAAGCCATGTCAGTACTATCAACCCATACTGGCCCCAACTAACCAAAAATGAAAGTAGGCAAAAAGTAGCTGAGGGTCACAAAGCCCTGCATCTTTATACATTATCACGTCTAGCCTGTTGCTTAGCTACCACACAAGCCTGTCTTCATACCCTTATACTGCCTGCAGCAGCAGCAGCTGCAGTTATTTAATTATACTTGAGCAAATTCTAAAGAAGAGACCAAGAAATTATTATATGGATACAATTAAATGAAAAAAAAGTCTTGAATGTTTAAGATAAAATCTATGGCCTGAGCTAGAGTCTGAAAATACTGAAAGGTTAAACTGTGGCTCTGGAGTGCTTCTGGTTCATGATAGAAATTTCACTAGTAGAACTGGAAGCAAAGGAACAATTGATCATTCACCTGAAAGTGCCTGCCAGACAGCACTAACTCTTTGGTGGTTTTGTGCCAAAGAAGAGAACAGTCTGCTTTCTGCCTAACAGGGATTAAAAGCTAACTTGCCAATCTTCTACCCTTATTATAAATAGTCATATGCCTGACCATGTGCATCCATCCAAGTGAAATACATACACATGGAGAAATATCACTCCCAAATATATTTACACAGGTATAAATTTATTAAGGAGGTATTAGTACCTTGTTTGAGGTGGTAAGAGACAACGATTACATAGTCACAGTATAGTTTCTCTCATTACTAGGTGAGTACAAAAAATAAATAAATAAGCACAATGAAATTGAAACAGAACTGCAGCTCTGGTAGATGCTTCTCTAGTGTGAGTTTTCTTCTAAAGAGGATGAAATGCAGATGCAAATAAAAAGTGAAAGTTTAAATGTGTTTTGTATAAATGTGAGGAGTAAACATGTCAAACAGCTGAATTAGTTGCATATGTGTTGAGAGAGAAGTGTGATATCATTTGAAGGGCCTAAATTGGAGGTGAACAAAGACAATGACCAAGAAACAAACTCTCTAGGTGCTAGTATCAATAAAGTAGATGAGAAACAGAACAGAGAGACTAGAGAGGAGGTAGGGGGACAGTCTGATCAAATTATGTTCGGTCAGATTTAAAAAGTGTGAGGGAGAGAGGGCTAAAGTGCCTGGGGAAGGGAAGGAAGGATGGAGAAATTCATACCAACATACTTTAATAAACAACCAAATAAATACAATTTTAAACCAACTTGCAATGGTGATATAAATACGCTGTTAAAAGAACAGATGCAAGCAGAAGATTAGATGAGGAAGAAGCATGCTCTTTGGTAACCAAGAGAGAACTAAATATTTATGTCATGACATCTAAGTTACTAGTATCCAGGAAGATGGAGGGTAGGTCATCCAAGTAAATGAATATTTAGAATAATGAAATCTTAACCCCTTACATCCAATTACAAGCAATGCAATCTTTTTGTTGACAATTTCACTGATACAAATGACTCCTCTCTGCTCAAATAACATACACAGTAGGATTTACCCTCATGTGGTAACACAGAATCTTTATCGTGAGCATTCTGCTGAAGTTTTTGATGTTGTGTGGCAATTGAGGACTTTGGATTTCAGAATGGACTCAGTGAATTCCTCCCACCTACTAATCTCATCAAGATGCCAATTTTTAGCATCTCTTCCTCTGTAGTAAGTCCAATGACATGAGGGCATGTCACTAAATATCTCCAGACTGCTTCTCCAGTTATTTAAGCAGTTTCTTCCTTCATCCCTAAGCTGCCTTCCTAGACATCCTTTGCTCACTTTCTGGTTGGAACCTAATATGAAGTAAAGATTGACAGAGGGAAATTGGCTTTAGTCATTTTATGTTACATTGACTCACAAAGAAAAAATACTTTGCTAAACAGCACAACGTATGAGATTCATGCATAGGTTGACAGATTAAGAGAAACTGTATGCTAAATTTTTTGAGATTCAGCTTATTTTATTTTTATTTTTTAATTGGAATATAGCTGCTTTTGGAGTAAAAAATGGCAACCCACCCCAGTATCCTTGCCTGGGAAATCTCATGGACAGAGGAGACTGGCAGGCTATAGTCCATAGGGTCATAAAGAGTCGGATGCCACTGACCATGCATGTAGAGTTGTTTTATAATGCTGTGTTAGTTTCAGCTGTACAACAATGTGAATCAGCTATATGTATACATATATCCACTTCCTCTTGAGTCTCCCATCCCTTTCCCCCATCCTACCCTTCTAGGTCATCACAGAGCAATGAGTTGAGCTCCCTATGTTATATAGCAGCTTCCTACTAGCTACCTATTTTACACACGGTATTGTATATATGTCAATACTACTTTCTCTTGTATGAGTTCATCCCAAAACTATATGCTACTTGATAGACAGAGGAAGAGTGCCTTGCTATTATCACCTTGCCTTCTCTCGTCTGATTTTTGCCTTACACTCACCCTTGTGCACACTGTCCACACTCAGCCTTTAGCCAATTTTTCACATTGACACTTCTGTGCAGGAACAAAATCCCCAAAGAATATGTACTCTATTATGTGCTTCAAGATAAGATATACACAAAAATAGCATCTTTTGGAACATGTCACCACCTTACACACAATCTTCTATAACTCCTGCTTCTTGTCCATCATTTCTTCCTCTAGAAAGGAGTCAGGAGAGGTTAGATGAAATGTAGTAAGCATTTCCTCCCTTGAGAACCTGCTTGCTCAATATCTTAACTTTGCAACTATACTTAATATTTCCTTTGGATTAAATGTCTTAGATACAAGATACAGCTACACTAAACATGAATGGGTATCTAAGCTTAATACAAATGACCTGGATGCCCCAAGGGGAATTTTTGATACCTGTCTCTGAAATTAGTAGGTATAGATAAATGACCCCCTTTATTTCAGGAGGAAAGAAAGTTCTAGGTTTGTCATTTTGCTTTGTGTCTGTGTGTGTGTGTGTGTGTGTGTGTGTGTGTGTGTGTGTGATTATTTTAAATTGATGTACCCTTTACTCGGCAATCAGAAAAGTTTCTTCACTGCTTAGGGGTGACTGGATCTAATGTCAAAGAATCAGAGATAAAGAGTTAGAATGGAAAAGCCTTGGGTTTTCCCAATTAAAATGGTGGCATAGAAGACCGTGAACTCACATCTTCCCACAGATACGGTGAATCTACACTTACACATAAAGCAGTTCTTCCTAAAGAAGAACTGAAGCCTGGCCAAACAGATTCTACACAGCAATCAATAAAGGGACCACATAAAGATGGAGTAGAAAGTAAGTGAAATATGTCAAGAAATGATAAACATCATATGACTTACTTATACATGGAATCTAGGGGAAAAAAACAAATGAACAAACACAATAAAACAAAAATAGGTTCATAGATACAGAGATCGAACTGATGGTTGCTAGAAGGTATGGGGGTGGAGGGATAAGCTAAACAGGCAAAGCAGATTAAGCGATACAAACTTCCAATTATAAAATAAATAAGTCACAGGGATGTGATGTATAGCACAGGAAATATAGTCAATAACATTGTAATAATTTTGTATAGTGACAGATGGTAGACATCACGGTGATCATTTCATGATACATAAAAATATCAAATCACTATGCTGTACACCTGAAACTAATATAATATTTAAGTCAATTCGTTTCACTTAAAAAAATAGAATGAAAAGTCTTACTGCCTTGATAGCTAGACATGAGACTCTGAAAGTCCCTCCATCTAAGTGGACCACATGAAACTCAGGAAGAAGGCAGCATGAGTGAACAAAAAGAAGGTTAGGTAATAAAAAAGCAAGAATAATACACTGACCTAGACTCATTTCAGAGAGATACTACTCATTCCTGTAGAAGCAGTTGGTGGCCAAAGTATAAACCACTCTTCTTTGATATGTTTATTTCCCAAATATCTGATAACAAGATGCCTCCATCTTTAAGTTCTCCAATTATCTGGGGTCACTCTTTCTGTAGTTTATATTTTCAGTAGGTCAAGGCTTAATCCTCAAAGGATTCTACATATCTCACAAGAATTCTGAGAATGATTAGGATCAAATGCTCTCATGGTCACCTCTTATCCTGCTTCATAGCAAAGTCAATAACCTGAAATCAAATATTACACATCTTTATTTTTAAAGTCCTTCAATGAACTTCTATTCTTCTTTTCCTACTACCATGGAAATTTCTCATTGGAAAAACTTTCCTCTCAAAAAGCTCAGCTTCCTAACATATAGCTACACCAACCAGGATAAGCATCCTTAAATCTTACCTTTCATACTGTCCCTAACTTGTATATCCCCAAGCTACCTGAGTAATGTCTAGACTCTCTTTTATGCAAAGTTATTTGAGCACTCAGCTTCTACTTCGCAACAGTGACTGCCCATTGGAATCACCTGAGAACCATACAACATTCCAAAAACCCTAGGTCCCATCCTATACCAAATGAATTACAGTCTCTGTGGGTGAGAACAGAATATCATTACATTTTTAAATCTCCTCACATGATTCTAACATACAGCCAGGGGTCAAAAACTTTCCTGGCCCAGTACTTCTTGAGCTTTAATGTGTATGGAAACCATTGGGTGAGCTTGTTAAAATGCAGATTCTGATCAGTAGACCTGAAATGAAGGCCCAAGATTCTGCATACTGGTTGTAAAATTAAAAGACACTTGCTCCTTGGAATAAAAGCTATTAGCAACCTAGATAGCATATTAAAAAGTAGAGACATTACTTTGCCATCAAAGGTCCATCTAGTCAAAGCTATGGTTTTTCTGGTAGTCAGGTATGGATGTGAGAGTTGGACTATAAAGAAAGCTGAATACCCAAGAATTGATGCTTTTGAACTATGGTGTTGGAGAAGACTCTTGAGAGTCCCTTGGACTGCAAGGAGATCCAATCAGTCCATCCTAAAGGAAATCAATCCTGAATATTCATTGGAAGGACTGATATTGAAGCTGAAACTCCAATACTTTGGCCACCTGATACAAAGAACCAACTCATTGGAAAAAAACCTTGATTCTAGGAAAGATTGAAGGTGGGAGAAGAAGGGACTGACAGAGGATGAGATGGTTGGATGGCATCACCGACTCGATGGACATAAGTTTGAGTAAGCTCTGGGAGTCTGTTATGGACTGGGAAGCCTGGTGTGCTGTCCATGGGGTCACAAAGAGTGGGACACAACTGAGCAACTGAACTGAACTGAACCACAATTAGAGTAACAGGACTCTAGACCAGTATTTCCAAATTTGTGGCACACTGAAATCACCTGAAACATTTTAAAAACTAATGCCTTTTCCAGGGTCTCCTCTTTTATCTATGGGAACTTGAGTAGATTTTGTATCCCACTGTTGTGTGAAAATTGTATAAATCTTAATTATGTTGAATTGGTTTATGGTACTTTTTGGGCCTACTATATCCTTCTACTTTCCTGTATATTCAATTAATTTTTGAGAATTTTATATTGAAACTCCAACTAAAAATGTTAATTTATCTACTTAAAAATAATTATAATATATAGTAGAACTACATGTAACTTTGTTCTCTATTTTCCAAGTCTCCTATTAATGTTATCATACTTTAATAATTTAATAAAGAAAAAAAGCAAAATTTAAAAAAAAAAAAAACTGATGCCTGGGCCCTAGCTCCATTCATCAGGATTTTTAGTTTCCTAATTATTTCCATACCCCTATTTTAGACCATAAATGCAGGAAGAATGAGTCTGTTATATTTGTCATCTCTTCCATTTCCAAACCAAACGCTATCTCTCCAATATCAATCTGGCTATTCCCCTTGAATACAAAAGCTTCTGTATTCTAAAATAAGGCTTTTATTTTAGACAGCATTTTCCCATCCCAGTTAAAGAATCTTGTATGTGAGTATAGGACAACTATTTAGTAAACCAGTATTAACTATTGTTAACTAGGACTTTTATATGCAAAGACCCAATACAATAACACCCTCAAGGATCTGCTGCTGCTGCTTAGTCACTTCAGTAGTGTCTGACTCTGCAAGACCCTATTTAGTATATAGCCCACCAGGCTCTTCTGTCCATAAAATTCTCTAGGCAAGAATACTGGAGTGGGTTGCCATGCCTTCCTCCAGGAAATCTTGGGATGATCAAACCTGGGTCTCTTGCATTGCATGCAGATTCTTTACCACTAATCCACCAGAGAAGCCCACCTCTAAGTATATCTTTAACTAAATAGACATTTCTCCAAAGAAGACACACAGATGACAAGTGAAAGTCACTCAGTCATGTCCAACTCTTTGAGACCCCAAGGACTATACAGTCCCTGGAATTCTCCAGGCCAGAATACTGGAGTGGGTAGCCATTCCCTTCTCCAGTGTATTTTCCCAACCCAGGGATCAAACCCAGGTATCCCACATTGCAGGCGGATTCTTACCAACTGAGCCACAAGGGAAGCCCAAGAATCTTGGAATGGGTAACCTATCCCTTTTCCAGCAGATCTTCCCAACCCAAGAACTGAACTGGGGTGTCTCCTGCATTACAGGCTGATTCTTTACTAACTGAGTTACCAGGGAAACCCGCAGATGGCAAACAAGTACATAAAAAGATGCTCATCAACATCACTAATCATTAGAGAAATGCAAATCAAAACTACATTATGATATCACCTTATTCAAGTCAGACTGGCCATCATCAAAAAGACTACAAATAATAAATGCTGGAAGATGTGTAGAGAAAGGGAACCTGCCTACATGGTTGGTTGGACTGTAAATTGGTGCAGCCACTAAGGAGAACAATATGAAGGTTCCTTAAAAAATAAACAATAGAGTTACCATATCATCCAGCAATCCTACTCTTAGGCATACATCTGGAAAAGACAAAAATTCTAATTTGAAAAGATAGTGTGCATCCCAGTGTTATCCCATAGCAGCACTATTACAATAGCCAAGATGTAGAAACAACATAAACATCAGCTGACAGATGAATGGATAAATAAGATGTGTGTATGTGTGTGTGTGTGTAGACACATAAACAAGGGAGTATTACTCAGCTATAAAAAAGAATTAAATAATACCATTTCCAGCAACATGAATAGACCTAGAGATTATTGTACTAAGTGAAGTAGGTCAGAGAAAGACAAGTATCATGTAATATCAATTATGCTGTTGATGTTTAGTGTCTCAGTCGTGTCCAGTTCTTTGTAACCCATTGAACTAGTAGCCCGCCAGGCTACCTCTGTTCCTGGGATTTTCCAGGCAAGAATATAAGAGTGGGTTGCCATTTCCCTCTCCAGAGGAAATATCACTTATATGTGAAATCTAAAAAAATTATACAAATGAACCAAAAAAACAGAAATAGACTCAGATACAGTAAATAAATTGATGGTTACCAAAGAGGAAAGAGTGGGAGGGATTAACTATTGGATTGGCCAAAAAGTTTGCTCAGGTTTTTCTGTAAGCTTTTATGGAAAAACATGAATGAACTTTGGGACCAACCCAATATTAGGTTTGGGACTAACAAATATGTACTACTGTATATAAACTAGACAAACAATAAGGACCTACTGTATGGCACGGGTTACTATACTCAATATCTTGTAATAACCTATGGAAAAATATCTGAAAAAGAAAATATATACATGTAAAACTGAATTGCTGAGCTATATCACTGAAACTAACACAACATTGTAAATCAACTATACTCAGTAAAAAGTTGCCTGTCTTGAAAAAAAGTAGTATCTTTAGCACCGATAGATCCAAGTGGACTTTTTCAGTCATCAGATCTTAATAATAAGACTGATAGGACATTGTTCCATATTTAGTATCAAAATATGGGCTCTTATAAAATTGGTACTTAAACAAGAGTGCAAAAGTCTTACCCTGGGGGTAGTCAATGGGCTGTTTATTGTGTAGAAGCCCATCTGGATGTCAAAAGAATCACTGGTGAGTTAATATGGGGAGTTAGATTCAGTGGTTGATTACAACATTAGCTTAATAGGCAGACACTCTTGTGTTTAAATTCTCCAATTTATAAGCTCATTTCATGCCATCCATAAGAATTAGAATTATTAAGCTTGCATTACACATACACCATATATATATATATGTATATATATATAGAGAGAGAGTATTTAAAAATATATATATATTAAATCATGGCCTGTCTATAACCCTTTGCTCAATAAAAATTAGCATCCTTCCTTTACATATTATACCCCAATTAGTCTGCAAATATAATTGGCAAGTAAGACGTTTTTTCAAATGTTAGTGTTCTCATTGTTGTTGTCCAGTTACTAAGTCACGCCCAACTCTTTTTGACCTCTGTGAACTGTAGCATGCCAGGCTCATATGTCCTCCACTATGTCTTGCAGTTTGCTCACATTCATGTCCGTTGAGTTGGTGATGCTATCTAACCACCTCATTCTCTGCCAGCCCTTTCTCCTTTTGCCTTTAATCTTTCCCAGCACAGGGTCTTTTCCAATGAGTCAGCTCTTCACATTAGGTGACCAAGTATTGGAGCTTCAGCATCAATCCTTCCAGTGAATATTCAGTACTGATTTCCTTTAGAATTGACTGTTTTGATCTCCTTGTAGTCCAAGGGACTCTCAAGAGTCTTCTCCAGAACTACAATTTGAAGGCACCAATTCTTCAGCACTCACTCAGCCTTCTTTATGGTCCAACTCTCACATCCATAAATGACTACTGGAAAAACCATAGTTTTGACTATACAGACTTTTGCTGGAAAAGTGATGTCTCTGCTTTTTAATACACTGTCTAGGTTTGTCAGCTTTCCTTCCAAGGAGCAAGCACCTTTTAATTTCACAATTGCAGTCATCATTAGCAATGATTTTGGAACCCAAGAAAATAAAATATGCCACTGCTTCCACTTTTTCTTCTTCTGTTTGCCATGAAATGATGGGGCCAGATGCCATGATCTTAATTTTTTGAATGTTGAGTTTCAAGGCAGCTTTTTCACTCTCCTCTTTCACCCTCATCAAGAGGCTCTTTAGTTTCTTTTCACTTTCTGCCATTAGAATAGTATCTGCATATCTGAGGTTGTTGATATTTCTCCCGACATACCTTGATTTTATATCATCCTATTCCTAATTCAAAGGAACGCTCTAAAGCAGAGCAATATACTAGATGTTGTAGACAGGTGTGAGGGAAGTAGATATGTTTTAGGTATTTTAAAAGCATATAACTTACTGTCTTACAGGATAAACATGAATATATGAGAATATGAAACTCATAGTTTCAGCTGTACAAAGAATCAGACAAGAGGTCTGTACTGTTGTTGACAGACCAGGCCCTGGGGCTATCTATCTATGAAAGTTGCATAAAAACAATGAGTTTGCATAGAATTTTTAAACCACAAAGGGCCTTGGTGTGTCAGAAAACAGAGATAGCAGGTAAAACAAAGTCTATTATTTAAGCAGTGTCATTGGCAGTGTTCAGTGGCAATACAATCCCATCAAGAAAACTATGGATTAGGATTTAAGAGGCTACACTTTTTAATAAATGAATATTAAACAAAGTTTATTTTTAAAGCTTAAAGTTTAAAGGTACTATGGGGTTCTCCTTTCTCTGACATTTCTGTAGGGTTTTCCACAAAAGAGACATAGTTCAAAGGATTTAAAGAGTATTCTATTACCTTGAAGATCAGTCTGATTTGCAATTGCCTTGCTGTTGTGAGTTCTTTCTAGAGAAACTGGAGACCTTTGAATAGTTTTCACCCCATAGTACTTTTAAGTCTTTTTCTAAACTGAAATGTGTGTTTGTCATGTGGATTTGGCAGGAAGGACAGAAAAGCAGATAAAGCTTTTATTGTACTTGATTCTCTGACAATTTGAGTTTCATTCACATATAATCAGATGGCTAAATTTTGCAATAAATAATAGCTGTACCATCCTCTGACCCAACAGGGCTCCATGCCTGTATAAACAGATGATACACACATATAGAGCAAACAATCAGCAGTCTCACCATGTATTATCAATGTCAAACTGGTCAAATATCAATATCTTTTAAGACTGTCAGTAAATGGATTCCATGATATGAGACAGCTGAGATGGCTGGCAGCTTTTCCAGCACTGTTTAGCACTATTCTGAATTCAGTTGTCTTTTTATCATTTTTCTTTTTTTTTTCTTCTTCCTCTCTTTTTTAAAATCACCGATCAAGAGTACTTGAAACAAGAGGATTATTGTAAACTCCAACTCTTTTACTACATTACTGCTACTCTAAAGAGGTCAAGAATCACTATTTCAACATCTTAGATACAGAGCCTTAAATAGAAGTGTCTTCTCTACCAAGAAAGGAATAAGAATTTTCAGTTTAGGAGCACTCCAATAGCCAAGTGCTATGAATAGAACAACAGTATAGACTGGCTGTCCTCTTTAAGCCCTTACGCCATCAATACCTGCTTTAATTCTATACTCAAAGTGTGATGGTTCAACTTTTAAGTTCCATATACTCTTACACAGAGTATGCAACAATAAAATACTGGAAAGTCTACAACACTTGAACCCATCATTTGGCTGAGGTTACAGGGCAATGAACTAATCTGAAATCTAATCTAAGAAAACAATGCACTACAAGGATAAATGGAAAGCAAGAACTTGATGACTTGGGGTAGATGCTCCTAGACACATACAATAAGAATTGATCTAAAATATTTAAAGAATTGTTACAAGATAACTGTTGGCTAGTCGGAAAATACAGAACTCCTATGGGCTACAGACGTAAGGGAAATTGTCCCAACATGCAGACCCACTCTGCAAAGACTTTGCCAAATGTTTACAAAGACTCCGGTAAGAACACAAACTAAGCTACCCTTGAGAGGCAGTCCTGGTGAGGGAACAACCTGCTGAAAAATTATACCCACACTTAGATCAAAGGCCTTCAACTGTTGAAGAAATGAAACAAGTCCTGTCTCCCCTCTCTTAAGGTACTCTTGAAACCTAGTGTAGCTAATGCACCAGAAAAGAAGGGAAAAAAAATTAAAAATTCTCTACTTTAGAGGAGAAGCAAGAACAAGAGCTGGGCCCAGACCATGGACGCTTTTCTCCAGCTAAGTGAGCAAAAATGTCATGAGAAGATCGTATGCCGTTACGACCATGACCACACACACACACACACACCCCATCATGAAACTTCTGACAAACTTCTACTGTGAGCAGAAGGTAATTCTAAAGGATTCAAAGTTGGTGTTGCATAGAAGGTAATCATAGCAACAACAAATGCAAATGAACCTCAACTCCTGACTTCACTGACTCATTTCCCCCTATACTAAACACAGCAGACAAAAGGTATTACATAATCTTCAGGCATAAAAATTATTCATCACAGTCTTTGCTATCCTACACAAGGTATCCAAATGCCAACAAAATATTAATCCTGGATCTATAGATATAAATAAAGAGAATCAGAATTTGAATATCAAATGAAAATACAAAATTTGTTTCTTATCTTGAATGGCTCTCAATGATTACTGATTGCCTAAAGCAAAAATAGTAGCAATCTATTGTATGCTTACAGCATACAGGTCAGTCACTCAGTCATGTCCAACTCTTTGTAACCCCATTGACTGCAGCACACCAGGCTTTCCTGTCTATCACCAACTTTTGGAGCTCGCTCAAACTCAAGTCCATCGAGTCAGTGATGCATGCCATCCAACCATCTTATCCTCTATTCTCTCCTTCTCCCACCTTCAATCTTTCCTAGCATCAGGGCCTTTTCCAATGAGTCAGTTCCTCACATCAGGTGGCCAAAGTACTGGAGCTTCAGCTTTAGCATCTGTCCTTCTAATGAATATTCAGGACTGATTTCCTTTAGGATTGACAGGTTTGATTTCCTTGCAGTAGAAGGGACTTTCAAGAGTCTTCTCCAATACCACAGTTCAAAGCATCAGTAAAAGGGAGAAATTAGGAGTATACACTACACCGAAAGCGTTGCAATATAGACTGACCATTTAAAAAGTGAATATTATAACTGCTAGGACAACCATTAAACTATCTTTAAGAGAAAAGTTAATAAGCCAATAGTGATTTTATAAAAATCAGTGATTTTTTCAAATTTATGAATTTATAAATGAATTTATAAATAGAGTCTAGGAATTTCCCTGGAAGTTCAGTGATCTCTACCTTCCAATGCAGGGGGCATGGGTTTGATCACTGGTCAGAGACAAAGGCTCCACATGCTGCAGGGTGTGGTCAAAAATTTAAATAAATAAATATGGTTACACAATTAAAAATAATCTAAGGCAGAAAAAGAGGTAAAATATAAATTGAAAGTAATAAACAGAAAACAACTGGCAAGATGATAGATTTTAGCCTAACCTTGTAAATAATTTCATTAAATGTAAAGGGTTCGAATATATCCATTTAAAAGACAAATTGTCAAATCAAGATTTTAAAATGCAATACAACTATATGCTATCTAAAAGATACTCACTTTAAATATAAAGCCATAAATAGATTAAAAGTAAAGAAACAAAAAGGCACACCATGCAAATGTTAAAGACAGAAATCTAGAGTACTTATATTAATACCAGATAAAGCAGACATGAAAACAAAGAATTTTGCCAGGATAAAGAGAAACATTAAATAATAAGAAAGGGGATAATTATCTACGGGGAAAAATAATAATCCAAAATGTTTATGCACTTAACACAGTTTAACATACATAAGACAAAAACTAATACAAATGAAAGGAGAAATAAATAGTTCACAATTACAGCTGGAGATTTATGCCTCTCTCATTAATTGAAAGAATAATTAGGCAAAAAATCAATACAGATATAAAAGACCTATCAACCTCATTTAACTCCACTTATATTTATACATTATACTACCAAATAACAGTAGAGTATACATAATTTTCAAGAGCATGTGAAACATTCAACAAGATAAGCCATCTATCTTCTGAGTAATTTTACAAATACGAAAGAACTGAAAATGTACAAATTAGATCCTCAAACCTCATATATAATCAAAAGAAACACAATGAAAGATAAAGATAATACTTTCTCCCTACTCACTTGGAAATGACTTTTTAAATACTAAAATACAATTTTGGGGGAAAAAAATGCTAGAATACACATTGCTAGTAGGAGTGTACATGGGTGCAATCAATAGAATTTATCAGACAATTTATAAAAACCTTAAATTTTGCAAAATTTGACCTACAAATTCACCTTGGAAAAACTAACACTAGATAAATCATAATAAATATCCTCTAAAGTATGTATAAGAATTGTCTTGAGGTATTATTACAATACTAAAAACTAGAGGTAGTTTAAATATATGTCAATATATTGATATTGAGCACATCATGAGAAATGCCAGGCTGGATGAGCTACAAGCTGGAATCAAGATAGGTGGGAGAAATATCAACAATTTCAGATATGCAGGTAATACCACTCTAATGGCAGAAAGTGAAGAGGAACTAAAGAACCTCTTGGTGAGGGTGAAGGAGGAGAGTAAAAGAGTCAGCTTAAAAGTAAATATTAAAAAATCTAAGGTCATGGCATCCAGCCCCATTACTATATGTCAAATAGAAGGGGAAAGGGGGAAAGTAGTGACAGATATCCTCTCCCTGGGCTCTAAAATCACTGTGGATGGTGACAATAGCTATGAAATCAGAAGACAATTGTTTCTTGACAGGAAAGCTATGACAAACCTAGACAGTGTGTTGAAAAGCAGAGACATTACTCTGCCAACAAAGGTCTGCATAGTCAAGGCTATGATCTTCCCAACAGTCATGTACAATTGGACTGTAGGGAAGGCAGAGGGCCAAAGAATTGATGCCTTCAAACTGTGGTGCTAGAGAAGATTCCTGAAAGTCCCTTGGACTGCAAGGAGATCAAATCAGTCAATCTTAAGGGAAATCAACCCTGAATACTCACTGAAGCTCCAGTATTTTGCTCATCTGATGTGAAAAGCAGATTCACTGGAAAAGTCCCTGGTGCTGGGAAAGATTGAGTGCAGAAGAAGAGGGCATCAGAGGATGAGATGGCTGGATGGGATCACTGATGCAATGGACATGAATTTTGGGAGATGGTAGGGGACCAAGAGGTCTGGCATCTTACAGCCCATGGGGTCACAAAGGATCAGACACAACTGGGCAACTGAACAACAACAACATATTGACTCTTATAACAAACAAATATCCTTTCATTGAGTACTATATACCAAAAACTGCTCTAGCCATTGAATGGGCAGAATAAGATAATCAAACTCCCTTTGTCCATAATAGTAGGGAAAACAAACAATTTAAAAAAGCAATAAATATATGATATAATTTTCAGTATAAATTTGGTACATTTATACAATGGCATGCTGTGTAGCCATTAAAATCAAATTGCAGGATAGAAATTTATGTAGGAAGGTATTTCCACTGTACTGTAATTTGTAACATGCAGCATAAGACATGTATTAGACAGGTACAAAAGTAACTGTGGTTTTAGACCACAAACTTTAAATCATTATAACCAGGCTCAAACACATCATTATTAATCAAAATAGGAACCATTACACTCAACACATCTTTGCCAGCAAGACGTAAGTTAGTTTATTCCTGTAGCATAAAAATCCATGCTTCAGGATCCGACTAACTCCTGGAAAGCATTTTCTATCCCCAATTGGTTGTGGAAGTGTTTTCCCTGCAAAAAGTCATTGAGAAGCTTGAAGAAGTGTTAGTTGATTAGCAAGAGATTTGGTGAATATGGCAGATGAGGCAAAACTTCGTAGCCCAATTCATTCAACTTTCAAAGTGTTGCTTGTGCAACATACGGTTAGGTATTGTCATGGAGAAGAACTAGTCTGTCCTGTTGACCAATGCTGGCTGCAGGCATTGCAATTTTTGGTGCATCTCATCAATTTGCTGAACACACATCTCAGATGTAATGGTTTTACCAGAATTCAGAAAGCTGTAGTGGATCAGACCAGCAGGAAATCTCCAAACACTGACCATGACCTTTTATGGGGGTGGGGTGCAAGTCTGCCCTGGGAAGTGCTTCAGAGCTGCTTTTTGGTCCAACTACTGAGTTGGTTGTTGCCGGTTGTGACAAAATCCACTTTTCATCGCACTTCATAACCCAATTAAGAAATGATTTGCTGTTATTGCATAGAATAAGAGATAACACTTCAAATAACACTTCAAATCAATGATATTCGATGATATTTTTGATTTGCTGTCATCTCATAAGGCACTCAGTTATCAAGCTTTTTCACCTTTCCAATTTGCTTCAAATGCTGAACGACCATAGAATGGTTGATGTTGAGTTCTCGCACAGCTTCTCATGTAGTTGTAAGAGGATCAGTTCTGATTGGTCTCAACTGATCATGGTCAACTTCTGACAGTCGGCCGCTGCACTCTTCACCTTCAATGTGCTGGTTTCCTTTGCACAACTTCTTGAACCACCACTGTACTGCACTTTCATTAGCAGTTCCTAGGCCAAATATGTTATTGATGTTGTGAGCTATCTCTGCCACTTTGTGACCCATCTTGAAATCATCTAAGAAAAAAATCCCTCAAATTTGCTTTCCATAGTCTATAAATATATATATATATATAAAGTAAACAGCAAGTAGCAGGTCACTATAAAAAAAAAACATAAAGCAAGAATTGCACATTAAAATGATGTATAATATAACCACATAGGGCTTCCCTTATGGCTCAGCTGGTAAAGAATCCATCTGCAATCTGGGAGACCTGGGTTCGATCCCTGTGTTGGGAAGATCCCCTGGAGAAGGGAAAGGCTACCCACTCCGGTATTCTGGCTTGGAGAAGTCCATGGACCATATAGTCCATGGGGTCGCAAAGAGTCGGACATGACTGAGTGACTTTCACTTTCACAACCACATTTATTTAATTAAGAATGTATTCCAATATCAAATGGTAAAGTTCAACAATACAAAACCACAATTACTGTTGCACTAACCTCATATATAAACTGAATTGTACCATGTTTATCACAAAAAGAAAAGTGTAGTATGAAAAGAATAAAGCAAGAATATACCCTAAAAGGTCTTCCCTGGTGGCTCAGATGGTTAAGAATCCAATTGCAATGCAGGAAACTGAGTTCGATATCTGGGTTGGGAAGATTCCCTGGAGGAGGGCATGGCAACCCACTCCAGCATTCTTGCCTGGAGAATCTCCATGGACAGAGGAGCCTGGTGGGCTACAGTCCATGAGGTCACAAGGAGTCAGACACAACTGAGAGACTAAGCACATACTCTAAAATATTAATAATTATTCTTCAGTGGTGAATTTTTTACTTTAAATTCTGTTTTCCAAGTGTTCTAAACTGTACATATATTAGTTTTGTAATCAGAAAAGCATGTTCTTCAAAATAAGATTAAGCCATGTAACAAAGCAAAACTATAATACAATTGAGGGGAACATTTTTGTGCTAGTGGTTCTTTATATTTATTTATACTTTAGATGGGGAAATTTAATAAAATGTGTAGGTCTAGGATAAAGTAAACTCAAAAAAACAAAAAGGATGGTTAAAAAATGCAAGAGAGAGTGTTTGCTTAGACAAGGTCCAAAAAAGATGGAGGTTATGGGGTCCTAGGCACAATCTTGAAGAGGATGAGGGACACTTTTTTTAATACAAAAAAGATAAAATAAAGATTTAAGAAAAGATAAACAAATCTCAAACAGTTTAGATGGAGCATAAAAACACAAAAATAGTTTAGAAGGAAATAAAGTTTGGAAACTTCATAGTAAATATGTACAGTTTCTTTCATTTAGAGTTAATCATTTGTGTCAGCTCACACTTAAACAATCAGGAATGAGTATATAAGCCTGGCAGGGCAAAAGAAGATGTGCAAGGCCAAAGGAGATAAATGTGAAATGAAGTCAGATGAATTACTGAAGAACTATATGCCATTAACTACATTCATAGAAACCATATAATAGTGAGACTAAACCATATGGCCATGTGACTTTCTCCAGACTCACTAAGTACTGTGGAAACAGGAACAGAATGAAAATTAAAAATGAACTGGTTCTCTCCATTAATCCTTGCAAAACATTTTAAATTCATAGGGGAGTTATGCCATAGGAAAGAAAATAATGTACTTTAGTTTTATTTTGGAAAAGCATAGATATAACTGTTTGCTAGGTGGGATTCTTCTTTTATTCACTATATAATTCATCTTGTCTTTAAAAAAAGTTTTTTTCTCATATTTGTGAATGAGGCTCATGAGTGTTAAAAGGAGGTTTGTTACACACTGAGACATATCTGAATTCACATGGGTTGAAAAACTCTAGATGAAATTGAAGAAGAAGTCAATGTCTTCACATATTCATCTCATAATTCCAGAACTTTCTCTTATCTAAGGTAAGGAAACTAAGGCAGAATAATATATTTCCTTCTCATTACCTCAAAAAATCTTTGATTAGCATAAAAGCAACTGTATTAAATGTCAATGTGCTACTTTGATTCTTCTTGCTTCTACAAACACCATTTTTAATCATGATCATAATCATCATCATCACCCTTAACTAAAAACAGATGTATCTTTCTGTTTGGAACCTTCCACTGCTTGCTTATGTCTTACAAGCTCAAAATTCTTAGCTGCTATCATCTTTGTTACCTAAAGTTACCTTATCTATTCTTTAGCCCCTAGAAGAAAGACTGTGATTTGCTTACCATAGCACAAAAATTGGCACATGGAAAAATCTTAAAACACAGTATAACAAAATTAAGTACCAAAAAAATATGCAGGTTGGTCTTATCTTCTCTATGTCCAAGATTTGTACATGTTCAGATGATGAATCTTTGCTTGGGCTCCTTCCTGGATCTGTGAAATAGTGGTGGTTAAAAAGTATATAGAGACTTATGACTGATTTGCATTGTTGTATGGCAGAAATCAACAAAACATTGTAAAGAAATTATCCTCCAATTAAAAACAAAAATAAAATAAAATTATTTGCCCATCAATGTGCTACTTACTGTTTAATGCCAAGTTCAGTTCATAATCATAGTTAAATCTTCCTTAGCCTCTCTTTCTCTTTACGCATACCTAGATGGTAATGGGTCTCTCACGGTTACTTCCACAACAGTTCCTACAAACTGCTTTGCTGTTTCTTCTTCATCTCCCTTCACTTCATCTCAACACTTAGTTTTGAAGTATCCCAAAGTTCAATCCTTGTTAACCTTTTCTTTATCTTATTCACTCACTTGGTGAGTAATATAAATAACATGTTTAAAAATGACGAAAATATGAATTGTCGCCTCAATTTCCTCCAGGTGTTTACTAAAATAGTGCCCTATTTTAAAATTGCAGTTCTCATTCCCAATCTCAACACTCAACATTTACTTTTCCAATTTTATTTTTTTTCTATAACACTCATTGCCTTCTAACATACTACAGTATATACTTTATATATTTACATTCATTATCTGTCTTGCCCATTGGAAAATGATCTCATTTGTAATTATACCTCAATAAAAGTGAAAAAAAGTAATTTCCACAAGGGTGGGAGTTTTTGTCTGTTTTGTTGACTGCTGTATCCCTAACATTAAAGCATTTCCTGCCACACAGATACTCGATTAATGTTATGTTATATAGCACATTTGCTATATAAATTGATTCCCTAATGTGAATTGAACTCATTCTCTTGCAATCCAGTGGGAAAGTATATGTCATTTTCATCTACTTTTCACTTTACTGAATCCTCATATTTTTAACTTCCATGTTTCCCCTGGAAACATGCAGAGTCGTGCATCTCAAATGAAAACTTTTATTTACCTTTTCAATGCTTGCAAATAAAAGAGATTTAACCTAATCTCTTCATTTTTCTTCATTATATAGTTGACTTATTACACAATTAACTCAAGGAAGAATTTTGTGAGGTCATTACATTTAGTATTTATGTAAATAGTATTTATACATTGCCACCAGATAAAATTCCACAGACCCGAGAAAACCAATGGCGTTATAGGTAGATACCTGATAGAGTAAATGTTGAATTTGATTCAGTCCAATAAATAATAACAAAATAACTGGCTGATCGAATCAACACATCCTCTTTACCATTACTGAATACTTGAGTATAGATAAGAGACACCACCGGACTTCCTAATTACCAACAGAATAATCCCATGTGATTACTGGCAACACTGAATAAACACCAACACTCCCCATTCAACAGCCTTCCTGGTGAAAGAGAGAGGCTCTACCTGGTACAGCAGGAAGGAGTTGGCCTTGCTTCGCTCACATTTAGGAGTGAATGCTCCCAAGTGGAAGGACCAGCCCCAAACACTCCTTGTTCCTCCTCTTCCTCAAATTCACTGGTAAGATGAAGTCTTTCTCCTTGCTAAGTGTGGAGCTAATGGACACATGGTATAACTTAAGTATAACTTAAGCATTAAGAGAAAGGCCTATCTACCTCTTCAAATCTAGAGGAGCGCAAAATGAGGATTCCTCCCAATAGGGAGTCTCAGGCTTGCCTCTGTTAGCATGGAAGCTGCCTCTACAGAGAATACTTGGAGAAAGAGGGGACTCTCTGGGCTGATCTTTGAAATAAGTATGCAGGTACTAAGGAAGCCTCTAGTTCATACTCCAGGCAACATTTCAGTGTGAAAGGAGAAAAGATGACTTCCTTTCATCATTCTACCTTTAGAGTAACAGACACCTCTGGACACTTTAAACATCAAGGTAAGATATTGAACTTTCTCATTGGAAATAAGTTAAAACCAAATATTCAAAAAATAATTGTTTTTTTTTTAAATCATAGAAACATATGCAGAGTTTAAAGGTTTGTAACAGAAATAAGAGTCTTCTGTATCCAACCTATCCTGCTACCAAAGATAGTCACATTCAATGTTGTGGCTCTTGCTTCTGGCATTTAACTTCATATTGAAAAATAATCTAGTCTGCTATATCTTATCAATTTAAATATTAATTTTTAACTTCCTCATAATTTAAGACATTAGCAGTTTCACTGTGCTTTCTCTTTCTCCATCCCACAAAATTAAAAAGGTCAAATTATTAGTCAATATTTAGTATCTACACTAATGTTTTCTACCATATCACATCATATTACATATTTTCTCAATCAAATTTTATTTTCTGATAGAGTTAACAATTTCTTAGCTTTTTTCCCCTTCAATTTTGAGTTCTCCTTGTAATCTGTTCCTAATTTTTCACACAAAAGTTCCAAAAGGTTTTTTAACTTTTCCACATATTCAAACTTCTTTTTTTTAAAAAAAATATATATATACATATCAGTTATATGATTTTCTGAAAGTCATTCTGATGCCTCTTACCTTGTTCCCTTTCTTTGCTTTGCTCTTTCCTGTTGGAAGAATTTCCCAACTGGCAGGTGATCCTTGATGACTTATTCATATTTGAAAGGCATGTACTATAGACTAAGTACATAGTCATGTACATAGACATAGTACATAGTCATGTACTATATACTAAGACTTATTGGAAGTTCCACGCATAAGAGTAAACATTGTGGGAATTGAGTGGCCCACTAGCCTCCTTGCTAGGTCATACAAAAAAAGTAACTATCAGTAGTTATTTTCTTTGTGTCTCTTCCATTTCCCCAGAGAAGGACCCTCCCAGTTCTTGCTTCAGGGTGGATGTGACTACTAATCTTCTGGGATTTGGTCAGGGAAGGAAGAGAGTGGTGTGTTCTCATCGTTCATTGTATATATGCACCTTCATTTAATTTATTCTGCCTTGAAATAGCCATTTTACCCATGTTCATCTTTGTGCCTGACAAGCACAAGTCTGGAGTCCTTATGGCTAAATGTCTTCTCAACCCAAACCTTTTATTTCCTCTGGAGGTGACAGAAAGGTGGGCATGTGCTACATAGGGGAGAGATGGGGACCTAGATGGGATTCCCAGGTGGCGCTAATGGTAAAGAACCCACCTGCCAGTTCAGGAGACCTAAGAGATGTGGATTCAATCCTTGGGTCAGAAAGATCCCCTGGAGAAGAGAATGGCAACCCACTCCAGTATTCTGGCCTGGAGAATCCCATGGATAGAGGAGCGTGGAGGCTGCAGTTCATGGAGTTGCACAGAGTCAGACATGACTGAAGTGACTTAGCAGACACGCAAAGGGACCTAAGATGCCTGTGATTCCATGCATTTGTTTTCACTCCCCATTATACCCCTTATCATTCAGGCTGATATAACAAAATATCATGGTTTGGGTAGGTAGCTTATAAAGAGCAAAAATGTATTGCTTACAGTTCTGGAGGCTGGGTGCCAGAATGATTGGATTCTGGTGAGAGCCCTCTTCCAAGCTGCAGATATCTCATGAATCTTCATATGATAGATGAGTCAAGGGAGCCCTCTGGGGACTGTTTTATTAGGGCACTAATCCCATTCATGAGAACTTCGATATCATGACCTGATCACCTCCCAAATGTCTCACCTCCTGATACCATCACCTTGGGGTTAGACTTTAACATATGAATCTGATGGGAGCACATATTCAGACCCCTTTCTTCTGATTAACTGGTACCTTTAATGTCTGAGCTTCTCTATAGTTTGACAAATGTAGGTTTGCATTTTGTTATCTCCCACTGCTTGCTTTTAAGATTCATCTTCCCCTGCCCTATTAAGTGTTTCTTCTATCCACTTGTCGAATTTCCCCCAATTTTTTAATCTTTCTTGTCCACTGCTATCTTCTCTCCCATTCTCACTGTCTTGTCTTATATTAATCAGTGCCTTTTTTATTCCTTCCTATAACTTTGCTGGAAATTTGGGAGGGAGCAAAGGTGAATACTTTTGTTTAATCAGCCATTTTTACCTGACAGATTTCAGTGAATCTTAAAGTGCCTACACTATGCTAAGCAGATAGGAGCAGACAAGCAGTAGAGGACTTGGTTCCTGCCCTGAAAAATCTTAAGAATTAAATTCCACTTTGAGGTAATAGTTCAGAAATATCCACAGTGTTGTACAAATGAATGGTTTAGACAAGAAGTAACATGTCTGTTTAGATGAAAGCCATGATGCTGACATTGATGTTGAAGAATCAACAGGCTCTGGTTCAGTTCAGTTCAGTTCAGTCGCTCACTTGTGTCTGACTCTTTGCGGCCCTATGAACCACAGCATGCCAGAACTCCCTGTCCATCACCAACTCCTGGAGTCCACACAAACCCATGTCCATTGAGTTGGTGATGCCATCCAACCTCTGTCATCCCCTTCTCCTTCTGTCTTCAATCTTTTCCAGCATCAGGGTCTTTTCCAATGAGTCAGCTCTTCACATCAGGTAGCCAAAGTATTGGTTTTAGCTTGAACATCAGTCCTTCCAAAGAACACCCAGGACTGATCTCCTTTAGGATGGACTGGTTGGATATCCTTGCAATCCAAGGGACTCTCAAGAGTCTTATCCAATACCACAGTTCAAAGCATCAATTCTGCATTCATCTTTCTTTATAGTCCAACTCTCATATCCTTACATGACCACTGGAAAAACCATAGCCTTAACTACAGAGACCTTTGTTGGCAAAATAATGTCTCTGCTGTTTTAATAGGCTGTCTAGGTTGGTCATAACTTTCCTTCCAAGGAGTAAGCATCTTTTAATTTCATGACTGCAGTCACCATCTGCTGTGATTTTGGAGCCCCAAAATATAAAGTCAGCCACCATTTCCACTGTTTCCCCATCTATTTGCCATGGAGTGATGGGACCAGATGCCATGATCTTAGTTTTCTGAATGTTGAGTTTTAAGTCAACTTTTTCACTCTCCTCTTTCTCTTTCATCAAAAGGCTCTTTAGTTTTTCTTCACTTTCTGCCATAAGGGTGGTGTCATTGGCATATCTGAGGTTATTGACATTTCTCCTGGCAATCTTGATTCCAGGTTGTGCTTCTTCCAGCCCATTTTTTCTCATGATGTACTCTGCATATGAGTTAAATAAGTAGGGTGACAATACACAGCCTTGAAGTACTTCTTTCCCTATTTGGAACCAGTCTTTTGTTCCATGGTTCTGGTTAGGAAGAAGGAAAACTGTGTCCCAGGCCCAGAGAAATTGAAAACTAAAAAGACTAAGTGCCTGAAAAACTGCACCAAGTTGTAATGGAATAAGAACTCCAAATTCCAGTATGTTTTTTATTTGATCTATTGATCTATAGCTAAAGTTCCTTGTCCTACTCAGCATGCATAACTCATAAAATGCTTTAATTGGCTACCTGTAATACTGTAGTATTTTAAGATTTTTAAGTTTTAATACTGTAGTATTTAAGATTTTATGCAGATATCTGAAATTATAACTTTTAGCTAGTCCACACCTAGTATTTGGGGCTTTCCCAGTGACATAGTGGTAAAGAATCCACCTGCTGAAACAGGTGACACAAGAGATGTAGGCTCAATCCCTGGGTCAGGAAGATCCCCTGGAGTAGGAAATGGCAATCCACTCCAGTATTCTTGTCTGGAAAATTTCATGGACAGAGGAGCCTGGCAGGCTATAGTCCATGGAGTGGCAAAGAGTTGAACATGACTGAGGGGCTGAGTACACACACCTAGTATTTATTTATAAAATGTTTTTTTATTTTAACTTACTCATCTAGCCTTATAGTCTCTTAATTTTTTTCCTTAATCTTCTGACTACAAAATATATATATTAGGTGTATTTAATATAATGGGTAAATTTCTGATAACTTTCTCCCCAATCTCCCAAAGTGCCAATAAAAATCACATATACACATTGATTTCTAATGGGATATATATGTATAGATAGATATGTTTCTCTAGACTAGGAGATACTTGCATCTGAATCCGAGGAGATAAACGAGCCAGAAGTTGCTGTTGTTTGATTTTGCAAAATAAAATGCATGAACCAGTCTTGTCATAGCTACAAGTTTTAAGATTTTAGGCCTTTATGGAAACTTTCAGAATTTCAGTCACAGCTTTCTAATATTTTATAGCCCTGCCAAGTTAAATAGTAACACTTGTGAGCTTTATCTACAGAATACGTAGCTAATGACCTTTAAGGCAACTTGCCACATATGTCAACTAGGAAAAAAAGAAATGAGCTGTAATTAATTGAAATTAGTTGCTTTTCTTATTTTTGCTCATTTATGTAACTTAATAGCTGGTATAATAGATGTAAGATAAGAGCATAGAGGTGTTTTTAAGGACAGCTTTTCTCTGAAATATGTCATTTTTGAAATTATTAAGAAACTTGGAATTTTTTGGCATTTTGATCTAAAATATGTCAGTGTTTCTCAAAGTAATTGGGTTGAATTTTTCTACAAATGTGTATATTGGCTTATGTTAATCTTGGCTGAACAAACTGTTACCAAGAGATTGCATTTAAAACAACTGGTGGGATTTGTGGAAAACACATTTCAATCACTAATAACATGCCTTCATATTACACATCTCTTCAAGCAGCTTAAAGGAGTTTATGAGAAATTTTTAAATTATAAATATCTTGTTATATCTTACAAACATCAGACATTATTTTCATTACAAAGAATTTTATTCTTCCCATAAGGAAGAATTATCAATAAAATACTACAGATAAGTAGAATATTTGATGAAGCTTTTATTGACCTGTAAGAGAGTTTTGTCCTAAAACAGGTAGCAGTAATACTTACAATGGATTCTGTGACTACGATCCATGGTTATCATCATAATTAGCATAGGGTCTAGGTTAACAGCTGTTTAGAGCATGAAAATAGGAAGCATTCTGGTTTTCAGACTGTTCAGTGGGTACTAGCAGGTTTTAGCCACACAGGCCTGAAGTTAAATACTGGTCTACTACCTCCAAGCTATGTAACCTGAGGCAAATTTCTTCACTTCTCAATTTGTTGATATAGGTAACTGGCACCGTATGTGCATGCTAAGTCACTTCAGTTTTGTCCGACTCTGTGACCCCATGCACTGTAGCCTGCTAGGCTCCTCTGTCCATGGGATTCTCCAGGAAAAAATACTGGAGTGGGTGGCCATGCCTTCCAGGGGATCTTCCCAACCCAGGGATCGAATTATAATCTCTTGTCTCCTGCAGTGGCTGGTGGGTTCTTTAAAACTAGCACCACCTGGGAAGCCCTCAAGGCATCATATCATGGCAAATAACAAATGAAGACTATTATTGATTTGTACAACAGGAATTAGATCAAGACTTTCTAATCCCTGGTCAAGAAAGCAGATATCTGCCTGTTTTGAAGGAGACACATTGAGATAAAGAGAATTTTGACAGACCTCTTCAGGAGAAATTGGTTCTGCTCTCTTCTGTTCTATATTTTAGACAGCAATTTTGAAATTGCTGTCTGAAAACCTAAGTTTTTCTTTTTTTTTATTTTAAAAATGGCTGCCTTTACTATTGCTAAAAATTACAAGGCTAACAACAAATCATAGCAAACCATAACTTGTATTATTCTGATTAATAAGTTTTTTCTGCCTTTCTGAAGATATAAATCATGTTTAAAATGTTAACTATGTTGGGACTTCTCTGGCAATCCAGTAATTAAGATTCCATGCTTCCAATAACTAAGATCCCACATGCCGTGGGTGGTCAGTAAATAAAATAAATAAATAAATAACATCCCTTCCTCCCTGAACCTTTTAAAAAAAATTAATTATTTTGGGCAGAAGCATTTTTAAGCCATTGTATATATTTCCTGTCTTCTTAAATATATTATATAAAATAAAAATTTAAAGCTTTTAAATGATCCATAATCTTCCTTATGAAAATTACTGGATTATGCTCTATTTATTCTCTCAGTAATCAATTATTGAGTACTCTGGTAAAACAAAGATTTCTTTTTTTGATGATACTATGGGAAATAGACAAGAGAAGTTACAAGGTAACTTTGCAATAACTATGCTGTAGATAAAAACAAGGTGTTATAGGAGCTCAGAAATAGAGGACCTAATTTAAAGTAGGGGTGGACCCTGATCTAAGGGATAGAAGTTTCCCAACATCGACAATTTCTAAAGAATAAAGAGAAATTAGCCAGCTAGAGAATAAGAAAGGAAAGAATTCTTTGAGCCCCAAAGATTTTGGTTTGGCATAATAATGGGGCGCAAGTGGTAGAATTTTAAGATATTTAATGATAGAGAAGTCAGTGTAACCCGAATAATGAAGAATTTTGAATGCCAGAATTAAGAGTTTGACATTTATCATGAAGACTATTAAAAACTTTTGGAGACTTTAAGAAGGAGACTTAGAATTATCAACTCATGTTTTGAAAGTATATTCCAGCATAAATGTGAAGAATACATAGAAGGAAAATAGAACTGTGATAAAAAGGTAAATTAGGAGCCAACTGCAAGATTCCTAGTAATGGGGGTTCTGATGACTCTGGAAGTGTGGTAGCGGCTGTGAGTATTAGTAAAAAAAAAAAAAAGAGGATAAATCCAAAAATTTAGACTAGAATCCAGGAGTTAAGAATAGTACTGATTTTGATCCCAGCATTTACAGACTAAAGACTGTTGAACATATTCTCCATTGTAAACATCTATTAAACTAGAAAAAAATGTATGAATTTTTTTTCTGGCATTGGAAGAGAGAGAAGAGCTGTGATCCTAAGACAGAAAGCCCAGAGATAAATCCACGCATCTATGGACACCTTATCTTTGACAAAGGAGGCAAGAATATACAATGGAGAAAAGACAACCTCTTTAACAAGTGGTGCTGGGAAAACTGGACAGCCACTTGTAAAAGAATGAAACTAGATCACTTTCTAACACCATACACAAAGATAAACTCAAAATGGATCAAAGATCTAAGCATAAGACCAGAAACTATAAAACTCCTAGAGGATAACATAGGCAAAACACTCTCTGCTATAATCCAAAGCGGGATACTCCATGACCCACCTCCCAGAATATTGGAAATAAAAACACGAATAAACAAATGGGACCTAATTAAAATTAAAAGCTTTTGCACAACAAAGGAAACTATAAGCAAGGTGAAAAGACAGCCTTCAGAATGGGAGAAAATAATAGCCAATGAAGCAACAGACAAACAATTAATCTCAAAAATTTACAAACAACTCCTGCAGCTCCATTCTAGAAAAATAAACAACCCAATTAAAAAGTGGGCCAAAGAACTTAACAGACATTTCTCCAAGGAAGATATAAAAATGGCTAACAAACACATGAAAAGATGCTCAACATCACTCATTATCAGAGAAATGCAAATCAAAACCACAATGAGGTACCACTTTACACCAGTCAGAATGGCTGCCATCCAAAAGTCTACAAGCAATAAATGCTGGAGAGGATGTGGAGAAAAGGGAACCCTCTTACACTGTTGGTGGGAATGCAAACTAGTACAGCCACTATGGAAAACAGTGTGGAGGTTCCTTAAAAAGCTGCAAATAGACCTGCCATATGACCCGGCAATCCCACTGCTGGGCATATACACCGAGGAAACCAGAATTGAAAGAGCCACGTGCACCCCAATGTTCATCGCTGCATTGTTTACAATAGCCAGGACATGGAAGCAACCTAGATGCCCATCAACTGACGAATGGATAAGAAAGCTGTGGTATATATACACAATGGAATATTACTCAGCATTAAAAAAAAATTCATTTGAAGCAATTCTACTCAGATGGACGAAACTGGAGCCCATTATCCAGAGTGAAGTAAGCCAGAAGCAAAAACAACAATACAGTATATTAACACATATATATGGAATTTAGAAAGACAGTAATGAGAACCCAACATGGGAGACAACAAAAGGAACGCAGATGTATAGAATAGACTTGTGGACTTTGTGGATGAGGGTAAGGGTGGGATGAGATGGGAGAAGGGCATTGAAGCATGTTAATTGTCATGTGTCTAATCAATCGCCAGCCCAGGATTGATGCTCGGGACTGGTGCAGCGAGATTTCCCGGGGGGGAGGGAGGAGGGAGGGGGGACCCGGAGGGGAAGCATATGTAAACCCATGGTGATATCATAACAATGTATGGCTAAAACAATAATTAAAAAATAAAAAAATAAAAAAATAAAAAAGACAGAAAGGAAATAGATAACATAAGCTACATTCACTCCATGTTTCTGGCTGAGGACACTTTCCAAACTGCAATACAGATTAGTAGAGACCACATAGAGAGAAATTATCTTGATGGGGAGAAGAGAAATTTAAGTTTAGCAATCCTGAAGTTTAGCTAGTCAATCACGGAACCAGAGTGCAGGGAACTACATAGAGAGAGAGCTGCCAAAATATGCAGAATCCCTTTTAGTCTTTGGCTGTATTCTAAACTATACAAGCACAGAGAAAGAGTACATTAACCTAGTAAAGAAGAAGGCCTGAGAAGCTATGAACTGAATGTAAATGTCCCAATACAATGCTGAGAGATATTGCAGAGGAGAACAACCGACCTTGCTAAATACTCTGGGTGTTCTGAGGTCTCAGAAAGGCCATGTTTGCAAAGAGGGCTTTTCCAGTTCTAAAGCAAGGATTGCTTTAAATCCATCCTAATATAAAGCCTAAAATAAAAATAAATGTTTATCAAGCAAAATTGCCAGTAAATTAATTAACTGTGCAAAGGGTCAAAACTCTTTAAAGAAAGACAACATAATCCAGATTCTCCACAGTTATCTTTCACAACATCAAGCACACAACCAAAAATTATAATACATATGAGGCAAGAGGAAAATGTGACATGACTCCCACTTTCCTTAAAAAATTAAAAAAGCAGTAGAAAAAGAATAAGGAATTACAAAAAGTTATTGACAGAATGACCTAACAAACATTTTAAAATATTATAATATATGGTCAAAGATTAAAAGGAAAATATGGACATCATGAGTGAAGAGATGGAAAATCTCAACTGATATATGGAAATTCCAAAAAATACTGAAATTAATTTTAGACCTCAAAATTACAATATTTGTAATTGGGAGAAAATTTGCCAGCTGGTCTTAAGAGAAGATTGGAATCTTTAGCCAAAAAAAAAAAAATCATTGACTTTGAACACAGGTCACTAAAAAGTATAGCACACAGAGTGTGGGGGGCAGGGTAGGGGGGAAGCCTGTAACCTGTAGAAGATTATCAAGAAGTCTAGCATATAACCAGAATTCAGAAGAAGAAAAAGACTGGGAAGAAAGATATTTAAATAAATTATGACTAAAACTTTTCCAAATTAAATTTTAAAAGTCAACCCACAAAGCCAAAAAACTCGGTAAGATATTAATATTCTAACTGCTGAAACCAAAGGTAAAGAGGAAATGTTAGAGGCAATTAAGAAAAACAAGACATACAGAGGAATAGCAGTAAGAATAATCACTGACATCTCCTTAGAACTAGTGCAAGTCAGGGTCACTGGAGTGGAAGCTATAAAGCACTGAAAGAAAAACCTATCACTCTAGAATTTAACTCATGCTTTCCCAAAATACTCTTCAAAAATGAAAACAAAACACATTTCAAATAAACAAAAGCCAAGGAACCTTTTTTATGTAAGCAAACCTGTTTTGTAAGAAATCATAAAAGGAAGTTCCTTAAGGTGAAATGAAATAAGACTGGACAAAAACTCAAAGTTATACCAAGGAATGAAGAGCACTAGAAATGATAACTCTTCAGGCAAGTATATAACATTTTTTTCTTATTTCTTAATAACTTCAAAAGATAATTTACCTGAAGAGGAACACATGCATAACCATGGCAGATTCATGTCAATGTATGGCAAAACCAACACGATAATGTAAAGGAAAAAAAAGAAAAAGTGATAAAAAAACAAATGTGAAGAATCTCATAAATATAACACTAAAATAGAAAACTGTAGTGGCACAATAATTTGGAAAGAGGTAAGTGTAAGTATAATATCCAATATTTTTAAATTATGCATCTTATTATAATGTTAGTCCCAGGTAGACTGTGGTAAGTTAAGGATGCATATAGTAAACCCTAAGGAAACCACACACACAAAGAAAGAGTTATAGTGAAAAGCCATGAGAAGATAAACAATGGAATACTCATAAATACTAAGTTAATCCAAAAAATAAAAAATAAAAGAGGAGGGAAATGAACAAAGAACAAATAGGACAAGTAAAAAATGAAAAAGTAAATGGTAAACTTAAATACCAAAGTATCAGTAGTTATATTAAATACATTAGTACTAAACATATAAATTAAAAAGCAGAGATCATCAAACACTGTAAAAAAGTAAAGTCAAAATATACTATTTTTAGGGAATCCCCTGGTGGTCCAGTGATTATATAAAGAATATATATATTCTTAAAACTTAAAACTTAACATTCAGAAAACTAAGATAATGGCATCTGGTCCCATCACTTCATGGCAAATAGATGGGGAAACAGTGAGAGACTTTATTTTGGGGGCCTCAAAATCACTGCAATGGTGACTGCAGCTGTGAAATTAAAAGACACTTGCTCCTTGGAAGAAAAGTCATGACCAACCTAGACAGCATATTAAAAAGCAGAGACATTACTTTGCCAACAAAGGTCTGTCTAGTCAAAGCTACGGTTTTTCCAGTTGTCATGTATGGATGTGAGAACTGGACTATAAGGAAGCTGAGCACCAAAGAACTGATGCTTTTGAGCTGTGAGAAGACTCTTGAGAGTCCCATGGACTGCAAGAAGATCCAACCAGTCCATCCTAAAGGAAATCAGTCCTGACTATTCATTGGAAGGACTGTTGAAGCTGAAACTCCAACACTTTGGCCCGCTGATGTGAAGAGCTGACTCATTTGAAAAGACCCTGATGCTAGGCAAGATTGAAGGCAGGAGGAAAAGGGGATGACAGAGGATGAGATGGTTGGATGACATTACTGACTCACTGGACATGAGGTTGAGTAAACTCCAGGAGTTGGAGATGGACAGGGAGGCCTGGTGTGCTGCAGTCCATGGGTTTGCAAAGAATCAGACACAACTGAGTGAACTGAAATGAACTGAACTGAACTGATATATTCTTTTTAAAAGAAATGCCATTGAAATAAATAGATGCAGAGCATTAAAAGTAAAAGCATGGGAAAAGCAATATTGTGAAAATATATTAATGACTCCTTGAGTAGTCATTAATACTACTCCAATAGTAGCTACCAACTTAAGCGAATTGGTTTTATAGAATACCACATTCAACAATGGGAAAATCACACATTCTTTACAGATAAACATGGAGTATTCACCAAGACAGAGAACATGCTGGATCTTATAGTCTGACACTGTTTCAAAGATTCTGGCAAAAGACATAAGAGACCAGGGTCAGAGATAAAATACTTTATTGTTCATGGTAATTGCTAAAGCCAGAGTATCAGCAGTAGTTAATGTCAGTTCTCTGGGGACTAATTCCTATAGGATATTTATTTACAGGAGAGGGACCGTGAGTTTCAGTTCAGTTCAGTCACTCAGTCGTGTCCAACTCTTTGCGACCCCATGGACTACAGCATACCAGGCTTCCCTGTCCATCACCAACTCCCGGAGCTTGCTCAGACTCATGTCTATCGAGTTGTTAAGGCAGGAGGAGATGGGGATGACAGAGGATAAGATGGTTGGATGGCATCACCCTGAGTTTAGGGAACCCAAATCTTTTTATACAAGACAGCAAGCCTGCCTGGCCTTTGCCTAGGAAGGAGACATCGCCTTTATTATATTTACTGTAATAGACAATAAATAAGTCTGCCTTTTATTCTAGAGGGAGACACTGTCTCTTACCATTAAAAAGATATTCCAGAACAAAGGCCATCAGTACCTCTGTTTACAAACCATGCAGAAATGCAAAGGATCCATAGAGATGTGTTTTCGAATAGGGTAGTGGCATGCATGCTCAGTTGCTCAGTTGTGTCTGACTCTTTGCAACCCCAAGGACTGTAGCTACCAGGATCCTCTGTCCATGAGATTTTCCAGACAAGAATATTGGAGTGGGTTGCCATAAATTTAGGCAAATAGATGAATATTATAGAATAGGGCATTCATAATGAGATGTACATGTTTGATCAATTACTTTTCCATACAGGTGCCATAATAATTCAGTGAGGGCAGAAAAGTTTTTTCAACAGATGATGCCAAAACAACTAAGTATATGGGAATAAAAGACTGTTTCCCCTACATCACACTATACACAGTGATTAGGGATGGATTTCTGACCTAAACGTAAAAGTTTTGAAAATGTATGAGAAATACTTTGTTACTATGGAATAGGCAAAGATTTCTTAGGGCACAGAAAACACTAACCATATGTGAAAATTTGATGTTTTTTTTTTAAAATATATTTATTTATTTTGACTGTGTTGGATCTTAGTTGCTCTGCAACATGTGGGATCTTAGTTCCCCAGCCAGGGACTGAACTCACATCCCAAGAATATCAGGGCAGATTCTTCACCACTGGACCACCAAGGAAGTCCCCAAAAATGTGATAGCTTGACTTTATAATTTTAAAGTTCTGTTCATCAAAAGACACTATTTAAGAAAATGAGTAAGCAGGACATAGATTGAGAGAAAACATTTGCAGTGAGTATATATGTTAAAGGACTTGTATGAACAGAAAATCTGGATTGTATATAGATCATGAATTTCTTGAATGGGTACATTAAAAGGACAAGGGGTAAGAGAGAAGAGAGCACTGCATGAATGTTTGAAGTCTTGAGTCATCAGGTGTAGACTGGATACAAAAAAAGTAAGAAAGTGAACTTAATAGACTGGAAAACAATTAAGCTGCTATTTGACTAGAGATTATAATGCTTTATGAAAACAAATATAGATGTAAGTAAAGAATGAGAGTAGAGGAAAAGGAGGCAATAATTAGCAAGATCATTACTTGGAATTTAAAATTTCAGATATAGAGCATGTCTAGGAAATAGTGAAATAAAACAGATCTGACTGATATCAAGGCACAAGTCAACACCTGACAATGAGATGCTGAAAAGCAGTGAAGGAATAATAACATAGCAATATTGACTGGATGATATCAGGCACTAAGGTGGAAAGGGAGCCAGTGAGTCAGGTGCCAAAGCTTCCATGATTATGAAATAATCAGAAAGTCAGCAGTTGAGAGTGACCAGAGGAGGATGAGAGTAACTAGTTTATATCGGCATAATGGAAACTTACTATACACTATGCATGGTTAGACATTTTCATATTAAATTTTCACAGTATCCCTATAATAATGTTACATTATCCTCACTTGACAGATGATTCAACGGGAGTCCACTGAAGTTAAATAACTCCAGGTTATAGAGGTTTTGATAACAAGGCTGCATTCAAAACCACATCTGCTTGAATCAAAAGTTACTATGCTTTCTACTGTGTCATACTAATAATCAGATTGTTGTTGTTCAGTCACTAAGTTATATCTTACTCTTTGTGATCCCATGGACTGTACCACACCAGGCTTCCCCATCCTTCACTGTCTCCCCGAATTTTCTGATTCATGCCCATTGAGTCCATGATGCCATCCAACCATCTCATTCTCTGTCACCTTCTTCTCTTCCTGCCCTCAATCTTTCCCAGCACCAGGGTCTTTTCCAGTGAATTGGCTGTTCACATAGGTGGCCAAAGTATTGGAGTTTCAGCTTCAGCATCAGTTCTTCCAATGAATATTCAGGACTGATTTCCCTTGGAATGGACTGATTGGATTTCCTTGCAGTCCAAGGAACTTTCAAGAGTCTTCTCCAACACCACAGTTCAAAAGCATCAATTCCTAGGGGCTAAGCCTTTTTTATGGTCCAACTCTCACATGACTCCTGGAAAAACCATAGCTTTGACTAGATGGACCTTTGTTGGGAAAGCAATGTCTCTACTTTTTAATATGCTGTCTAGGTTGGTCATGGCTTGTTTTCCAAAGAGCAGGCATCTTCTAATTTCATGGCTGCAGTCACTGTCTGCAGTGATTTTGGATCCCAAGAAAATGAAGTCTGACACTGTGCCCATTGTTTCCCCATCTGTTTGCCAGGAAGTGATGGGACCAGATCCCATGATCTTAGTTTTTTGAAAACTAAGAGGAGACTAAAGTAGTAAGTACCTATTTTCTACTGAGAGGGTTGAGAGAACCTGGAAGAGATCTTTTACCTTCAAGATAGAGATAGGTTGCAGTTAATTCAGTCTGGTTAATGAATTGTTCTACAAAGACTTTAGGTGTGTAAAGGAGATTTTTCTCATTCTTAGGGTTTACCATAGACCACTCAAGGACTTATAACTCCAAACCTAAACTGAATTTTTTTTAATAATTAGGTCTGTTATTTATAGATTTTTAATTCTTTTTTTATTTTTTTCAAGCTCACAATTCTTATTTCTTACAGTTGCCAATGTCTTTGAAGGTAGATCTCCTCTCTCCTCTCCTGATGTGTTTCTTCTAACCTAGGAGAGGATTATAAGCCAGATTTCCAAGCTTATTAAAATCATAGACTCTATAAAACTTAGTAAAAATATGTGCTACATAAGAGCAAATTGATTTTGAGAGAGGGCCTGAGAAGACCGTCTATAAATAAAGGAGCAAGAGTTTTGTTTATGTGAACTACTTTATTTTATTTTTAGTTTCAGGCTATGTTATAAGTGAGTGAGGCTGCTGGTTAACTAAATTCCAGATAGATATTGTCTTACTGTACAGAAGCAGAATAATAAAATTATTAAATATAATTTGTTTAAATATTATTTTGTTAACTTTTAGTAAATGGATGCTATTAAACCAAAACTTTTTCCATTCTAGTGTCTTCTTTTTGGCCTATATATTTGTTCATCATTTGAAAGGTATTTTTAATGAGCCAAGATCTAAAATTTAGACAAAATGAATTTGTTTTGGGCAACTTCTGACAGCATGATTGAATCTCTGAGCTGAGCCTGGAGCTCACTGGATTGAAAATGGTGGTATCATAACTTAAAATGGGAGAATAGACTCACAATGAGGTGTAAGAAGGATCAGAAAAGATATACTAAACTTTAGGACCACATATCTTATGGCAATTTCTAAGAAACCAACTGCATTCTATTTGTCTATATATATTATCTTTCTCCCTAACACAGGCTGTCATCAGACCATTTTAAACTACATAACCTAAACAATTCATGTCTTTGGGAAAGTTTGTAATAGACATATTTCTGTAATATTTGGATTCTATATAATGAATATGTATTATTCTTGTACTCAGAAAGGAAAAGTATGATAAGAATGAAAAAAAAATAAGAAACATGTATACAAAACTTGCCAGCTGTTCTAACTAGAATGAAACTGAAGTTCTACTTGTAAATTGTGTAACAAACTAATTCCTGAAGCAAGTCGTCTTTATCACAAGAGCTAACTCTAGACTACTATATGGACTCCAGCAATCAATCTAACTATCTACTATATTTTTCTGCCTGTTAACAGACCTTAAAAAGAAGATCCAGAAAAAGTAAGTCCCTCTCGACAGGTAGGGGAGATACTGATCTGTGAACTCAGTTCACACTTCTTCATTCTGTGGCCGATGAATAAAACTTGTGCTGTGTCGATATAGAAAAGAAAGATAACCCAGGGCTATTTTTAAAAGAAAAAAATCCAGATAGAAAAGACCATCCTTGCCCTGTGGAGGACATAGAAAGGCTTTCGTTTGGTGACAGCTTTTATCTGAAGATAGGAGGACAGAGAAAACCAGTGCCATGGGCTTTCCTTTTTCCTTCTCTTCTATCCTTCTGATTGTTACCTTGCAAACTGACAAATCATCACATTCTTCCATTAAAGCTCTAATATAGGTAGCAATTGCCCCTATTTTTAGGACCATCATCACCTACAAACAAACAAACATGTTAACTTACTTATGTTATCTCTTTTCCAGTTCAAGGATATGAAGGAAGTTAAGATGGAGGAATTTTTTTTCTATTTTTCATAGAACAAGCCTAATTTATAAACAAATCAAATTGTCAGTTGCTTTTAACTCATTATTTATATAGAAAACAATTTGAGGTGGTTGTTCTTTTTTATTTTTTTTAAATCTCATCTATTACAAGTTCAAGGTAATCTTGAATTCCAAGTTTGATTCAGTAATCAACTGAATCAATTTTCAGTTAAAATTCTGAAGAAGTGTATCAGTAAATGTTACTGGTTATTTTTTCCCCCTCTGTTGAATATGTGTTGTATTAAATTTGAAGTTGAAATCTTGGGCACTTCATGTATAAAGTGCTAGAAATTATTTTGCAATCAACATATTGAAGTTTGTGTTTCCTAACTGTGCAGTTATGTTTACATGCAGAATATAAAGCAGAGGGCCTTTTAATAAGGCATTATAAATAAATTTAACCTTGAAAAATGAATTGTCTTTTCAACTATGCTATATCCTCTTGTGAATGTTTACAGAATTCATAGAAGAACTGCTAAAGAACATACTGGAGAATCTAGGGAAATGTTTAAAGAAATACCCTTAACATTTAACATCGTCTATGTGATATGTATTGATTTTCTTAGCAGAAGTTTCATAAAGCCAAATTGCCTGTACATGTTTTCCAGCAAGTAATTTTTTTAAAAGATGATCCCACTGGAAACAATGATAAATGAATTTGCCTATAATTCACCCTGGCCATAACCACTTAGTCTAGCTGCACTACCACGAATGTTGGTGCAAAGACCAGAAGATGGATACAAAAATCAAACCACAACCACCACAGCAACAGGCAGAAACAGACAAAGGACTCCTAAAATTAGATTCTTTCTTTCCCATGGACAGAAAAATAATTGCTCACAAAGTCTGATGTAGAATCATGGAATGTTAGGGACTTCCCTGGTGGTCCAGTGGCTAAGACTCTGAGCTTCCAATGCAGGGGGCCTTCCCTGGTCAGGGAACTAGATCCTAGATCCCACATGACAAACTAAGACCTGGCACAGCCAAATGAATAAGTAATAATAAATAAATACTAAAACAAAACAAAAAAAACTTGACTAAATACTTTTAAAAGAAATCATGGAATGTTACAGCTTATGGTAAATCCAAGGACTAAGCATATGAGTGCGACAAATAATTGTTAATACTCCTCCCCACACTCTCCATTTTTCAGCTCACCATCTCACCACTTGGGCCACTCCATGGGAGGCCCTCACTGCTTTGTGGCTGCCAACCATGGAGTAACCAAAACTTTCAAACACTCATTTTGTTAAGATCAAAAGCCTTGAGCCAAGAGTAAGGCAGGAAAGATTGAAAAGACATATCATCAGATAAGTACCTTCTCATCCCTTCTACAGCCCATCTAAAAGCCCTGTTGGACCTTTATTGTTTCCGTTGTTATCCCTGTGCACCAGTCTTCAGATTCCTCTCCAGAGGGAAAGACTGAATTCCTCTTGTCAACCAGGCTCCTGGACCTGGAAGTGCTGGAGAGCTTCTCTCAGTGTTCCTGCTCCACCCTCAGCTTTCATCAGTCCCTACACACATGCATCCCAGAGGATGTCTCAACCCAAGCACTGGCCCCCCTGCCTCAGCAGTAGACTGCTGTTGCTTATTGCAGTGGGAGTTCGGGCAGTTCTTGATTCTCCTAGTCCAGCCCCAAAGTTAGGTATAGAGTCTGTGCACCTCAGCCTTGGGAATGGGGCCTTTTCAGTGCTCCTGCCTCTATTCCCATGGCAACCAGACATTCCCTAGTTTCTAAGGCTCCAACAGTGACTCTCTGGTCTCCTGCCCTGACCCTTATCTTTCTTGTGAGCATCCAGGGAAGTCTCTGTAGAAGCATTTTTGAAAGACTGTGAATTCCTCTTATGAACAGAGCTCCCAGTTATCCTAAACTGATATGCTAGCCCACACACGGCCTGTAGGTATTTATTGACATCTTAGCTGATTTCTTCTTACTTGGTTCCCTGAAAGCCACCCTTCCTCCCTTGCTCTGCTAAAAGTAAAAGAGTTTGTATGTCCTATGCCTCTTTAAATGGCCTTACTGTTGTTGTTCAGTCACTAAGTGATGGCCAACCTTTTGCAACCCCATGGACTGCAGCACACCAGGCTCCATAAGATCCAGTTCCCTTAGCTGCCTTGTAACTTTGGTTCTCTGACAAGTTTAAGGAAAAATAGGTTCTTTTGGACTATCTGGATTCTTCCCCTTGTTAGTATAGAGGCAAGATTTTTTTGTGTGGCTTTCTTTGTCATAAGCAAAACTGAACTTCTAGTTTCCCATTAGTGTTTAAAACAAAACATCCTTAAAAATTCTTTCAACTTAAAAAAAAAATGTTAATAGTCTCAGTGAATTGAAAGAAAATGAGGACCGACTATACTCTTGCCTACAGCAATTTCTATGGCTTTATCCTCTGAGGGTTGGGGAAAAACAGATCATTGCCTTAAGCCAAATATCTTCTTGGTGAGCTCTGAAAGAATGGTGTGGGATGTGTTTTCTGAAGCTTCTCACTCATGGGGCTACAGAATACAGGGTCCTGGTCACCTAGTGTTACCCACTGAATGTTTATATTGCTCTATTTTTGGAGATGGAGCTTTTAGGAGGTAATTAGGGTTAGATTAGGTCATAAGGTAGACTACTCATGATGGAATTAGTGCATTTACAGGATGAGATGTCAGAGAAGCTTGCTCCTCCCACTTCAAGCATGCAAAAAAGAGGTAATGTGAGCACACAGCAAGATGGTAACTAAAGTCACTCCTATAGGATAAACAGCAAAGAGGGCGGCAACATATTCAAATGGCTCTGAATGAAACCATTCTGTTTTTCCAGATAGAGTACCCTAGTAGGGACTTCCCTTTTCTGTATCTTTCCCTTGCATACCTAAAGGCCTTCTTTTTAATTTGCTTCATGCATTTAACAAATATTTATTGAGTGTTTGCCATGTGCCATCTCATCTAGCAATGAGAGGCAGAATTAAACAATTTATGTGACAAACAAGTAAATGATATAGAGGGATTTCCCTCACAGTCAAGTGGTTAGACTCTATGCTTCCACTGTGGGGGTCATGAGTTCAATCTCTGATTGGGGAATAAGATCCCACAAGCTGTGCAGAGCAGCCAAAAACCAAACAAATAAGTGGTATAGAATAAGAAAATTTATAGTTGCTACAGAAAAAAAGAAAATGCAAAGGGAGTCAGAAGTGGTATGGGTGGTAAGTTACAATTTTTAAGTAGGGTAATCAATAGAGACTCCAGTGCAAAGGTGACATCTGAGGGAAGAATTAGAGGAGGTAAGGGGGCTAACCCTGCAGATAAGCAGGGAAAGAATGTTCCTGACAAGGGAGTAGCCCACAGAAAGGCCCTTGGTGGGAATGTGCTCAGTGTGTCCCAAGAACAGTACAAAGACCAGTAAAGAGGAGAGTAGTGGGAGGGGATGTGAGAGAGGCAAGGGACAGAAGTGGCAGGTCATAAAGCTACGAGCTGGAAGGCTTATCCAGATATGTTGTTTCTAAGCTCCATGGTGAATGCCTCTCCTATTGCTAGACACAGTCTAGAAACCTTAAAATAAAGGCAGGTCTGTAATTTGGGTTTCTAACTGTGTAGAAATATAACAATATCATAAACAAAGAAACACAGATGATCAATAAGTAAAATGATAAAAAGAAAATTCAGTCTCATTTGTAATCACCAAGATATAATTTCCTACTATCAATATAGATTATTTCTTTAAAATCTATCTTGATATCCTATTATTTAGTGTTATCAAAGGTGAGGAAATAGAAATTCTCTTATCAGGTAACTGGAACATAAATAGATTACAGCTTTACTGAATGACAGTCTTCCAATACATTAGCAGCTCCTTAATTTGCTTCTTTTAACCAGTTTTCGGAGTTAACCAGTATGCATCATTCTCTCTATAAAGCACAGTCTAGTACCATCTTCACAGTGAATGCTTGAAGCTAGGGTTGTTGTTTTAGTCACTCAGTCATGTCCAACTCTGTGACCCCATGGACTGCGGATCTCTTCTGTTCATGGAATTCTCTAGGCAAGAATACTGGAGTGGGTAACCATTCCCTTCCCCAAGGAATCTTCCTAACTCAAGGATCAAACCTGGGTCTTCTGCACTGCAGGCAGACTCTTTACCATCTGAGGCTTCAGGGAAGCCCTTGAAGCTAGGGAGCTTCTCTCGAATTCACCTAAGTATTGCTGCTTTCTTGCTGTTTAGTAAAACAAAGGAGTTTATCAAGAGGATTATGTTTTTCTAAACTTGATCATTTCAATTCTGTTTATTACTTTATTATTTAATAAGTATATAATTTGATGGAATGAAAATGTTTTGTTTTTTCAATGGAAACAAAGTGTTTTGAAAAGATTCAATGAATATAAATTTTCAAAGAAGAAAATTGCTATAAAAGTAGGTGAATCAAATGCAAAAGAATGCAAAAACTTTGAAAAGCTGCTTTCAAGTGTTTTAGGTTCTTTCATCATTTTAAGCAAAGTGAAGCTAGAATCATAAATGATTTATTAATTACAGTTGTGTTTATGAAATAAAGGCTATTCAGAACAAGAAAACAGGTAAAACTTTGGCCCAAAACTGAAATACTGGCACACAAAAGTGCATAAAGCAAGTAAAATGAATAAAGTATGTATATATTATTTTAATAGATTGTCTGATTTCAACAACTTTTTTCAACTAGCCTATCACTTATATGCAGCACGGTTTCAAATGTATAGGTCAAAACCTTAAGCAATATGGTCACATTAGCTATTGAATAATGAGAAAACATCATTCTACAAAACAGCTAACTTTGTACTCTTTGATAGTGTCAAGGCCATGAAAAACAATTTGGAAAAGATTAAGGAGACATAATAACTAAATGCAACATAGTTACATGGATTGCAATCTGGAACAGATAAAAGGATGTTAATGCTGTAGTTCAACTTAATGTTTACCAATGTTGATTTCTTAGTATTGGTAAATGTGCCATGGTTACATCTTTGCAACTCCTCTGTAAATCTAAAAGAATTCACAATGAAATCCCCTTTTACTCATTTCTAGAAATTCTACTGCTGATAATTTATTCTAAGGAAATAAAGATATATGCAAAGATTAGCCATAAGATGGTAAATGAAAATACCTTAAATGTACAAAATAAATGATTGGTTAAATATAATTATTCTTACAGTTAATGGCATATTTCCTAGCTATTAAAATAATATGTTAGAAGTATTTTTAATTATGTTGTTTTTATTGTCTAGTCTCCAAGTCATGTCTGACTCTTTGCAACCTCATGAAAGCCTGCCAGGTTCCACTGTCCATGGGTTTCCCAGGCAAAATACTGAAGTGAATTGGCATTCCCTTCTCCAGGGGATCTTCCTGACCCAGGGATTGAAACTGCCTCTCCTTCATTGCGGGTGGATTCTTTACCACAGAGCCACTTCTAGTTATATAGAAAAATATAATATTAAGTGAAAATGAAGATTTGAAAATAAGCTGTAGAGTATGAGCTTATTTGTATATCTGTGGGGTATATATACACCCCACAGAATAACCGCGGCTACATGCACATACATACCCACACACAGGGGATCATTGCTAGATTCGAAGATCAATGCTGTTCTGTTTCCCCCAAATTTAAAAATATATTGCATTTTATGATTTAGCTATGTCCAGTGAACTTCAAGTTTTCGCTTTCTTCCATTTTTTTTTTTTAATTCCCAGTGAGGAGAAAGTAGAACTTTCTGTTTTTTTCTTTCTCTTCCTCCTTCCTTTCTGTCTCTCTCACTCTCTCCTTCCCTCTCCCTCTCCCTTCCTCTCTTCCTTTATCCCTCCTTCTACCCATCTATTGCTCTCCCTACCTTTTTAAGATAAATTACTGATATTATCTGTATCTTTAAAATTTCCAGTGGGAACCACACTTGCATACAATTAGTGGCTTTCTTCCCTATGAGAGTACCAGAGCTCAAACCATTTTGCTCCAAGAGTCAAGATAATTGAAATCTGTTAGAATAGATGAGGGTAACCCCAACAGAAGCCTAGTGACAAGGAAAGGTAAAAAAAAAAATAGAAATAAAGTCACCGCAGAGGCAGGAAAAGCTGGGACCAGATGACATGCCTGAAAAAAGACAGGTTCTACAGAGGTGAACCTGTCCCATATAAATCTTTGCATAGGCAGGCAGTGGCTTCCTGAAGTAGTTATGTGGATGAATTCAAAAAGCTAGAATATAAGGGCCTCAGGATAATCTTACTATGAAACACCATTGACCGAGTAGAGCAGTGAGAAGGTGTAGGGAGTAAGATAATCTGCCCTGACTGATGCAGAAGCTACAGGAAAATAAATTTCATCGTAAGCTTCCTTTTTTTTCTTTATTTTATTGTGTTGGTTTTGCCATACATTGACATGTATCTGCCATGGGTATACATATGTTCCCCTTCCAGAACCCCCCTCCCTCCTCCCTCCCGATTCCCTCTCCCTGGGTCATCCCGGTACACCAGCCCCGAGCATCAAACCTGGGCTGGCAATTGATTTCACATATGATAATTAACATGTTTCAATGCCATTCTCCCATATCATCCCACCCTTTCCCTCTTCCACAGAGTCCACGAGACTGTTCTATACATCTGCGTTTCTTTTGCTGTCTCACAAGCAATAAATGCTGGAGAGGATGTGGAGAAAAGGGAACCCTCTTACACTGTTGGTGGGAATGCAAACTAGTACAGCCACTATGGAGAACAGTGTGGAGATTCCTTAAAAAACTGCAAACAGAGCTGCCATATGACCCAGCAATCCCACTGCTGGGCATACACACCGAGGAAACCAGAATTGAAAGAGACACGTGTACCCCAATGTTCATCGCCGCAGTGTTTAAAATAGCCAGGACATGGAAGCAACCTAGATGCCCATCAACTGACGAATGGATAAGAAAGCTGTGGTATATATGCACAATGGAACATTACTCAGTATTAAAAAAAAAATTCATTTGAATCAGTTCTACTCAGGTGGACGGAACTGGAGCCTATTATTCAGAGTGAAGTAAGCCAGAAAGAAAAACAGAAATACAGTATACTAACACGTAAGCTTCCTTTTCTTAGACACCAGCCATTCTTAATGACTACCAGACTTGGGTTGCCTCTAACTCTGGCTGCACCAAAGCTGAGGAAGGTAGTGGCTTTTTAACAAGCAACCAGTATCTGTGGGTAGTTTTGAAGTCCACCAGCACAAGGGGTGGCCTTGCCAGATTTAGCAACCTAAAATATAGGATTTCCAGTTAAATTTGAATTTCAGATGAACAATAAATAATATTTAGTACTAGATTTCCCAAATGTTACTTGGGACTTACATATATATATATACACACTCCCAATATATATCAACTATATATAGTTGTTTAGCTGAAACTTCATTTACTTAACTTTATTAAATTTTAAACTTTAGACTTCATTAAATCTTGTATTTTATCTGATAACCGCATCAAAATGATTGGTCCAAATCCCCACTGTAACAAAATGGGCATATATTGCTTCTCATTTTTTAAAATAAAATATTATGTGTGTGTGTTAGTTGCTCAGTCATGTCTCACTCTTTGTGATCCCATGGACTGCAACCCACCAGTTCTTCTGTCCATGGAATTCTTCAGGCAAGAATATTGGAGTGGACTGCCATTCCCTTCTCCAGGGGATCTTCTCGACCCAGGTTTGAACCTGTCTCCTGCATTGCAGGCAGATTCTTTACCAGCTGAGCCACCAGGGAAACCCAACTTAAAATATTACTAAATAAAATAGTATAATGGGAAACATTTTGTTAGACCTCATAGCTGCTCTAATTCCTTAGTGGGTTGATATTAAAAAGAAGAGGAAAGAGGGGAGAAGACAGCTGACTTCAGGTACTCTTCTAGTAAGAGATATCTTATTATCCTTGAGCTAGACGTCTCTACAGATTAGATTTAAACAAGAAGTAGTTTTAGCCATGGGAATTATGTTAGGCATTGTTTAATTGTAAGAAATATAATAGCAATAGAGCTGGCAAGAATAAAGTAACAAACAGGACTGGCCTTTGGAATTCAAAAGGCAGCTTGGAAAGAATTTATGGATTGAAATAAAAACCTTGGACAATAAAAAATTAAATAAATGAATAAAATTTAAAAAACAAAAATAAAAAAGGGAGCTTGGGAGGGAGAGAAGTATCAGGGAAAGAGATTGAATTTCTTGCTAACTTGCTATCAAATATAATAAGATGATATTTAATAGCTTGCTAACTTGCTATAAATAGCAAGTTAGCAAGCTATCAAATATGATACTTGGAAGCATGGTTCACACCTCAGCTGTAATTTGGGACATCCCAAATTGCATCTGCAAAAATCATTTGTCACCTTGGTAATAAAGAATAATGATTATTAAGAAATGGAAGAATTAAACTAAGCTTTTAAAACCAGGAAGTTAGGTGAGAAAACCGAAAGAAATCAGACAAGTTACTGATGTCAAATAAAGCAAGTAAATCTGGGGAAAAAAAATGTGTCATAATCAGCACCCCTGTCTTAAGGACATGGAAGAGCCTAATTCCAAGGCAGGAAGTACTTGACCTCCGGATATTTCTTGCTGAAGGGAAAGATGGTAAGCAAACTCAGGGCTCCCTGAAGCTGCAGATGATAGCAGGGACATTACAGTAGTTATCCTTGTGTTTCTACTGTCTAAGCCTTTGTCGCCATATTAATCATTCAAACTGAATGGAAAAAAATTGATATTACAACTACAGTCCTAACATAGATATAGGTTAAACAAAGCTATTAAGCTTTCTTTAGTAACAAAGCATACAGCCCTTCTGCACTAATCCACTTTGCAACTGTGATTTCACTTGCAATACAATGACTAAGTGCTTAATAAATGCTTTTTGATGGCAATGAAAATGTTTGGAGTATAAAAGAAGGGCCAGAAGGAGACTTGAAGAGAGGATTTCCACCCATATAGGGACCAACTTGACAGAAAAAGTCAGCTGGGCAAATATTTGACTTACTGTACTTGTTTCTTTTCTTTTCTTTTAACTGGAGGCTAATTACTTTACAATATTGTGGTGGTTTTTACCATAAATTCACATGAATCAGCCATGGGTGTAACATGTGCTCCCCATCCTGACCCTCCCTCCCACCTTCCTCCCCATCCTATCCCTCAGGGGGACCCCATGCACCAGGGCACCAGCCCTGAGCACCCTGTCTCATGCATTGAAACTAGATTAGTGATCTATTTCACATATGATAATATATATGTTTCAATGCTATTCTCTCAAGTCATCCTACCCTCACCTTCTCCCACAGAGTCCAAAAAATCTGTTCTACACATCTGTTTCTCTTTTGCTGCCTCACATATAGGGTCATCATTATCATCTTTGTACATTCCATATATATGTGTTCATATATTGTATTGGTGTTTTTCTTTCTGACTTACCTCACTCTGTATAATAGGCTCCAGTTTCATCCACCTCATTAGAACTAATTCAAATACTTTATTTTTAATAGCTGAGTAATATTCCATTGTGTATATGTATCACAGCTTTATTATCCATTCGTCTGCTGATGGACATCTAGGTTGCTTCCATGTCCTGGCTATTGTAAACAGTGCTACAATGAACACTGAGTTACACGTGTCTCTTTCAATTCTGGTTTCCTCGGTGTGTATGCCCAGCAGTGGGATTGCTGGGTCATATGGCAGCTCTATTTCCAGTTTTTTAAGGAATCTCCACACTGTTCTCCATAGTGGCTGTACTAGTTTGCATTCTGACCAACAGTGTAAGAGGGCTCCTTTTTCTCTGCACCCTCTCTAGCATTTACATGTACACTTTTTGTTTGTAGACTTTTTGATAGCAGCCATTCTGACCAGTGTAAGATGGTACCTCACTGTGGTTTTGATTTGCATTTCTCTGATAATGAGTGATGTTGAGCATCTTTTCATGTGTTCGTTAGCTATCTGTATGTCTTCTTTGGAGAAATGTCTGTTTAGTTCTTTGGCCCATTGTTTAATTGGGTCACTTATTTTTCTGGAATGGAGCTGCAGGAGTTGCTTGTATATTTTAGAGATTAATTATTTGTCAGTTGTTTTGTTTGCTATTATTTTCTCCCATTCTGAAAGCTGTCTTTTCACCTTGCTTATGCAATCCCTATCAAGCTACCAACAGAAGCTGGTAGTTCATAGAACTAGAACAAATAATTTCACAATTTGTATAGAAATACAAAAAAACCTCAAATTGTCAAAGCAATCTTGAGAAAGAAGAATGGAACTGGAGGAATCAACCTACCTGACTTTAGGCTATACTACAAAGCCACGGTCATCAAGACAGTATGATACTGGCACAAAGACAGAAATATAGATCAATGGAACAAAATAGAAAGCCCAGAGATAAATCAACGCACCTATGGACACCTTACCTTTGACGAAAGAGGCATGAATATACAATGGAGAAAAGACAATCTCTTTATCAAGTGGTTCTGGGAAAACTGGACAGTTACTTGTAAAAGAATAAAACTAGAACACTTTCTAACACCATTCACAGAAATAAACTCAAAATGGATCAAAGATCTAAACATAAGACCAGAAACTATAAAACTCCTAGAGGGAAACATAGGCAAAACACTCTCCAACATAAACCAAAGCAGGATCCTCTATGACCCACCTCCCAGAATATTGGCAATAAAAGCAAAAATAAACAAATGGGCTTCTAAACAACAAAGGAAACTAAAAGCAAGGTGAAAAGGCAGCCTTCAGAATGGGAGAAAATATTAGCAAACGAAGAAATGGACAAATAATTAGTCTCAAAAATATACAAGCAACTCCTGCAGCTCCATTCCAGAAAAATAAGCGACCCAATCAAAAAGTGGGCCAAAGAACTAAACAGACATTTCTCCAAAGAAGACATAAAAATGGCTAACAAACACATGAAAAGATGCTCAACATCACTCATTATCAGAGAAATGCAAATCAAAACCACAGTGAGGTACCACTTTACACCAGTCAGAATGGCTGCCATCCAAAAGTCTACAAGCAATAAATGCTGAAGAGGATGTGGAAAAAAGAGAACCCTCTTACACTGTTGGTGGGAATGCAAACTAGTACAGCCATTATGGAGAACTGTGTGGAGGTTTCTTAAAAAACTGGAAATAGAACTGCCATATGACCCAGCAATCCCACTGCTGGGCATACACACCGAGGAAACCAGAATTGAAAGAGACACGTGTGCCCCAGTGTTCATCGCCTCATTGTTTACAATAGCCAGGAAGTGGAAGCAACCCAAATGTCCATCCGCCGAGGAATGAATAAGAAAGCAGTGGTACATATACACAATGGAATATTAGTCAGCCAGTAAAAGAATACATTTGAATCAGTTCTACTGAGGTGGACGGAACCAGAGCCTGTTATACAGAGTGAAGTAAGCCAGAAGGAAAAACAACAATACAGTATACTAACGCATATATATGGAATTTAGAAAGATGGTAACGATAACCCTGTATGCGAGACAACAAAAGAGACACAGATGTATAGAACAGTCTTTTGGACTCTATGGGAGAGGGCAAGGGTGGGATGATATGGGAGAATGGCATCGAAACATGTAAATTATCATATGTGAAATCAATCGCCAGCCCAGGTTTGATGCTTGATACAGGGTGCTCAGGGCTGGTGCACCGGAATGACCCAGAGGGATGGAATCGGGAGGCAGGTGGGAGGGGAGTTCTGGAAGGGGAACACATGTATACCCATGGTGGATTCATATCAATGTATGGCAAAACCAACACGATAATGTAAAATAAATAAATAAGAAAAAAATAAAAAAATATTAGTGTTTAAAAAATTATTGGAGCACTTAATTCAGAGACCAGGTTTTCTTTTGTAGTGAGAAAAAGAAAAAAATGATGTTTAAATATATTTACCAAGGAAAATATAATGGAAATGGGGTTGTTTTACCCGAAGAAAAAAACCTAAGAAGCAATTGATGGCTTGCCTCAGACCCATGAAAGATTTATGTGGAGAAACTGACCATATGTTTCCTGTGTCTAGGGAAGAATGAACAAGAGACATTGTATTTAAGTTGGACAGGAGTAGATACATATACAGAAATATACACATGTGCATTAATGTTTGTTGTTTGTAAATACATAAATCTGGAAGGATATGTAACAATGGTTAATTGGAATTTACTTCCAAGTAATAGCATCATGAGAAAGTGAGACTTGGGATGTGAACTTTCTATACTTCTTATTTTTTAAATTGACAATGTATTACTTTTTATTTTTCTAATTTAAAGTATTAATAAATAAAAATTATAACAGGAAACATTTGGTTTGGACAGCATGGTAGCTCTGATGTTGAGTCTGTTATCCTTGTTACTCTATTTTCCCTCCAGTTGGAAATAAAGGGATGTTACCCATAAACATTGTCTAAGTCTGGAGAAGGAAGTGGCAACCCACTCCAGTATTCTTGCCTGGAAAATTCTATAGACAAAGGAGCCTAGCAGGCTACAGTCCATGGGGTTGCAAAGAGTCGGACACAACTGAGCACCTTCACGCATTGTCTTAGTCAAGCAAAATTTAGTCATAGTAAGTAGAGATTCACTTGAGTGAGCTTAAGCAAAATTATTGCAGAGGACAGGAAGTACACCTGGGATATGTCAGGAAACAGAAAGTTAACAAAACTCTACAGCTCAAATGTTGTCTTTTTCCTGCTCCACTGTGCTTATTTGCTTTACACCTCTTTTTCTGTATTTATAGAAATGGTGTCTTCCATCTCTGAGTCTACATTATTTTCCAAGACTAGCTTTTATAGCCAACTACCTAAAAATTCTAAATCAGGTTTTCAAATCCCAATTTGTCTCCCTAAAGTCAATCATCTATACCAGAGCTAACACTTCTCCAATTCACAGGGATGGAGGGTGAGCTCTGAGAATGAGAAATAAGCAGGTTCTCTGAGTTGGAATGTGAGATAGAAAGGGAAGAAGAACATCTTTTCTAAAGGGTCCTAAATCATTGTAATGGCCTGCTATGGTTTAACATTTGGGAGTAGGCTATCTACTCCATATGGTCTAAGGTTCAACATCATATACATTTATTATACTTTTATATGATTTTTTGGTAATAGTGTGTTTGAATTTTCATCATATGATTTTATCCATGGGACTTTATATTGAGATTATTCAGAAAAGATACACTTAGAAGGATATGGGCTGCTTTATAAATCAGCAGTGTCTCTGCAAATTCCAAAGCCTGGGAGAAGCCTAGAAAACATAAAATGCCTTCAGGGAAGGTGCAAATAACAAAAATCACCCTGGGACAATAGAGGAAGATGGCAGGTCATCAAATCCAATAACGTTAATAGTAGCTATGTCCATAGAGTTGATGCCAGTTCCCTCTAGACAGACAGACCTGGTGTTTTGCTAAATGTCTGAGGTGAAGAGACAGGCTGAAAACAGAAATCATAACTTGAGTTATATTCATGAAAATAATGTGTGCAAAATGAGCAAAAGAACTTAAAAAGTTCCATTGCTAGGTATATAGAGATAAATGCAATCAGATCAAATTAAGGAAAAAACCTTTTGAGGGGATCATTTTTACTGCTATTACCATGGAAATGAATTTATACTGCTTTGTTTCTCATCTTTGGTTCAAAGTACCATAAATGAACTGGACACATAACTGAACAAAAAATGGTTGAGATGTGGGGAATTTATTTACAATGAGAATATATCCATTGTGAACCATATCTTAATAGCTTGGCATTGTACATTTGATCATGCAAATTTTTTCTCAGGCAAGAAAGATAAGAAAAAGTCCAGACTAGGTCAAGGACTCTTTCAAAGCAAGCTAACTTAAATACATTAATAAGGAATTCCAGAAATTGGTTCAAGTAATGAATGAATATAATCTAAACTAAAAGTAGTTTTTTAATATTGTTTTTATTTGTCAATTAATTTGATTGGCATTAGAAGGTAGAAGTATTGCACCAATAGTTTTCTAAATGTACAGATTCTGCACCATAGCTAGAAATTCAAACTTTGCATAGGTATACAATCTTGAGGATGTGTGTTATTGGTAAGCCCCAAGTAAGATTTAGTAAGACATAATAGAGAATTCAGTGCATTTTAAAAATTATATATGAACAGTCTATTTTAAACATGTTTCCTTGCATGAGAAATAACATCTTTACAATTAAAAATAGATGTAAATTTAAACAAAATGATTTGTGGAGTAACCACCTGCCTTAATATAAGTTAGTGGTTCGCTATTTTCAGAAGATAATTCCTACACCATCAGCGTAAGCACTACCTAGAAACGTTTTGGAAATACAAAATGTTAGGCCCTAAGCAGACCTACTGGCTCAGAAACTCTGGGGGTAGGGCTCAGAAATTTTCAGATGCTTCACATGCACACTAAAGTTTGAACATCACAGCTCTTATTTTTTTTTCTTTTTTTTTTTTTTACCATTCTACTCTGATGACCTTCACTGAAAAAGGGGGGGGGGCGGAATCTAGGCCATTTTTAGAAATGAATTCCCCATCAAAACACCTGCAAATGTATTTTTAAGCCTTGATGGATTAATCATTCAGACTGGGATATAAAGATTAACCAAAATAATTGCAATTCAGCAGCCTTTAAGCATTACATTATTTTAGATAAAAGAAGGCAAGTTTCCATTTTTCAGGTGAAAAGTATTATAACAGTATTACAATAATTTTTCTTTTGCTATTGAAGATTCTAATTATGGCATTCTCTGTAATCACAGCACTGCAGAAATGATACTCTGGTAACAGACTGAGAACGTTTGTTTAATGAGGTTGTCTAATTCAGAACTTAAAATTGAAATTTGCAGAGTAGGTTTGCCCCTGACCTAAAGGTTTTATACTGGTATTTCATGTCCCAAAAGATCATTCTTTACTCATATCTCGTTTTTCTCACCTTCATATTTTTCCCAAGCATGAAACTTCTGATGACTTCAAAGGATGTTATAAATGCTAGTTAACATAGGGAATTGATTACTATTGATTACTATTTTATGGCATAATTACTTACTGTTTCTTTTTCTTACGTCTCTCTCCATCCTTTGCATCTCACCCTTGTTGGTCTACAAGAGCCCTTAGATGGTATAAATATTGTCCAGGAATTAGTGATGCTAATTATAGACTAGAAAACTAATCTGATTTACCGAAGATATTAACAAAAATTTTACAAGACTTTCAAAAAATCTATTTGGATAGATTTTTAGGCTTAATTGAGCTTTCCTGCAGAATGATGGCCCATTTTAAAATAGCCTCATTTAAATTACATTATTCTGAGGGAAAGTTTTAAATTCACCATCATTTATACAGAAAATAAATTATTACTTTGATTAGAAAGGAGAAAGACATTGAAAACAAAGGCAAGAAAACACAGCCACACTTACATTTGTAAAAATACATATAAGTTGTGTAAAAAAAAATTAGTCCTGTTCATTTACAAATATTTTCCCTTTTGGGTTTACAAATAGAATAAGAAATTTTTTCATACAAATCTTTCTCTTGAGTATAAATTCTTAATTATTTAATTTTGAAAGAAAATGCATATAAAATATAAACCTCAGGTATTACTGATCAAATTAAAAATTGATAACTAGAAATTATCCTTTATGTAAGTTTTATGATGAGTATAATTTAGCTATAACATATCTAAAGATATACTCATTACAGCTATCCAGACTTGCAGCTAAACTTTCCCTGAAAGATAATCAAATATTTGAGGCCATTCATTCAGTACCAAATGATATATTTCTTAATCACTGATGGTAGTATTATTGTTGGATATAACAGCTTGGAGTTATTATAGCAGGATGTAATGCTATTATTATAATATTTAGTCAGAGATCCAGGAATACTAGAATTTTGTCCCAGTATCATATCCACTTATTTAATCGATACGTATTTATTGAACAGCTACTACTTGCCAGGTTCTGGGGACTTAGTAATGAATAAAACAAATCACATTGCTACTTTCATGAAATTGACGTTCTATATGGGGTGAAAGATGATAAATATATCAAATAAATATTTAATGTATCTAATGGCAATAAGTGCTGAGATGAAAATGTCAGTTAAGAGACAAGAAAGTAGGTGGAGTGTAAGTGAACAGGGAAAACTACTCTTTATTTTCTTTTAATAAGGTGGTCAGATTAGGAAATGCTTTTATAGGGTGGTGACAGTTGCAGAGAGCAAAAAATTACTAAAGACAAGTTTTATGAACACGTGAATTGAGCATAAGTGATGAGTTAGCAAAGGGGAGTTGAAGATGATGAAGTATTAGGTAGCAAGGAACAAGATCACTAAGGGCTGTGTAAAACAAAGTATATCCTTTGAGTTTCATTCTGAGTGAGATAGAAAACACTGAAGTGTTTAGAGCAAAATTGTGATATAGATTTTTTTTTTTTAATAATCACTCTGGCTGCTGTTTGAATGGTAAAACTCAAAGCAAACGCATACATTGGAAGCTATTATGGTAGTCTAGGCAAGAGGTGATAGACTTGGATTAAGATGACAGAGGTAGATGGGGTGAAAATGATCACATTTTAGATATATTTAAAGATAAAGCCAAGAGAATTTACTTATAAATTGGTGTGGGATGTGAGAAAAAGAGAAGAATCAAGGATGGCTCAGGGTTTGAGACCTGAATACTAGAAAAATGAAAGCTCAGCAGAAAATATACTTAGGGCAGGAGCAAGAGAGGGTATTTTATTATTAGTAGAAATGTTGGCTTCTTGGAGAACTTACCACATCAACTAAAGAAGAACCTAGGAGGAAATAATCTGATAAAAGAGAGCAATGTCCAAAAGAATGAGGGCCATTCCCAATACAGTAGCCTTCAAGAGATGAGCAGGAAATCTGTAGAATGAATATGGCCCATGCACAACAGAGCCCTCGGTATTGAGCATCCTCAGATGCAGGTCAGAGTTGGAGATAAGAAAAATGGATGACACCATATAATAATATCTGGTGGAACTCAGGAATTATGATAGAACATGCCCTGAGATCCTTGAGAAATAACTGAGCAGTTTTGCAGGAAACTGGAGGTTCTGCAATAGCAGATATAAAAAAGAGCTATCAAAACAAAAGTTAAAATTAAACATTTATTTCATTTAAATAGAGTGTGTGTAATCTTATTTACATGTTTCCTTGGTTTTAAAGATTTTTATAAGCAAAACTGAGAAATTGCTTTCACGTTGCCGTTTTTCACTAGTGGAATGTTTTACAATTATTTTTGAATATTATTATACAGAAACTAAAAGTTCTAAAGTGGCATAAAATGTCATTTAAAATGCCTACAACCTTTCTTTCCATGTCATGTTATCAATAAAAGCTATAGACAACTATCAATACAATTTTCAACACTAATAAAAAACAAATTGGATTTCTATGTGATATTACTTTTTTGCTATTTCTTAGGTATGCTATTTGTGATCTTCTATAATCAGATACATAAAGGTAATTTACCAGCAGCTTTATTTGTAATAAGTATGTTCAAAGAATTATTACATTTTTATGTGGACAGGATACACAGTGCATGCTGCAACTGATGTTTTAAATCACTACAAATGTAGTGAAAGAGGGATATGAGGCTTTTCATATTATATCTAAGAATACAAACACCTCTTTTCTAAAAATGCAATAACAACTGTCAGTAAGAGCTGATCATTATTTATGTAATAGAAAAGATGTATTTGGCTTTTGTGCTACACACAGCTATTTTTCTCAATTATTCTTGCCATTTTACTCACTATACCAAGAACGACCTCACAGATAAGAAACAATGACCATTTTCTTCCAGGAACAAAGTGAGAATTATTTTGTTTCATGATGTGATTTTTCTTTCACAGTTCTGAAAGCCTTGTTGGTGTGTAGGAGTTATTTCTTAAGATCATCTTCACACCAAGGATAGAGTATAAAAGAGAGAAACCATCAATATGGTTTCCATATTTTATATAGAAAGATATTTTTCTCTCTTATTTTTTACATAGAAAGATAGCTATTTTAATGGAGCACTGAAGAAAAATTAAGATACAAATGTTGAGGAACAGTTTTAAGATCATAACTGACAGAGTCCCAAATAGAAGATTCAGTTTCATTTTATAGAAAAAGTGAACCCTATGACTTAGGTGGGGGAGTACAGATTTACTACCAAGCTTTTCTATTTACAGCAAACTTATGACAATTAGGAACAATTAGGAACCAAAGTATATTAAAAGCCACTGCTTATGCATTTACCCTGGATCATATGCTGGTGAGCTTGTCATTGTGAGAAGGAATATAACGAATTACTTCTACAAAATCTCTAATTAACCCAAGGGACTTTCCACTGAGTTTACAGCCTAACAAGGATTCTAAATGGATTTAAAAGGTAAGCAAATGTAACTGCTGCATTTTCATGAATAACTCTCAAGGGTTGGAACTGACATGAAATAGAGGTATCATTTCTCCTTTCCAAATACTAGCACTGCTTCTATGATGTGGGGAGAATTTCAGTCAGATACAAGTAAAAGATTCCTTGAGTACAATTTGAAACATAATCTCCATTATTGCAGGAAGCCTATTGGTCTTGTTCATCACTGTATCTTTAGCACCTGCCAGAGTGTAGGTCCATAATAGGAGCTCAGCAAATATATCCAATACATGTTTGAGCCTGTTCGGAAACCATACATAGTATATGTACAATAACAATGGGTTGCTATGATGTATGGATATCATTGGTGGCTCAGATGGTAAAGAATCTGGCTGCAATTCAGGAGACCCAGGTTCAAGGGATCTTCTCCAACTTTGGCCTTGGAGTACAGAATGAAACAGAGCAAAGGCTAATAGAGTTTTGCCAAGAGAATGCACTGGTCATAGTAAACACCCTCTTCCAACAACATAAGAGAAGATGCTACACATGGACATCACCAGATGGCCAACACTGAAATCAGATTGATTATATTATTTGCAGCCAAAGATGGAGAAGCTCTATACAGTCTGCCAAAACAAGGCCAGGAGCTGGCTGTGGCTCAGATCATGAACTCCTTATTGCTAAAATCAGACTTAAATTGAAGAAAGTGGGGAAAACCACTAGACCATTCAGGTATGACCTAAATCAAATCCCTTATGATTATACAGTGGAAGTGAGAAATAGATTTAAGGGACTAGATCTGATAGACAGAGTGCCTGATGAACTACAGATGGAGGTTCGTGACATTGTACAGGAGACAGGAATCAAGACAATCCCCCCAAAAAAAGAAATGCAAAAAGGCAAAATGGCTGTTTGAGGAGGCCTTAAAAATAGCTGTGAAAAGAAGAGAAGCAAAAAGGAAAAGAGAAAAGGAAAGATATAAGCATCTGAATGCAGAGTTCCAAACAACAGCAAGGAGAGAGAAGAAAGCCTTCCTCATCAATCAATGCAAAGAAATAGAGGAAAACAACAGAATGGGAAAGACTAGAGATCTCCTCAAGAAAATTAGAGATACCAAGGGAACATTTCATGCAGAGATGAGCTCAATAAATGACAGAAATGGTATGGATCTAACAGAAGCAGAAGACATTAAGAAGAGGTGGCAAGAATACACAGAAGAACTGTACAAAAAAGATCTTCATGACCCAGATAATCACAATGGTGTGATCCCTCATCTAGAGCCAGACATCCTAGAATGAAAAGTCAAGTGGGCCTGAGGAAGTATCACTACAAACAAAGCTAGTGGAGGTGATGGAATTTCAGTTGAGCTGTTTCAAATCCTAAAAGATGATACTGTGAAAGTGCTGCAGTCAATATGTCAGCAGATTTGGAAAACTCAGCCATAGGACTGGAAAAGGTCAGTTTTCATTCCAATCCCAAAGAAAGGCAATGCCAAAGAATGCTCAAACTACTGCACAATTGCACTCATCTCACACGCTAAAAGCAGGGACATTACTTTGCCAACAAAGGTCCGTCTAGTCAAGGCTATGGTTTTTCCATTAGTCATGTATGGATGTGAGAGTTGGACAGTGAAAAAGGCTGAGCATCAAAGAACTGATGCTTTTGAACTATGGTGTAGGAGAAGACTCTTGAGAGTCCCTTGGACTGCAAGGAGATCCAACAAGTCCATCCTAAAGGAGATCAGTCCTGGGTGTTCATAGGAAGGACTGATGTTGAAGCTGAAACTCCAATACTTTGGCCACCTCATGCAGAGTTGACTCACTGGAAAAGACCCTGATGCTGGGAAGGATTGAGGGCAGAAGGAGAAGGGGACGACAGAGGATGAGATGGCTGGGTGGCACCACCGACTAGATGGACATGGGTTTGGGTGGACTCCAGGAGCTGGTGATGGATAGGGAGGCCTGGCATGCTGCAGTTCATGGGGTCGCAAAGAGTTGGACATGACTGAGCAACTGAACTGAACTGAACTGAACACACGCTAGTAAAGTAATGTTCAAAATTCTCCAAGCCAGGTTTCAGCAATACCTGAACCATGAACTTTCAGACATTCAAGTTGGATTTAGAAAAGGCGGAGGAACTGGAGATCAAATTGCCAACATCTGCTGGATCATCAAAAAAGCAAGAGAGTTTCAGAAAAATATCTATTTCTGCTTTATTGACTATGCCAAAGCCTTTGACTGTGTGGATCACAATGAACTGTGGAAAATTCTTCTAGAGACAGGAATACCAGACCACCTGACCTGTATGCATGTCAGGAAGCAACAGTTAGAACTGGAAATGGAACAGACTGGTTATAATAGGAAAAGGAGTACATCAAGGCTGTATATTGTCACCCTACTTATTTAACTTATATACAGAGTACATCATGAGAAACGGCGGACTGAAAGAGGCAAAATCTGGAATCAAGATTGCCAGGAAAAATATCAATAACCTCAGATCTGCAGATGACACCACCCTTATGGCAGAAAACGAAGAAGAACTAAAGAGCCTCTTGATGAAAGTGAAAGAGGAAAGTGAAAAAGTTGGCTTAAAGCTCAACATTCAGAAAACTAAGATCATGGCATCTGGTCCCATCACTTCATGGCAAATAGATGGAGAAACAGTGGAAACAGTGGCTGACTTTATTATTGGGGGCTCCAAAATCACTGCAGATGGTGATTATAGCCATGAAAATAAAAGATGCTTATTCCTTAGAAGGAAAGTTATGACCAACCTAGATAGCATATTAAAAAGCAGAGACATTACTTTTTCAACAAAAGTCCATCTAGTCAAGGCTATGATTTTTCCAGTAGTCATGTATGCATATGAGAGTTGGACTATAAAGAAAGCTGAGCATCGAATAATTGATGCTTTTGAACTGTGGTGATGGAGAAGACTCTTGAGAGTTCCTTGGACTTCAAGGATATCCAACCAGTCCATCCTAAAGGAGATCAGTTCTGGGAGTTCATTGGAAGGTCTGCTGTTGAAGCTGAAACTCCAATACTTTGGCCACCTGATGCGAAGGGCTGATTCATTGGGAAAGACCCTGATGCTAGGTAAGATGAGGGCAAGAAGAGAAGGGGACGACAGAGGATGAGATGGATGGATGGTATCACCAACTCACTGGGCATGAGTTTGGGTGGCCTCCGGGAATTGGTGATGGACAGGGAGGCCTGGCATGCTGCAGCTCATGGGTTTGCAAAGAGTCAGACAGGACTGAGAGACTGAACCTAACTGAACACCACTTGGGTTTGAGTCTTTGAGTATGTGCCTGGAGAAACCCAAAGTAACAGTGATTCAGAAGCCAATATTTGAGACATTTCTAATATATTTTACTAACTGAAAAATAAGTATCTCCCAGAGAGTGGGGTGCTTTCTTCCACAGGCTTCTCTGTAATTCAGAGGCTTTGAGGTTTGTATTTTTGTGTATCTTTTACTATCCAGGATGCAAAACCAAACAATCATTTCTCCTGCATTTATTTCCTCCTCTCCAGTTTTATGCAGAGGACTCAAGCTCTCTAAGGATTTCCCCTCATTCTATAATTCTATGAATTTCCAGGCCTCTTTCAAAAAGAAAATGTTATTCTGTACTTGTTACCCCAACATACAGTAATTTTCTGTGGATTTCTGAATTCTGTTATGGTGTTATTTGATTTTGTGAAATATGACCCTCACTGACAAAAATTATACAATGTATTTATCATCACTGGTTCTGGAAAACAAATATATTTATTGAAATATAGATAAAATATATATTTTATATTGAAACAAATATTTCAACTGAATCTGAAAATGTAGCTTCAACATTTCTTTTCAGATTTGGGAAGGAAATTGAGAATGGTGGAAAGATATGAAATTTTTTAAGACAAAAATATGTTTTTTATTTAACTCATTTTAAAGTTTTAAATCTTTACTTAAAAACTTTACTTTTATACTATGAATCAATGATAATGATGATGCTTCTGTGTCTTCAGGCAGTGCTGCTTTCTGCTGACATGAAAACAAGAGAGTTAAAAGAAGGTGCTATCAATGTACTGGTCAAACTCCACATTTTCAGAATGCCTTAGAGAAAAAAAAATATGACACTGAAAATTAGTAGTTAATATCCACCTGCTCCTTCTTCTCTCCAATGAATTCATGAGCTCTTCGATAAAGCTAGTTGCAATCACTGATTTTTTTTTTTAAAGTCCCTCCCCTTGCCATATCTGAGACCTAATAGATGCAGGATGGAAAAGAAACAAACTTGCTAAGGGAAATTACAGATTATCTCCCAACATAATAACCTTTTGCAGACCTCATCCTGTCTAGGAGTAACCTTGACTAATAAGCCTCTTGACTTTGAGGTACTTGCTTGACCTATGTCTCATGATTTTTCAGTTCTAACTAGTCTCTAACCTAGTTATGTCTCAGTTCCTTGTCCTAGTGAAAAGTTCATTCATTTATTCATTCATGTGTTCATTATTTTAACAAAAAACTAACTGGTAACATACAGGGTGATTCAGTGATCTATAACTCAAGTACAACTATAGTCTGCAGAATGACAGTATCAGTATCACCTAAGGAGTTTGTTAGAAAAGCAAATTTCTAGTCCTCACCACAGACCAACTGAGTTAGAATCCCTGCATCCAGGGATCCATGTTGTAACTACCTGTCCAGGTGATTCCTATGCAGCCATAGTTTGAGAAGCATTGGTCTTGGTCTGGATTGGGGCCCAACGATTGCAGTTCTAATAAGTTTTGGTGATGTTGATTCTTCTAGTACAGGGACCACACTTTAAGAAGCATTGATTGAGAGGTTCAAGTTATTATTTCTGCTACCTAACAAATGCCTGTCTCAATCGCCTCAAATTATAGAGCTTTAACCTCTGCTTTGTCCAAACTAAATACAATTTTACTGTGAATGTTTTGGTCCCAACTTACCAACTCACATCTTTTTTAATTTGGTAGAAATTAGAGACAGTTGCCACTTTACCCTGTTAATATTATAGTCTTACTATTGTTTCACTTGCTTTATCTGAATAGCTCATGGAATGTTCAACAAGGCACAAACTTAAAATTAGATTCTATGAGTATAAACTATAGAGTTGCCATACTACCTGTCTAATTTTGAATTAGTGACTTACCATTTATGAAGCCTGTTTTCTTATCTGCACAATAGAAATGAGGTGGATTGGAAAAGACTATGTACTTGAAAAAATCTAGCATAAGTTCTGATATATAGTAGGTGCTCAATAAATGTTATTTAAATTTTTATATCATACCTTCTAAAGCCAGGTAATGACACATGTTAAATTCATTCAACTTTTCAATTTTATTTATGTCTTCGGAATGCATTTATTTAAAAACTGGATTCAATTTTAATGTCTACATTTTACTCCTCTCTTTTGGTGACCTCTGGGAAACATAAAAATACTAAATTTCCTTTGATTTTTAAAAATATCTATAATTTTAAAAATACAGCAGACTATAATAGAATGTTATTTATAGAATAGACTGTGCTAGTTCTAATATTCAATTTCCAGTATTTCCTTGTCATTTGATGTCAAATAAAAGTCATAGCTAAATGTACCCTAAAATTTCTCATTATGAAAAACAGCTTCAACACTGACTAAGCCTTTCATCCAAGCACCTAAAATCCCTTTATAGGCATTAGTTAATTAAGTTTTAAAACACCTCCATCAGGAAAGGAAGAATTAAGAACACATGAACTACAACCACATTTGCTAGTTAAGAAATCAGGGCTCATATGGATCTATCAGAGTAAACTGCAAAGATTACAATGTAGTCTGTTCAGTTCCATCATTTAATGTCAGGCTTGATGAAGCACAAGCTAAAATCAAGATTGCCAGGAGAAATATCAATAACCTCAGATATGCAGGTGACACCACTCTTATGGCAGAAAGTGAAGAAGAACTAAAGAACATCTTGATGAAAATAAAAGAAGAGAGTGAAAAGTTGGCTTAAAACTCAACATTCAGGAAACTAAGATTATGGCATCCAGTCCCATCACTTCATGGCAGATAGATGGGGAAACAATGGAAACAGTGACAGACTTTATTTTGGGGGGCTCCAAAATCACTGCAGATGGTGAGTGCAGCCATGAAATTAAAAGATGCTTGCTCTTTGGAAGAGAAGTTATGACAAACCTAGACAGAATATTAAAAAGCAAACATTACTTTACCAACAATAGTCCATCTAGTCAAAGCTATAGTTTTTCCAGTTGTCATGTATGGATGTGAGAGTTGAATTATAAAGAAAGCTTAGTGCTGAAGAACTGATGCTTTTGAACTGTCGTGTTGGAGAAGACTCTTGAGAGTCCCTTGGACTACAAGGAGAGCCAACCAGTCCATCCTAAAGATCAGTCCTGAATATTCATTGGAAGGACTGATGCTGAAGCTGAAACTCCAGTACTTTGGCCACCTGATGCGGAGAACTGACTCACTGGAAAAGACCTTGATGATGGGAAAGATTGAAGGTAGGAGAAGGGAACAACAGAGAATGAGATGGTTGTATGTCATCACTGACTCGATGCATATGTGTTTGAGTATCCGGGAGTTGGCGATGGACAGGGAGGCCTGGCATGCTGCAGTCCGTGGAGTCGCAAAGAGTCAGACATGACTGAGAGGCTGAACTAGTTTTTAAATCAGATTTCCATAAAAGTAATCCATGCATATGCTTACAAAAATCAAATAGGACCAAAAGAGTTATCAGGAATATCAGCAATTTCTTTCTCTACATTTCTCCAATCCCAGTCCTGTTCCCTAGAGGCAACCTCTCTACTAGTTTCTGTATTTATAAGTAGTATGTTTATATTGCTATTCTTGATTTACCAATGTTACATACCATTTATGCCATTCTAGGATAAATGAGAATTTGGCTATTTCAACACAACTAACATCACCCCTCCTCCACTCCTCCCACTAGAACTATGTCAATTTTAATTAAATAATCTAATCACGTTTAGAGTATTTGAGTATATATAGATGTTCACTACAGAGTCAAGTAGTGGTATTATCAGTCAAAGAGTTTCACTGTGGTTTCATTTTCTTTCTTACTCAGTGTTTAAGTTTTGTTCCTATAATTCCTAATTATTTTACTTTATTCTTACAGGTACTTCTTATAACCATCTTCCCCACTCTCTCTCCTAGCCTTACTACAGCAAGTTTCCATCTCAACTTTCTGCTTCCATTGGGGCTACTGCCCTTACCCAGCCCCTACATCAATAAATTGCAAGAAGTTCCTTCCAGTGAGTAAATTAGAAAATGGCGACTCACCCTGGCTGAACCAATCAGCTTAAGGCAAGCCTGAAGGGCACAGACTTAGGTGAACAGGATGGCTTTTGGTCTCCATTTGCACCCCAGGGCCAGGCACTGTTACCCACACAGTACTACCTGGCTAATAATACATTGCAGACCTGAAAAGGTGGATCCCCAGCTGCACTTTGTGTTTAGACATACTTTGTTGGAATCTTCTAATGTATTAAAACTAATTAAATTAATATTTGAAAATATGCTCTGTTAGTGAGGCCATGGCTAAACAGTTACCCTCATACATTGTTAGTGAGAAAACAAAAAAGAAATCACACAATTCTCACAGAGAGGAATTTAACAAATTCTAATGCAGTTAAATATGTATTTATCCTGTGACACATAAATTCCAATTCTAGGTATCTGTTGTAAAGATTTCCTGGCAAATATTCAAAATGACTGTGTCCAAAGCTCTATTTTAAGAATATTTTTTTTTCTTTCTTTTTTTTTTTTTTATTGGTTTTGCCATACAATGACATGAAACCGCCATGGGTTTACATATGCTCCCCCTCCAGAACCCCCCTCCCTCCTCCCTCCCGATTCTCTCCCCCTGGGAAATCTCAGTGCACCAACCCCGAGCATCTATCCTGGGCTGGCGATTGATTTCACATATGATAATTAACATGTTTCAATGCCATTCTCCCATATCATCCCACCCTTGCCCTCATCCAGCAGTAAGCTGGAAAAAAACAAGCTTCTACTAATAGTAGAGTGGCTGAATAAACAAGCGTTGGCAAACATTTTCTCCTTTTTAAAAAATATTGATTTATTTATTTTTTACTGTGCTGGGCCTTTGCTGCTCAAGTTTGTCTAGTTGTGGCAAGCAGGGGCTACTTTTTTTTAGAGTGAATAGATTTCTCATTGCGGTGGCTTCTCTTGTTGCAGGGCCACCGTCCCTGGGATTCTTCAGGCAAGAACACTGGAGTGGGTTGCCATTGCCTTCGCCAATGCATGAAAGTGAAAAGTGAAAGTGAACTCGCTCTGTTGTGTCTGACTCCTAGCAACCCCATGGACTGCAGCCTACCAGGCTCCTCCGTCCATGGTATTTTCCAGACAAGAGCACTGGAGTGGGGTGCCACTGCCTTCTCCTCTAGAGCACAGACTCAAACTCAATAGTCAGGGTACTCAGGCTTAGTTGCTCTGCAGCATGCAGAATCTTCCCAAATCAAGGATTAAACCTGTTTCTCTTGCATTGGCAGGTGGATTCTTTACCACTGAGTCACCAGGGAAACCCAAATATTTTCTATAAAAGGCCAAATACTTACTAATTTGGGCTTCATGGGCATATAGTCTCTGTGGGAATACTCAACTCTGCCATCATAGTACAAAAGCAACTATAGACAATAAATGAGTATATCTGTGTTTCAATAAAACTTTACTTGTGGACACTGAAATTTGACTTTGTATAACTTCTGTGCCACGAAATATTCTTCTTTTGTTCTCAGTCACTTAAAAACATAAAAGTCATTCTAGGCTTGAAGTCCATATAAAAACAGATGGCAGGGTAGATTTGCCTCTCAGACTGTAGTTTGTCAGTCCTGGGAAAAACCGTACTATATACCAATGTTATCTTAGCAGTTAGATAAAGAAGTGAGGAAAATACCTATATTATGATATGGATCCAAACTGTGTTAAGCGAAAAAACAAGGGGAAGACTGGTGTTTATTATATGCTATAGTTTGTGTAAGAAATTGAAAGAAATATGAGTACATATGTATAATGGTTATATTTTCAAAAAGAAGTGATAGAAAGATAAACCAAAAACTACCTAAAACTGTTACTTAAAAAGGGAGGGACAAAACAGGGTAATAGGGACAGAAATGAGAGCAAGACTTCTGTGAATATAACTTATTCTTTTGACTTTGAAATACAGTTTTGACATAATTAACAAAAAAAGTCACAAAGAAAAAAGTATGATTTAGTTACCCACATTTAGAATTTAAACTTCCTTTCTCTTGAGCTATCAAAAGCTCTGTCTGGCCTCATCTGTTTGACATCTTTGAGATATCAAAGCTCTACATTGCCACTTGGCAGCGGTCTGAGGAAGCCATGTTTTAGCAACTTCTTTTTCGGTAAGACATATTCTGTGTGGGTATCGAAGTTTGCAACTTCTGCCCTAGGGGAAGTAAATGAATTAACATTTGATGCTTAGTAGAGTGGTAATAGAAACCTATTCAGTATTTTGCGCACAAGCATGCAGTGATAAAAGTAGTATTTCTGGAAGATTAATCCCTCAGTGTTGCATGCAATGATTAGCAGTGGGATCTAGAGCTTGATTCCAGAAAATCAGGAGACAGAGACAGGTTTCTGAAGGTCCTGTCCAGGAGGCCTGTCCCACTGGGATGCACTTGGTGCTGCCCTAGGCATGGATCCTGAAGGCCTGCAGCATCAAATATTGATCATCATTGCCATTCAGGTGAAGCTCAGGCCTCAAAGCCTAGACCACTCTCACACTCACCTCCTGGGCCCCAAGGGCCTGCTGAAGCCAGCTGCTTGAACACCTCCTCAGCAGGAGCCATGGTCAAGTTTGGGAAGGAGCGGCTTTCCTGGGACTAGGGAACTGGTGTGCCTGCCAGTCAGGCTATATATGTTAGGACTTCTGGATAGCTGCGTGGCTCCAGGTAGGGCAACATTCTGGGGCCAAGTTGGGGCATCAGGGTGACCAGCCTCAGGTGCCTAGGTGGTCAGTAGGGGGCAGCCACCCATGCCTCACCTTTCTCCATTCTGCACCCAGTGCTTTGCAGAGATGAGAGCAGGGGTGGGAGGTTGCTTGGGGTGGGGGCCTGAGCCTGCGGTTGGAGCTGCCCAGGTATCGTGCTTCACAACTAAGGCTCCCTTGCCTCGCCCTCTGGGGCAGACCCACTGCCCTGAAATCACAGCTATGCCACTGGAGGTGCCTGGGAAGTCAAGTGTCCCTTCTCAAAGCCAGAGGACAGGTCACTGTGTGGGGAGTAGCCTCAGAAAACCTCTATAAGGTGCCTCAAGCATCATGCCCATCCTCTGGCAAACTCGGTCAGATCTTGAACTCAGGCCACTGGGTGTGGATGGAACTTTATTTTAATAAAAAGACCAGTGGTATGTCTCTGGAGGATGGCAGGAGAATGGCACCAAAGTGTGGGAAAAAAAAAAAAGTTTAGCTTAAAAAAAAAAAAGAATTGCCCAAGCTCTCTAGGTCCTGGACTTGATCTATTTCTCCTGTCCTGTACAGCATCCTTCCTCTCACAGCATGTTAACGTAGGTCAATTGATTCAGTTCTGTGTATCCTTGGCCCATGTCAACAAAAAAGCAAATATGTTAAAATGGGATGATTTCTGCAGGCCCTTCCAGCTCTAAGAGTCTCTCAGCCAGAGAACTGCATCTCCATGTATGGGAGGGGGTGTGGGGAAGAGGTAGTGGTATTTAGCTTCGATGCCTTCCCTACTCCTGTCCTTTAAAGAAAACCAGGAAATAGAATATATTTGATCCAGCATGTATATGAAAATTAGAATATAGCTGGTCCCAAAAATGACTTCTAGGGTCACCCTGTATGTTTCTGCAGACACTGGGAGACTCTCCTGAAGTTTCATCTTTTATGGTGGACTAGCCTACCACCTCTCACTTTACACCCGATTACTTCCTTAGGAGTAGGGTTTTTAGTTAACAAAATGCATACACTGGCATAAATACTCAGTCTTAAAACTCTGCTTGTTTCCAGAGCATTCATGCTGTAAATAGCCATCATTCCTACTTTGCGTGTGTATAGCTTTTAGGTAATTCCCTTTGTACAAATTAAATAGCTTCATCATGGCTGTCTTACTTCTCTCGATGAGGATGATAAGATCTCATTTTCCTTTCAGCTTGGGAGAAAGATCCTGGAGAAGCGTTAGAAAGATTGATAAATCAGTCTTTCTTTCACATTTCTTCAACTCCATGGCTTATCTTCCCCATCATATGAGAAAGACTCGTTTTCAATAAACTCTCCAATTTTGAGAGAAACAAACTGCCAGGGGCTGAATTGCTATCCTGTGGCTAACAGGCAATTCCTGGCTTCTAACTTCTGGCTCTAACTTCTATGGGTACCTCTTTGAATTGTGAAGATTAGTGACACAGTAGATCACTGTGGGCTGTCCTGCCTTATGAGAAGACCTTTGGGTACACGTGCTTTCCTCTTTATTCCTTGAGTCAATGACTACATGCAGCAGGTATTCTTAAGAACAAAGACATGCCATACACATTAAGTATTATAATTTTTGTATAGTGTAACAAGAAATCCAGTATCCCACAGACAAAATAAAATTGGAGGTATAATCCTTGAATATCTATAATCCACTCTTATGTTTTATATTTCCAGGTAATAACCACAGCCAGCCAAACAGGCAACTTGGGGGCCTCAAAAGCATCAATCAGTCAGTTTTATAGTTGGCATCACTGCCTTTCTTTGGGGACCACTTTGTATGAGGTGGAAGATGTCCCTGCTCTCACTAGGGCAGCCGAAGAGAGGTGAATAAAGAGGATAAGAGTGAGCCAGCTTATTCTCCATGGAAGAGCAGGGAAAGAAGAATCAGTGAACACTCACTCTTCCACCTCTTTCCCAGATACCTCTTACTGTTTTTGCATTATGTGTCTTTTCTTTCTAAACTTGGACTGTTTGCGTAGATCAACAAAAAGATATCTTTAACCTTGCCAATGATGCTGAATTTTCAAGAACTGCTTGACACTACTTCCTCTGGACCGGATTTTTAGATTTGGGATCTGAAACTTTGTTTATTACTCTTTTCCTCTTCTCTCTCTACCATTTTTCTTCCTCCCAATGTGTAGAAGAAATATATGAAAAAAATATATAATATATTCATTACAAGCATTATCTATTCTTTGATTTTATTTGTTTGTTCATTTAACAAATACCCTTTGAATGCATCTGTGTATTAGCTAAGTGCTGGGTATGTATGTAGTAGTCAGCCAAGTAGAATAGGTTATAATGAAGCTTATACGTTTGTGACCTTAAATCAAATAAATATTTGCCATATAAAGAAATAATCAGGGATAACTAATATAGAATGGAAGGTCAGCAAAGGCTTCTCTGAGGGAATAACACATATGAACATCATATGAACAGTAGTATCATAGGAAATATGAAAAATATTTGATGATGATTCTAAATAAATTATTCTTCTAATTCTTATGACATAAAAATATTTACATATTTATGAGATAAATGTAATGGAAAATTCGAACATTTATTTGTAAGTAGAGGTCTATTTTGTCTATTTGTTTTTTTAAAAAATTGAAATCAGTTTCATCTAGCAAACTTGCACTTTTCTAATACTATGAGAGAAGATCCCAGATAAAAATAGTTCTTTTTTGATGTCAGTGGTTCTTACTAAATAAAGCAGTATGGCAAAAGCAGTGAACCAGATACATTTAGATGTATAAGGAAGGAATTTAAAATCTCAGTATGAATGGGAGAGGATATCTGTTTAATATTATAAACAGATCTGAACTCTTCTTTGATTATACCTTTACAAGCAATTGCAAAGGAAAGAACACACAAACATGAAGGAGGCATTTTTCTAGACACTATCTTGGTTAGACTTTAGAATCCATGACATAGTCTACCTTAAAGTAGGCCCAGATTCCACCTTCAAAATTACTGAATTAATAAGATAACACATTTATAACTTCTTTCTTATTTATAAAAGGCTTAATTAACATCCCACCTGATTCTCAAAACAGATCTTTAAAGAAAGAAAGTATTATCACTATACCCATTTTAAAGTAAAAAAAAAAAAAAAAACAGAACTTAGGTGATATGCTTATAGTGAATTAGTAAGTGGGGAAAATAAGCTTCAGAACTTGAATTTCTGACATGAAAGCCTGTGGACTTGGTATTGAATCAAATTGCTAAGCCTTATTGTAAATCAGTCTCTAAGGCTGTCCCAAGAGAAGTGACAGACTTCATATAGTAAAATAGCAGTTGGACAATCATACCTTCTGCTGTGTCACTTCATGGATAGCAAGAGGTCACAGCTTCATTTCATCCTAGATTTCTTCAGAGACCCATTAAAGGATCTCACATTCAAAAGCAAAAGGGCAGATACATCTTCACTTTCAAGGTTGTTCTGTGGCACTTGTGACTAGCGCCTGGAGAAGCAAACTTGGCTCAGGTGAGACCAACACCCTGAAACTCACAGATTCATTTCTGCCTTGAGTGTCTTTCATAAAGAAGGTTGAAGAAAAAATTTAAAAAAGGCGGGAGGTACAGAGGTCTCTGAGTAAAGTGAGAACTTACAAGCATGCTGTGAACATTTCCTCCAGAGCAATATTAGTGGAAAAGGTTCTTCACAAACCTGACTTGCTCCTTTTTTTTTTCTTTTTGCCCTCCAAAAATACAACCTATTTAATAATTTTTTTAATTATCAAAGATTTATAATTGTACAATATTGAGAAATATATAATAAAATCAATTATTGGATGACAATTGCTCTACAGTTTTATGCTGGCCTCTGCCACACATCAACCCGAATCAGCCACAGATATACATATGACCCCTCCCTCCTGAAACCCCTCCCATTTTCCAACCCATTCTATCCCTCTAGGTTGTCACAGAGCACTGGGTTGAGCTCCCTGTTTTACACAGCAAATTCTCACTATCTGTTTCACATATGGTAATGTATATGTGTCCATGATTTGCTCTTTAAAAACCTAAAATTCTGAAAGGAAGTGTGTGTGTGTGTGTGTCCCAATAATTTCAATATTTTTAAAAAAGCAAGTTTCTGTCCTCAAGCAAGACGATAATAATTACAGTAAGAGTAATAACAATAATAGTGATGTGGAAAATAGGACACTTTTACTTATTTTGTCTCTGTTATCCTGAAGTAATTCCACTTCAGGCAGTTTAAGCATCCTTGAATTATTTTTCATTTCAGAGTATTCAGGTGGAATACAGACCATTTCTTATTACACAAAAATGGCTTTCTAAAATCACAATAGCAATGGTTGACCAACCCTGCAATCATTTCTCAGGTGGTGTTAGTGGTAAAGAACCCTCCTGCCAATGCCGGAGACATAAGTGACGAGAGTTTGATCCCTGGGTCGGGAAGATCCCCAGGGAGGGCATGGCAACCTACTCCGGTATTCTTGCCTGGAGAATCCCCATGGACAGAGAAGCCTGGCAGGCTACAGTCCATAGGGTCACAATGAACTGGACATGACTGAAGTGAATGAATACACATGCACAATCATTTCTAAAAATGATTCTTGCAGACTAGAAATGTCCATCCCAGGAGTAGATATATAACCTAGTCCTAGCCAAAGAAACATGAGAAAGATCTCTTGGAAAACTTTTGGGAGGAGTTTCAGTATACTCTTGCCTTTAATTTGACTATAATCCTAGAAGTGTTGCATCTTTTTTGTGACCATGAGCACTGAGGTTCTGAGGGTAAAGAGCCAGAAATCTGTGGAGACCATGGCAGAAAGACTGAAAGAGCCTAGGTCTTAGAGCCCCCCAAATACCACCAAGGGTTTCCCATATAACTATTGGCCTATCACTTAAGAGTATTTTAAGAGGACTAAGACTTAATTTTAGAAAGCCAATCAATTCAGGTCTTACTCTGAGCCCATCACAAGGAAAATACCTTTGCTAATGACAACTCTGAAGAAAAAGTCTTTCTATTGTTACTATTTAAATATCACTACCAGGAGGTAACACTTGGTCCTTGAAAAGGACTGATTTCATAGAATGAAAAGGGATTTTAAAAGCGCTTTCTGAGTAGATTTGCAACAACACATTTGCAAAGAATAAATGTTTCCTTCATTTTCAATAGGAGACCATATTATCATAACAAAAACTATTGTGTGTTCTTACACATACCTTTAACACTTTTAAATGATAGATGGGTCTTAGCTCTGTCTGAAGAGATTAAATTCCAGAGAAATTACATTTATTTTCAATCTTTAAAATTCGGATTTTTAAAAAGCAACTTTAATGAGCAGAATCTTTTAGAGTATAATATTTGGGCTAAAAAACTTAATGTGTTATTACTTTTATGTGCTTCAATTTTTTAACAGGTTACTATGTCAAAAATAGCTAATACATACAGTCTTTCTGCTCTTAGCATTGCAATAGTTATAAATCAGCATGATATAGATTATAGTTCTACTTCTAATTTTGTCTTAAATGGTAGTAGAATAAAGATTAAGTTTAGTATACTACTCTTTTCTAAGTTCCTTTTAAAAATCTCTCCAAAGAGATTCATATTATACTGGATTTCACATGAGTAATAAGCAAGTAAAAACTAGTTTATACTAAGTTGACAACTTGTTTACAGTTTTTATAGACAGAGCTTAAACCAGTCAGAATCTCACAAAATTTCTGAGAACTTAAGATAATCCAATAGAATCGTGTTGCTTCTGTGTAAGTAAGTCTCTTAAGTTTGTTTCTGTCTCTGACAGATCATGTTAAACAGTAAAATGGTGCTTATCCCTACTGGAGTGGCATTTCCAGGCAGTTTAATTACCCATTCTTAGGGTGTCCTCCAATTCACATCTTGTTCTCAGTCTTCCTATTGAAACAGAAGGAAAGGAGGCAAGGTACAACCTTTAAAAGAATGACATAGCCCTTGGTTACAAGGCATAAATTGGTTAGATCTGACTAGGCCTAAGAGGGCAGAAGATTCAACTTCCAAAAGACCTTGAGCCTCATTACACACTGATCTTGAATCTGTTGGGTTTTAATGAGTTTATGTCATGGGCTATGTCATTCTTTCAAAGATTGTGCCCTGTCCCCTTCCCTCCAGTTTCAAAATGACCTTTAATTTCTCTAAGTGAGTTGTAGTAGAAGTAGAAATGCCTAGATCTTTTTCAATAATGTAGTATATTTCAGAATAATTTAAGTAACCAAGGAGATGGTTATCAAATTAGATAGAAAAAGACCAATTAAAGAATTAAATAGATGGAATTTTTATGCAATATACAAAAGGCAGAGTAAAAAAGACAAAGAAAATTAGAGAGCAGAGGGAGATAGGGAAAAAAATTATAAAGACTACTCCTCCAATCCTGAGGTTTTAGCCATCTACTTATAGAATCACATATGAAAACAACAACAAAAGATTTATTTACCCAAATATTCACATACATTTAATACCAAAATTGTATTTTCAAACAGTGAATGGCAACAGCTTAGCATTAAATATTTGATCATGAAAGTGACAGAACTGATTTTTCTTGGCAAACTGGCTTGTAGCTTTCTATTGTAGTTCCATTCATTAGATCAACTTCTTTGTTTGGTGTTTTATTCCCATAACAGAAATACTGTCATGTACAAGCGGGCAGCAGTGTTATCAGCAGTGGGTTATCTTTAAAGCTGAATTCCTGCTTCTGAAAATGGATTTTAAGAATTCTAACACTCAAAGATTTTTGATCTATTTGTAAAACGTGAGTCATATCTACACTCTTCCACCTTCAGTTGCTTAGAGAATAAAAATCCACAGGTTCGATTGGTGGGGGAAAATGGAGATGATGCTACTATCAATGAGCTTTTAAACTATTGCTGAAGGAGAAAAAAGGGTCACAAAACAGGTTAAATTAGAGGGTGATTGATGCAATTCATCTAGGAGAGCTTCAGTTTTCTTCAGGGAAATAGGAAGAAATGTTATCCAACGAAAATGCTTAGGCTAAGGAAAGGGATGGAGGCCTGAGAATAAATGAAAAAAGAGCAGTCACTGTAAAGCCTCTTTAAAATTTTTATTTTACTCAATTATTTGAAGGACATGAAACAACAGACTGGTTCCAAATAGGAAAAGAAGTATGTCAAGGCTGTATACTATCACCCTGCTTATTTAAGTTATATGCAGAGTACATCATGAGAAATGCTGGCCTAGATGAAGCACAAGCTGGAATCAAGATTGCCAGGAAAAATATCAATAACCTCAGATATGCAGATGACACCACCCTTATGGCTGAAAGTGAAGAGGAACTAAAAAGCCACTTGATGAAAGTGAAAGAGGAGAGTGAAAAAGTTGGCTTAAAGCTCAACATTCAGGAAAATAAGATCATGGCATCCGGTCCCATCACTTCATGGCAAATAGATTGGGAAACAGTGGAAACAGTGACAGACTTTTTTGCGGGGGGCTTCAAAATCCCTGCAGATGGTGACTGCAGCCATGAGATTAGAAGACTCTTACTCCTTGGAAGAAAACTTATGACCAACCTAGACAGCATATTGAAAAGCAGAGACATTATTTTTGTCAACAAAGGTCCATCTACTCAAGGCTATGGTTTTTCCAGTAGTTATGTATGGATGTGAGAGTTGGACTATAAAGAAAGCTGAGTGCCAAAGAATTGATGCTTTTGAACTGTGGTGTCGGAGAATATTCTTAGGAGTCCCTTGGACTGCAAGGAGATCCAACCAGTCCATCCTAAAGGAGATCAGTCCTGGGTGTTCATTGGAAGGACTGATGTTGAAGCTGAAACTCCAATATTGTGGCCACCTGATGTGAAGAGCTGACTCATTGGAAAAGACCCTGATGCTGGGAAAGATTGAGGGCACAAGGAGAAGAGGATGACAGAGGATGAGATGGATGGATGGCATCACCGACTCAATGGACCTGAGTCTGGGTAAACTCTGGGAGTTGGTGATGGACAGGGAGGCCTGGTGTGCTGCGGTCCATGGGGTCACAAAGAGTTGGATACGACTGAATGATTGAACTAAACTGAAGTTCTATTTTATTGTTTTTTAAAAATTATTATTATTATTATCATTTTGGCCATGCTGCATGGCACGCAGGATCTTAGTTCTCTGACCAGCAATCAGACCCATGCACCCTGCATGGAAGGACAGAGTCTTAATCACTGGACCATAAGGTAGGAAGTCCTATAAAGGTTTTAATAAGGATGATTATAAGAACTATTGAATAGCTTTGAGAATCCATGGAAAAGTTTGATACCATAAAATTTTAGGAATTATAGCTTGTGCTCTATTGAGATTTTTTTCAAGTAACTCCTGATCTATTAAAATGAAGCAGGTCTCGGTGGTGAATGGAATTCTTTCCATAATTTCTCTTTCTGTTTTGGCTCGGGGCTGGTGCAACGAGATTTCCCGGCGGGAGGGAGGAGAGAAGGGGGTCCTGGAGGGGGAGCATATGTAAACCCATGGTGGTATCATGTCATTGTATGGCAAAACTAATAAAAAAAAAAAAGAAAGAAAAGAAAAGGCCCTGCCCCCAGACAGCTAGAGCCTATTTCTCCTGGAGAATTTTCAGCATGAATCACAGTTAATACTTCATCTAGCTAGCTTCTTGAAACATAAAGTAGCATCTTAATGATGGAAGAAATATTACCAAATAACACAGAAAAAAAAAAAATGAAGCAGGTCCCTGTGGGACCCTCAGGGTACAAATCCTTTCCCTTTCTCCTATTTCTTTTTTTTTTCCTCCCTTTTGTTGTTTTTGCCATACAATGCCATGAAATCACCATGGGTTTACATATGCACCCCCTCCAGAAACCCCTCCCTCCCCCTCGGGAAATCTCGATGCACCAGCCCCGAGAATCAATCCTGGGCTGGCAATTGATTACACATATGATAATTAACATGTTTCAATGCCATTCTCCCATATCATCCCACCCTTTCCCTCATCCACAGAGTCCATGAGTCTATTCTATACATCTGCGTTCCTTTTGCTGTCTCGCATGTTGGGTTCTCGTTACTGTCTTTCTAACTTCCATATATATGTGTTAATATACTGTATTGTTGTTTTTGCTTCTGGCTTACTTCACTCTGGATAATGGGCTCCAGTTTTGTCCATCTGAGTAGAACTGATTCAAATGAGTTTTTTTTTTTAATGCTGAGTAATATTCCATTGTGTATATGTACCACAGCTTTCTTATTCATTCGTCAGTGGATGGGCATCTAGGTTGCTTCCATGTCCTGGCTATTGTAAACAATGCAGCAATGAACATTGGGGTACACGTGGCTCTTTCAAATCTGGTTTCATCAGTGTATATGCCCAGCAGTGGGATTGCTGGGTCATATGGCAGGACTATTTGCAGCTTTTTAAGGAACCTCCACACTGTTTTCCATAGTGGCTGTACTAGTTTGCATTCCCACCAACAGTGTAAGAGAGTTCCCTTTTCTCCACATCCTCTCCAGCATTTATTGCTTGTAGATTTTTGGATGGCAGCCATTCTGACTGGTGTAAAGTGATACCTCATTGTGGTTTTGATTTGCATTTCTCTGATAATGAGTGATGTTAAACATCTTTTCATGTGTTTGTTAGCCATTTTTATGTCTTCTTTGGAGAAATGTCTGTTAAGTTCTTTGGCCCACTTTTTGATTGGGTCGTTTATTTTTCTCGAATGGAGCTGCAGGAGTTGCTTGTATATTTTTGAGATTAATTGTTTGTCCGTTGTTTCATTGGCTATTATTTTTTCCCATTCTGAAGGCTGCCTTTTCACCTTGCTTATACTTTCCTTTGTTGTGCAGAAGCTTTTAATTTTAATTAGGTCTCATTTGTTTATTCGTGTTTTTATTTCCAGTATTCTGGGAGGTGGGTCATGGAGTATCCCGCTTTGGATTATAGCAGAGAGTGTTTTGCCTATGTTATCCTCTAGGAGTTTTATAGTTTCTGGTCTTATGCTTAGATCTTTGATCCATTTTGAGTTTATCTTTGCGTATGGTGTTAGAAAGTGTTCTAGTTCCATTCTTTTACAAGTGGCTGTCCAGTTTTCCCAGCACCACTTGTTAAAGAGGTTGTCTTTTCTCCATTGTATATTCTTGCCTCCTTTGTCAAAGATAAGGTGTCCATAGATGTGTGGATTTATCTCTGAGCTTTCTATTTTGTTCCATTGATCTATATTTCTGTCTTTGTGCCAGTACCATACTGTCCTAATGACTGTGGATTTGTAGTATAGCCTAAAGTCAGGTAGGTTGATTCCTCCAGTTCCATTCTTCTTTCTCAAGATTGCTTTGGCTATACGAGGTTTTTTGTATTTCCATACAAATTGAGAAATTATTTGTTCTAATTCTCTGAAAAAGACCTCTGGTAGCTTGATAGGAATTGCATTGAATCTATAGATTGCTTTGGATAGTATACTCATTTTCACTATATTGATTTTTCCAATCCACGAACACGGCACATTTCTCCATCTGTTTGTGTCCTCTTTGATTTCTTTCATCAGTGTTCTATAGTTTTCTATATACAAGTCTTTTGTTTCCTTAGGTAGAAATACTCCTAAGTATTTTATTCTTTTTGTTTTGATGGTGAATGGAAATCTTTCCTTAACTTCCCTTTCTGTTTTCTCATTGTTAGTGTATAGAAATGCCAGGGATTTCTGTGTGTTGATTTTGTATCCTGAAACTTTGCTATATTCACTGATTAGCTCTAGTAATTTTCTAGTAGAGTCTTTAGGGTTTTCAATATAGAGGATCATGTCATCTGCAAACAGAGAGAGTTTTACTTCTTCTTTTCCAATCTGGATTCCTTTGATTTCTTTATCTGCTCTGATTGCTGTGGCCAAGACTTCCAAAACTATGTTGAAAAGTAGTAGTGAGAGTGGGCACCCTTGTCTTGTTCCTGACTTCAGGGGAATGCTTTCAGTTTTTCACCATTGAGGATGTTTGCTGTGGGTTTGTCATATATAGCTTTTATTATGTTGAGGTATGTTCCTTCTATTCCTACTTTTTGGAGGGTTTTTATCATAAATGGATGTTGAATTTTGTCAAAGGCTTTCTCTGCATCTATTGAGATAATCATGTGATTTTTATTTTTCAATTTGTTAATGTGGTGTATTACATTGATCGATTTACGAATATTGAAGAATCCTTGCATCCCTGGGATAAAGCCTACTTGATCATGATGTATGATCTTTTTAATGTGTTGTTGGATTCTATTTGCTAGAATTTTGTTGAGGATTTTTGCGTCTATGTTCATCAGTGATATTGGCCTGTAGTTTCCTTTTTTTGTGGCATCTTTGTCGGGTTTTGGAATTAGGGTGATGGTGGCCTCATAGAATGAGTTTGGAAGTTTACCTCCTCTGCAATTTTCTGGAAGAGTTTGAGTAGAATAGGTGTTAGCTCTTCTCTAAATTTTTGGTAGAATTCAGCTGTGAAGCCATCTGGTCCTGGGCTTTTGTTTTTTGGAAGATTTCTGATTACGGTTTCAATTTCCGTGCTTGTGATGGGTCTATTAATATTATCTATCTCTTCCTGGTTTAGTCTTGGAAAGTTGTACTTTTCTAGGAATTTGTCCATTTCATCCAAGTTGTCCAGTTTATTTGCATATAGTTGCTGATAATAGTCTCTTATGATCCTTTGTATTTCTGTGTTTTCTGTTGTGATCTCTCCGTTTTCATTTCTAATTCTGTTGATTTGGTTCTTCTCCCTTGGTTTCTTGATGAGTCTGGCTAATGGTTTGTCAATTTTATTTATCTTCTCAAAGAACCAGCTTTTAGCTTGGTTGGTTTTTGCTATGGTCTCTTTTGTTTCCTTTGCATTTATTTCTGCCCTGATCTTTAAGATTTATTTCCTTCTACTAGACCTGGGCTTCTGCATCTCTTCCCTTTCTAGTTGCTTTAGGTGTAAAGTAAGGTTATTTATTTGACTTTTTTCTTGTTTCCTGAGGTGAGCTTGTATTGCTATGAACTTTCCCCTTAGCATTGTTTTCACAGTATCCCATAGGTTTTGGGCTGTTGTGTTTTCATTTTCATTCTTTTCTATGCATAACTGAATTTCATTTTTGATTTCTTCTGTGATTTGTTGGTTATTCAGCAGTGTGTTGTTGAGCCTCCATATGTTGGAGGTTTTGAAAGGTTTTCTCCTGTAGTTGATATCTAATCTCACTGCATTGTGGTCAGAAAAGATGCTTGGGATGATTTCAATATTTTTCAATTTACCAAGGCTAGATTTATGGCCCAGGATGTGATCTATTCTAGAGAAGGTCCCGTGTGCGCTTGAGAAAAATGTGAAATTCCTTGTTTTGGGGTGAAATGACCTATAGATATCAATTAGGTCTAGTTGGTCTATTGTATTATTTAAAGCTTGAATTTCTTTGTTACTTTTCTGTCTAGTTGATCTATCCATTGGTGTGAGTGGTGTATTAAAGTCTCCCACTATTATTGTGTTGTTGTTAATTTCCCCTTTCATACTTGTTAGCATTTGCCTTACATATTGTGGAGCTCCTGTGTTGGGTGCATAAATATTTATAATTGTTATTTCTTCTTCTTGGATTGATCCTTTGATCATTATGTAATGTCCATCTTTATCTCTTTTCACTGCCTTTATTTTAAAGTCTACTTTATCTGATATGAGTATTGCCACTCCTGCTTTCTTTTGGTCTTTATTTGCATGGAATATCTTTTTCCAACCTTTAACTTTCAGTCTATATGTGTCCCTAGGTTTGAGGTGGGTCTCTTGTAGACAACATATATAGGGGTCTGGTTTCTGCATCCAATCGGCCAATCTTTGTCTTTTAGTTGGGGCATTCAACGCGTTTACATTTAAGGTAATTATTGATAAGTATGATCCTGTTGCCATTTATTTTATTGTTTTGGGTTTGAGATTATCTATCCCATCCGTGTTTCCTATCTAGGCAAGATCCTTTAGCATTCGTTAGAGGGCTGGTTTGGTGTTGCTGAATTCTCTCAGTTTCTGCTTGTCTGAGAAACTTTTGAATTCTCCTTCAAATTTGAATGAGATCCTTGCTGGGTACAGTAATCGGGGTTGTAGATTATTTTCTTCCATGACTTTAAGTATGTTTTGCCATTCCTTTCTGGCCTGAAGCATTTCTATTGAGAGATCAGCTGTTATCCTTATGGGATTCCCCTTGTGAGTTATTTTTTGTTTCTCCTTTGCTGCTTTTAAAATTTGCTCTTTATATTTGATATTTGTTAATTTGATTAATATGTGTCTTGGGGTGTTCCGCTTGGGGTTCATTCTATTTGGGACTCTCTGTGTTTCTTGGACCTGAGTGGCTATTTGCTTTCCCAATTTAGGGAAATTTTCAACAATTATCTCTTCAAGAATTTTCTGATGGTCTTT
>ML664161.1:46327745-46356121 GCA_007570785.1 Antilocapra americana | reverse complement strand
TATAAAAAAGGGGGAAAGAGTGGAGATATAAAAGGTAAGAAAAGAAATAGGATGGACAATACAATAAGGGAGAAAGAGGAGATTTTTAAAAAAAAAGGAAAATAAAAATAAAGGAAAAGAAAGAAAGAAAAAAGAAAAAAATAGCAAGGTTAGGGGACTTAAAAATTCTAAAAAAAAATGTATAAAAAAGTTTTAAAAATTTAAAAGATGTTCCTAGTACAGTTATAACTAAGGCTTTCTCTGGTGCTGATGCGTACAGCGAGGGGTCAGTTCATTTTCAGATAATTCCTTGGTCCAGCTTGTCCTTCTCACGGTCTATAGACTCCTTTTGATGCAATCTGCGCCACCTGCAGGGATTTAATCTGCTACTCCTGTCAGTTCCAAAGCTGTTCACTCTGCTTGCTTTAGCGTCTTCTGTTTGCTGGTCTTTTAAGTGTCTATTCAGCGCTTTGGAGTTTGCCCCGCTCCTGGTGAGAGCCCTTCCCCCTCCCCCTCTGCTCAGGCTCTCGGTTGCCCGCCCGGCACAGCTGGGGAGTGTGGCTTCTCCCCTCCCTCGGCCCCACTGCTTGGTTTTCTCAGCGTGCAGCTGAGCACGCCTTCTTAGGTGTGTACAGAGCCGATCCGTCCAGAATCCCCAGAAGTCTTGGTTAGCACCTAGCTCTGCTCGCAGTTTGGCTGCGGAAGTCTCGCTGGGGCTGGGTTATGCCCACTGCTCTTGGGCGGGGGCTGGGCCTGTCCGCAGCCCGCAGCTGCCCAGCTCCACCCGGCCGGCCGCCTCTCTGCCGACTCCGCACGGCCCTTTGTTCTTTGCGCGTGGGGGGGGGGGGGGGGGGCTCTTCCTGGGGGGTTAGGTCTCTTGGGCTGCTCTGTTCCCTGAGCTCGAGGCCCGCCCCTCCCTGAGCAGTCCGCTTCAGATAGTGTGGGGTGGGGCGCCCGTGCCGCCGCCGCTCCGCTGTGCCTTGTAGCCAGAGACATACCTTGCAGGGCTTGACTATTAATCTGCTTTTACCCCGAGCTATATTGGTCTCCAAGGTTCACCACAGATCCGCCAGAGAGAATGCTTCCTGGTATTCGGAAACCTTTCTCCTCTTTTTTTCCTCTTTATTCCAGACTCCCCTTCCAGGACGGAACCCCGTCCCCAGCTCTTTGTCTCTCCCTTTACTTTTTTTTTTTTCTTTTGTCCTACCTCCTCACGTCGGCAATGGGCCGCCCCTCCAGATGCCCGATGTCCTCTGCCAGCATTCAGGTCCTGTTTTATGGAGTTTGCTCAGCCTTTAAAAGTTCTTTTGGTGTATTTACTGGGGAGAGAGTGTTCTCCCCATCCTATTCCTCCGCCATCTTCTCTCCTATTTCTTGTTTGTAGAAAACAGACTTTGTTCACACTCTTTGACCTTCCCTAAGCTCCAAAGAGCAGATTCATACAGTTGCTTACTGGGGAAGGGATGGAATGCAGAAACTCAAGACAAGCAGTCAAGAAACAACAGTGCAGCAATGGGACAGGGGCCCATTTCCTCCTCAAGAGAAACATACATTTATCTTTGAGTTCTTCTGCAGGGCTTCCCTTGTGACTCGGCTGGTAAAGAATCCACTTGCAATATGGGAGACCTGGCTTCGATCCCAGGGTTGGGAAGATCCCCTGGAGAAGGGAAACGATATCTACTCGAAAATTCTGGCCTTCAGAATTCCATGGACTGTATAGTCCATGGGGTCACAAAGAGTCAGACATCACTGAGCAACTTTCACAACAGCAAAAAGCAGGAACTAAGGCCCCCACCCAGGTAGAAGATGGTAACTTCAGCCAGAGCACAAGATTCTTAGAACAATGCCCTGTTACCTCCAGTCAAAATTGGAGGTACTAATCAATCAGAAGAAAGTCTGCACACTGTGGACGATTATGGACACTCTGACCTCCTATCCAAATGATTCTCCGTTTAGAAAGTTTCATGGCTGAGCATAATCTTCAGAGTTAATTTTTAGCACAAGTCTGCCTTCTTCCCAGGTTGCTGGGCTCCTCCATAAAGCAACCTTCCTTTTTCCAACCAACACTTGCCTCTTGAGTAGTGGCTTTTGAGTGGCAAGCAACACTTTGGTAACACTATGGCAGGAATGCTGAGTGTTGTTAGTGAGGATTAGCAAAACAAACAAATGCTGGTGAGTGCATTATTGAGAAGTTTAGCATGGAGTCCAGTCTGAACTAGAAGGCAGAAAAGTCAGAAATACAGTAATGGGTTTGGAGAAAAGTATTAGAAAACAAAAATTGTAAGATGAAGAGTAAATTCAATAATGATGCTTAACTGGTTGGAAAACATGAGGCTAATTTAGAAAAAGCTCTTCAATAAGAAATTCCCACTGAGAGGAAATTTCCCAGGAGTTTGGAAAGTACTGATGTTACCAAGGACCTCAAATAGTAGAATTAAAAACGTGTAAGAAATTCAAAAGAAAAGTAGTTATTGAATGATGTCTATAGAAAATGATCTAGAAGTAGATACATCCATCCTTGTTCCAGGCAGCATGGGTTGAAGTAGTAGAAAAAAAGAACTTTCTATAGAAGAAGATGCAAAGAATATTAAGTTTTAGAGAAAAATTCATGTTTTATTTAGTTCAAGAAGATGGAAGTATTAAAAATAAGAATATGGAGATGTAAGTTCATGGTAGAACAAGGGTCCTAAAGTCTCATGAAGAAAATACACAGATTGGTCAGGAATGAAGTGGGCCTATGGTGGTATTCGGGAAGGCCAAGTAAAGCAGTTAGAGGTAATGCTAAATTTTATGTTAAGATCTTTGAATATTAGTCAAAAAAATTAAGGTAAGGTGATAGGGAGTTGTATTAGTAAAAGAACTTGAAAAAAACCTCTGTTTCCTCACTGCTCTACTCACATCAATTTCTGACACCAAGTGTGTGTGTTGGGGGGGTGTGTTCCTAGATGAAACAGTTCTTCAATTCTCCAGACCAACTGTCCTACAATTCAATTATGATACCAGGAATCAAAAAGTCCTAAAGATTAAGGACCCAGTCCCACAAGACTACCTTTGTTTCAGATGTCCATCACATGCCCAAGGTTGTCAGCTGTACTTCTGACCAATCAGCTGTAAATTGAGAATCTCCATCCAAATTTGAAAGTGCTGGGAAGTCCCTAGTAACAGCAGTGTGGAGTTCCAGTTGGGAAAAGGGTCTTGGGCAGAAGGTAGGACTTCAAATTGTAGCTTTGGGGGCTCATGCTTATAATCCCAGACTGCAAACTGAAATCTTCGTAAATTTGCACACCAAAAATTCAGCTATGGTTTTCCTTCAACTTTTACAATGCTGTTTGTTTCGCCTTGTGAGATAAAAGACATTTTAGACCACCAACGGCTGGCCAGGCCACCAGAAGCTTAAGAAATTTCAAGACCCACTCCTTTTCTTAATTAAAGTGCTGCTTGACTTGCTGGTAATAACTGGTGTGTTTGCAGGCTGGCATGTAGTTCAGTTACAGTCTAGGTAGGGTGTGAATCCAGTCAGAGGCCTGCTCTTCCACTTCTGAAGCCTGAACAAGATTACCTCCATTTTAATTTCCCTAACACAGGGGAAGCAATTGCATTTACTAGTTTATCATTAGGAATACAACTCAGGTATAGCCAAATGGAAAAGTTGCATAGGGCAAAATCTGTGGGAAGGGTTCAGGACATCCCCAGCACTTTCACATGTTCACCAACCCAGAAGCTCTCAGGGTTTAGAATTTTTAAAAGAAGTTTTATTAAATTAACACAATTAATTAAATCATTGGTCATTGATGATTAAGTCAATCTCCAGCCTCTCTCCCCATCCTGGAGGTTGAGAGGAGGGTGTGCCTGAAAATTCCGACCCTCTGATCGCTAGAATGGTTTCTTTGGCAACCAGCCCAAATCCTCCAGTCACCTCATTAGCATAAGCACACAAATGGTTGAAAGGGGTTTATCATAAATAACAAAAGACACTCCTTTCACCCATGTCACTCAGGAAATTCCTAGGGTTATAGGAGTTCTGTGCCAGGAACTGGAGAGAGGAAGATCAAACGTTTATTTCTTTTTATGTCACAATTAGTTTTCTATTGTTGCTATAACAAACTAACATAGGCTCAATGATTTACAACAATACAAATTCATTATCTCTCAGTTCTCTAGATGAGCAGTCTAACACAGGTCCAACTAATATCAAGGCACCGGCATTCCTTTCTGGAGACTCTATGGGAGAATTTATGTCTTTGCCTTTTCTATCTTCCAAATACTGCCAAATGCTTTGGCTTATTGTCTCTTTCCTCTATCTATGAAGCCAGTAACTTTGCATCTCTGACCATTTTGCCTACCATGCAGCAAAGCCAATCCACTGATACCAGTTTGCGGTGAAACAAAGTATAGACTTTATTGTGAGGCACCAAGTCAGAAGAATGGACAGCTTACACTCAAAATATCAGAACTCCCTGATGAGGGGAAGGATTTTTAAAGGCTTTTTAGAGGTAAGGATTGCAGGGCATGTGATGAGCTCATGGACTTTCTTCTGATTGGTAGTTGGTGAGGTAACAGGGTGATGTTTAGAGAATTTTAATCATCAACCTTCTGATTCCGGCCAATCTGGAATCTAGTGCTTGTGATCAGCATATAGTCAACAACCTGTACCTGGGTGGGAAGTGGGTCAGTCTTAGCTTCTGAAGAACAGTTCAAAGATATGTATTAGATTGCTCTGTTTATTCTACAAGGAAGAGGAACTGGGACTCTGTTTTATCACTGAACTATTATTATTTTTGTATAATTTTTTCCCCTTTGTTTCTACATTCTCTGACTTCCCAAATTAGTAATTGCCTGAGTCTCCTTTTTGGGACTTGGTGGAAGCCTAGGAGACTAAACCTTTTTCTGCAGACAAGAAACTGGGGACCAGATGGGGCTTTTATGCCTTGGAAGACCCTATAGTGTCTTGCTTGATTTCAATTCCCCTTTCATCACATACTCCCCAGAGTGAGACAAGAAAGGAAATAAAGCTTTGGATAGAGAGGTTCATCATAAATTTGTTAGCGGAACTCAGTTTTAGGTGGACTCTGTTTCAAGGTACAAGATAGAAATAAAACTTCATGTGATTAATTAGGGTGGGATCTGCTGAATCACCCATGGGGGAAGAGTGGCTCTTGATTTTACTAAACCTACACAGATATAAGATTTTCTTAGTTCAGTTCAATTTAAATACAAGAGCAAAATCATTCACAGATTTACATTGTTTTCCCTCCCTTGCATTCAATAATTATTTATTGATTAATGACAATATAAAATAAATGGTATTGGAAACTGCAGGAACCTGAGACATATCCATAAGAATTAAGAGGACAGTATAAAGATATAAATAGGCAGTAACTTACAAAATTGGCCCAATAACTTAGAAAAGTCTATTATGTTATTGCATCCTTTGCCACATGATCTTCCCCCATTTATTTTCTCTCTTCTCCTAATATTCCTCTGCTTCTGGGGCTTGCCTGGTGGCTCAGACAGTAAAGAATCCTCCTGCAATGCAGGAGTTCCAGGTTCGATCCCGGGGTTGGGAAGATCCCCTGGAGAACTCAATAGCTACCCACTCCAGTATCCTTTCTTGAAGAATCCCACGGACAAAGGAGTCTAGTGCACCACAGTCCATGGGGTCACAAAGAGATGGACACAACTGAGTGATTAAGTATGCAGACAAGCTGCCTCTACCCATCAGTTCAGTTCAGTTCAGTTGCTCAGTCATGTCGGACTCTTTGCAACCCCATGAACTGAGGCACACCAGGCCTCCCTTCCATCACCAACTCCCGGAGTCTACCCAAACCCATGTCCATTGAGCCAGATGCCATCCAACCATCTCATCCTCTGTTGTCCCCTTCTCCTCCTGCCCTCAATCTTTCCCAGCATCAGGGTCTTCCCAAATGAGTCAGCTCTTCACATCAGGTGGCCACAATATTGGGGTTTCAGCTTCAACATCAGTGCTTCCAATGAATACCCAGGACTGATCTCCTTTAGGATGGACTGGTTGGATCTCCTTGCAATCCAAGGAACTCTCAAGAGTCTTCTCCAACACCACAGTTTAAAAGCATCAATTCTTTGGTGCTCAGCTTTCTTTATAGTCCAACTCTCACATCCATACATAACTACTGGAAAAACCATAGCCTTGACTAGATGGACCTTTGTTGACAAAGTAATGTCTCCACTTTTTAATATGCTGTCTAGGTTGGTCACAACTTTCCTTCCAAGGAGTAAGTGTCTTTTAATTTCATGGCTGCAATCACCATCTGTGATTCTCAGCGATCAGTGCAAAGAAATAGAGGAAAACAATAGAATGGGAAAGACTAGAGATCTCCTCCAGAAAATTAGAGATACCAAGGGAATATTTCATGCAAAGATGGGCACAATAAAGAACAAATAGTATGGACCTAACAGAAGCAGAAGATATTAAGAAGAGGTGACAAGAATACACAGAAGAACGGTACAAAAAACATCTTCATGACCCAGATAATCACTACAGTGTGATCAGTCACACTCACCCAGAACGTGAAGTGAATGTGAAGTTGAGTGGGCCTTAGGAAGCATTACTATGAACAAAGCTAGTGGAGGTGATGGAATTCCACTTGAGCTATTTCAAATCCTAAAAGATGTGCTGTGAAGGTGTTGCACTCGATATGTCAGCAGATTTGTAAAACTCAGGAGTGGCCACAGGACTGGAAAAGGTCAGTTTTCATTCCAATCCCAAAGAAAGGCAATGACAAAGAATGCTTGAACTACCCACAATTGAACTCATCTCACACGCTAGCAAATTAATGCTTAAAATTCTCGAAACCATGCTTCAACAATATGTGAATCATGAATTTCCAGATGTTCAAGCTGGTTTTAGAAAAGGCAGAGGAACCAGAGATCAAATGGCCAACAGCCACTGGATCATTGAAAAAGCAAGAGAGTTCCAGAAAAACATTTATTTCTGTTTTATTCACTATGTCAAAGTTTATGACTCTGTGGATCACAATAAACTGTGGAAAATTCTGAAGGAGATGGGAATACGAGACCATCTGACCTGCCTCTTGTGAAATCTGTATGCAGGTCAGGAAGCAACAGTTAGAACTGGACATGAAACAACAGATTGGATTTGGAACAACAGGTTCCAAATAGGAAAATGAGTACATCAAGGATGTATATTGTCACCCTACTTATTTAACTTATATGCAGAATACATCATGAGAAACACTGGGCTGGAGGAGGCACAGCTAAAATCAAGATTGCCGAGAGAAAAATCAATAACCTCAGATATTCAGATGACACTACCCTTATGGCAGAAAGTGAAGAACTAAAGAGTCTCTTGATGAAAGTGGAAGAGGAGAGTGAAAAACTTGGCTTAAAGCTCAACATTCAGAAAACTAAGATCATGGCATCTGGTCCCATCACTTCATGGCAAATAGATGGGGAAACAGTGGAAACAGTGGCCTCTACCCATATTTCCATTATTATTATTATTATTTTTTGAGTGCTGTTCTTTTCATCAATTTTCATTCTCTTACTCATGTCTTTTGCCTCTTGTCCCTCAATTGCCATATTACTCTCTTCTACCACATATTCAAACCACTGTGGAAAAAAAATATTTTGTTTTAAAATCCTAATATTCATTTACATGTTTCAATGCCATTCTCCCATATCATCCCACCCTTGCCCTCTCCCATAGAGTCCAAAAGACTGTTCTATACATCTGCGTCTCTTTTTCTATCTCACATACAGGGTTATCATTACCATCTTTCTAAATTCCATATCAATGCATTAGTATACTGTATTGTTGTTTTTCCTTCTGGCTTACTTCACTCTGTATAATAGGCTCCAGGTTCGTCCACCTGAGAAGAACTGATTCAAATGTATTCTTTTTAATGGCTGAGTAATATTCCATTGTGTATATGTATCACAGCTTTGGTTGCTTCCATGTCCTGGCTATTGTAAACAGTCAGCTGAGGTTTGATGCATGATACAGGGTGCTCAGGGCTGGTGTACCGGGATGACCCAGAGAGATGGAATCTGGAGGGAGGTGGGAGGGGGGTTCTGAAATGGGAACACATGTATATCCATGGCGGATTTATGTCAATATATGGCAAAACGAACATGATAATGTAAAGAAAAATGAATAAATAAAAATAAAATAAAATACTAAAATTCTCCTGAATTCATTTTCTCCATTCAGTCCACTTTATCACTGCTCAAGTTCAAGTGTTCATTCTCTTTTCCTTACAAATTCTTTAGTACATTTCTGCTTATATTAATAATTCTCCTAAACCCCCGACAATCATCCATCCTCATCTTTATATTGTTTTCTGATTTTTCTAGAAAACCTAAACTTGTCTTTCCCCTACTCAAAAGTCACATGACCTACCAGATAAAATCCAAACTTCTCTATAAGGTTCAAAAAAATTCCTTCCTACCTGTCTCACTTCATTTCCCCCTTTTCTCCTACTTTCCCTTTGCATGTTACCCTCTAGCAGCACAGAAATACTTGTGACTTCGTCATTCTCTATAATGCCTCTACAGTGTTCCATCTGTCATTCTCGTATCCCCTAGGCTGCTTTTACCCCATCCATTTGCAAACTCCTAGTCAATCTTTAAAACTGTTCAAATACTACTCAGTCAATAAAAAGAATGAAATCTTGCTATCTGTGACAACATGGATGGACCTAGAGGGTATTAAGTGAAATAAATCAGAGGGAGAAAGACAAATACCATATGATTTCACTCATATATGGAATTGAAAAAAATCACCAATAGACAAACTAAACTCATAGATACAGAGAATAGATTAGTTGTTACCAGAGGGGAAGGAGGTTGAAAATTTGGAGAAATGGGTAAAGGACGTGAATTGTATGCTAAGGAATGGTAATTAGACCTTTGGTGGTGATCACTTTATAGTGTACTCAAATGTTGAATTTATATTACGTTACACTTAAAAATTACATAATATTATAAACCAATTTTACCTCAATCAAAAAGAAAACATTGTTCAAATTTACCTTTGCTGTTAGGCTTTTTCAGTCTCTTTTAGGCAAACCTCAGACTCACCCTCTGTTCTTTCCTCTATTGTTGGCAAGAATACTGTTATTGATATTTGGGGTCAGGACTTGAGTTTTTCCATTCCCGACACTTGACATAAATTTCAGCATATAGTAGCTCAATCATCTTTGCTCTGTTTCTCTACCTTTTTATTTAACCTACCTGAATATTAATGCCTAAAACTGCATTTTTCTGGAACCCTAGTGCCCCTACAAAAGAGTTGTGTATTACTAATATAAATAGAATTAGCCTTTTGATAGTTTTGTGAAATGTATGTTTTCATTGTAGGTTTAGGAGAGAAGTCCAATTCTTCCTTTCCCAAACAATCCTCTTATCTTTTAGTTCCATAATGATTCTCAAGGGCAATCAGGTTCTGTAAAGAAATCTCCTTAACCACCTAATATTAGAAATTTTTCTTTGTTTCTAACATGATCTAGATCAGGAACATTAATTGCAAAAATTAAATCATATGTTTACATGACAAAAACACCAGCACAATTATTTCAAAATTACTCATTTCAAACCCATCTCTGCTTAACCTGGATTCTTGTCAATGAAATTGAAGAAATTTTGCTCATTTGCCTTATTGCTTTTCTTTATATTAATTGACATTGATGTAGGTAGGCTTTATAATTTTAAACAGTTTGACTTAGAGAAAAGTACCTGTTATAAGAGTCACTGAAAAACTGAACATCAACCAAAGTTCAATCAGGAAAACAGAAACTATATCATGTTGCCTATAGCACTTAATAATAAGGTATTGTTGCACAGAGGGTGAAAGGGTGCTCCACAGCAAAAAGGGGGACACTAAAGTGATTCAGATATGTAATGTAGGAAACTATTATCACCTTAAGGCTCAGGAAGCAAAGGGAACATTCTGGGTTATTAGAACTAAGAAGCTCAGAGGGCAGGTCCTGTTGTTTAGGGCATGGACCTTTGAGAACTGGGCATGGCCTCGCTGGTGTGGCTATCTGAGGTGTTGTGATGATTTCTACAGCATAAAAATGAGAGGCTGGAGCCCACTGCTGATGACAGGCTGATGGGCCGTTACTACTGAGGTGATGCTGATAGGAGCAGGAAGCAAACAGAAGGGAACACACGTCTTCTCCCCTGCTCCCACCTACCACCCTCTGTCCAGTGACTTCTATTGATAAGAATCTATCAAGAAGCCAGCTGGCAAAGGAGATGGATGTGTGCAGAGCCCCAGCTCCAGTATTAAGTGTGAATATGGAATGGAGGTATGATAGCTTAGTAAGTAGTACTGTTGTTTAGTCACTAAATTATGTCTGACTTTATAGTTACCCCATAGACTATAGGCTCCTCTGACCATGGGATTTCCCAGGCAAGAATACTAGAATGGGTTGCCATTTCCTTCTCCAGGGGATCTTCCTGACCCAGGGATTAAACCCATGTCTCCTGCATTGGCGGGAGGATTCTTTACCACTGAGCCACCAGGGAAGCCCTAAGAGCAATTAAATCAAGCGTGTTGAGTCATGGTCAGTTAAAGTAACCATCTTGCAGCTTGAAAAACTCAACATGGTCATATACTCAAGACCTTAACAAATTAATAATCTTCTGCTGAGTCTGTCTGCCATTAGACATACACTTGAGTATGCTTGTCACTACAGATATCATTCAATCATCCAATCTGAGAGCTATATGGCAGATATTTTTCAAGGTGGTTGAGTTTTAACAGTGAAAAATAAATAGGTTTCTGCCCACCCTTGTGGAACTGTCATTCTAGTAAAGAAAAAAAAAATAACATAAAAATACAATGTGTCTGATGGTGAGTGCAATGGAGATAATAAAACAAGTTGCGTGGGTGTGTGTGGCTGCGTGTGTGGTGGGGAATAGGGATTGGAGATGGGGGCAGCTCTTTCATATGGGGTGGTCATGGAAGATGTTAATGACAGCGTACAGTTAGAGTAAAAACCCAAAAGAAATCAGAGAAGAAAGCAGTATGAATATATAGCTGAAGATCTTTTCAGTAGGAAATGGGTGTATCTGATAAAAATGGGTGGACTTTTTTATGGATTTGCAATTCAACTATTTGCATAATTCTGCTATAGATGACTGTGGCTAGCTGGGTAACATCAACTTACTGTCAAATACAGTACCAATTCAAACATTCCACAAAGCATTGGTCATCTCTTCCACTGAGAGATATGCTATACTTCTTCACACAGCAGGTTATAAAAAAATTGCTGATGGTAAAAGAACTCGCTAAGGTATGTACATAATAGCCTACCTGTCCTAAAAAAATATTTCCTCTTTCAGAGTCAGGTATGAAATTCTGGCCTCAAACTTTTCCTTTGGATTATCTGAGTAAATGTAAAATGTCCAAACTGTACATAAGATGTTTTTGATGTCTTTGTCAAACTTCATTCTTTAATTAAGAGTTAATGAACCTTGATAATTGGCCAACAGTCTTTGAGGCAGAAAGTGGGATGGATACCATCAGTGCTCTTAATCCAAAACAATGAAATCACTGTTGGCATTAGAACCATGTTGCTTTTAGTTCAGATAATTTTTTTTTCTTGGAAAATACATGGATATTTTGGATTTAGTGGTACCAGAGATATCAATACTGTGATTAAGTATTCCTTCAACCAGTTTGCCACTCAAACAATAAAAGTGAACTTACCTGTAAAGTTAGACATCTGAAAATGATATAACCCAGTTATATTCTTATGTTAAAGGCTTTAAGAAAAATAACAGTAGTTCTGGTCCTTGAAAAGAATAAGTTGAACCATGTAATGTAAAATCTCTTTCTGTAAATGGTAATAATTTCCTACAGGAAAGCTTAACGTAGGTATGTCTTCATTTGAGAGGAATGTATTTGAGACTGGACACGTAGAAAGCAGAAGTTTGAGTTAGTCAACTTGTTTTCAACTTTTCAAAAGGAATATTTGGAGGTCAGTGGTATCTACTATAAGGCAAAAACCTGATTCTGGTGGTGAGATCACCACACCTGGCTTGTAGAGTTTGCAAACTTAGTGCCTAGGTTCCTTTGGCTGTCAAGGAGGTATAACAGTAATTGTAACCTTTCTTGCTTTGACATCTCTGGCTGAAGCTGGTGTATTAAAACAAATTATTATTATTAAAACATAATGCATGTATGCACATAAAACACCAGCATGGTGCTCTTTTCAGTTTTATATTACATTTATAAAATACTGGTCTTCCATTTTCCCTTCACTTTAGGTCAGAGGAGAATATAATCATAGCATAATAATCCAATTCTCAAAATACGGAGGAAATATATTCTTTAAAGCTCCGTATCATCCCTTTGAGAAGCACTAAACCGCCTAATCCCTCATGGTCTCTGTAGCAATTGCATGATGGCCCCCATATTAAGTCTTTGGCACCTTTTCAAGTCTTGGTTAAATTACTTTTTATCTGGAGACTGGAACTATCAGGGAAAGACTAGGGGAATGAATTGGCTAGCAGCATTAAAATTCTGGCTGTTTAACATTTAACTGAGTATCAACAACGTGTTAAAGTGCTATCTAAACATAATTAGCTAGTCATGGTGCAGTGGGCTCTGTCTAAATTTAACTGTGAAATTAGGTTTAGGGAATGTGAAAATAGGGGGGAATTTTTTCTCAAGGGAAACGGTGGTGTCAGCACAGCTGAGGAATGTCACAATAGCTACAATTAGTCAGTTATGATCATCGTCAGGGCATCTCCTGGAGCGAGGCAGGACAGGGTTTATTCTCAAGTCCATTCTGAGACTAGGTGATGGAAAGGAGTGGTTGCAGGAGAGAGGCTTACAGGGGACGACAGAGGCAGACAGGAATGGAGGAGAGAACGAGAAAAGGGGGTTGAGGAAAAGAGGTCTTTAAAGCGAGCGCTGGAAGACAGGATGGGAGGCGGAAGTTAAGAAAGAAAAAAAGAGCGGTGGGCAGGGGGTAGAACTGCGTGTAGTCTTGGAGGTGAGTAAAACGTTAAGTCAGTGGGTGGAGGTCGGGGAGCCCTAGTGACTGAATGCGGAGGACAGCGTGATCTTGGCGAGAGATGATCATTAGTTTAGCTGCGACAGGCGGACAAATCCTTTTTTGACTTTATTCTTTTCGGAGCACATGTGTGGCTATCTGGTGGCGATGGCAGGACCAACATAAAATTATCGGTGTCAGGATTGAGGACGTGTGTCCTCCGCCTCCAGCCCCCCTCGAGATAGTGGAAACTGTCCACTACCCCCGCAGAACCGCCGGTGGCTGTGGCTCCAAGGTTAAGCCACCAGGGCAGTGCGTGGCGGGCAAATGAAGAGGGCAGGGTGCGCAGCCACAGGGGTGAAGGAGGGTCGCGGAGGATCACAGACGCTCCTTTTACGGGCAAATATTTAATATTTCCCGAGGTCACTGTCCCGCGATCAGTTCATAGAAAAACAGGCAACGAAAATAAAATCACAACTGCGAACATGCAAATGAAACAAAACCAAAGAAAAACACCACCGCACTACAGGCGCTCCGATCAGGGAAATCCACGGCCTCCTGTTGCCAGTCGCCCGGCGAGGACAGCCGACAGTCGGGCGGCCAGAGAAGCGAGAGCGAGAAAAGACCTTCGGGGGCTCCTCTCCTTGCCCGGCTCCGTTGACCCTTTCACCAAACTGCCCTCCGAGAGAAAAGGGACAAGGAAAACGCCAGTGCAAAAGTGCCTCGGCGGGCTAAGGGGGAAGTGGGGCTGGGAAGAAAGGAGGGATTCGGAGAGCTCAGCTGTCCCGGGGAAGCTGGAGGGAGAAAGACTCTCCTTCCAGGCCCCGGCGAGGGAGATGACTAGTCCCGCAGAATACGTCCAGCTTCCCAGACAGGAACCTTTAGCCGGGGCAACGGAAGGGCAGCCCCATCGTGCCTTCCTCTCCCCACCCCCTCTCTCCTCCGGGTCCCCGCCAGAGGGAGAAAGCCGTCCGGGCCGGCCGAGCTGCAAGCACGCCTGTCCCACCGCCCTCCGCCTCTATCCGAGCTGGGGCCGCGGCGGACCCGCGAAGGGCGGAGTGGGCGAGACCATTGGAAAGGCTGGGAAGGGGGGGGCAAGACAGGAACGCGAGGGGCGGGGCCTACTAACCTACTCCAGATTTTCCTGTCCTCTTTAAAGCCCTGCTTTGGGAGAAACCCCGTTATCTTAGAGGAGAAAAGAGATTTGGGGTTTTTTTTTTTTTTGAAAGGGGAGGAGCGAGTGTAGGAGGGCGGGGTGGGAGGAGTCGCGGCTCGCACTTTGGGATCAGACGCGAGCGCGAGTCGCGCGGGTTGGGCGGGCGAGTGCCTGCTCCAGCGCTGAGGGTCCGGCTTCCTCTCCCCCCCCCCGCGCGGGGCGGGGGGGGGCGTTCCGGGTTCCCAGGAGTTCGAAGTGGGCGGGTGCTTGGGGGGGGCAGGGGGGAGGGGAGTGGCGGCGGCGGCGGCGCTGGCGGGCGGCTCCCGCCTCAGCCTCGGCAGTGGCGTCGGCGACGGCGGAGTCGAAGGAGCCGCGAGCGCTCGGCTGAGTGTCAGCCGGCGGCGACGGCTCCAGAACTGGGAGTTAGGGACGCGCGCACCGGACCTTCCGCCGCGGCCACTGCCGCCGCCGCCGCCCAGAGCCGGAGGCGCCGGGGCCGGGGCAGCCGGGCGGCGGGAGGGCGAGCGGGCCGGGGGGAGGGTGGGGGATGGCGCGGACCCCGGGGCCGGCTCCACAGGGTCCCGGAGGCGGCAAAGCACAACTTTCCTCCGCTTCTCCCCCCGGGGCCGCGCTGCTGCTGCCGCCCCCGACGCCAGCGCCGCCGCTGCTGCTGCTCTTTCCGCTGCTGCTCCTCTCCTGGCTCTGTGGTAGGTGAACCTCGGCTGCCGGCGCGGGCTGAGGGGAGGCGCGACCGAGCGTCCCTGCGCCGCGGCCCGGCCGGCGCGGGCCGTTCCCTCGTGCGGAAGGCGGTTGTGTTCGGCGGTTGGCTGCGCGAGCGGCTGCCGTGGACTTTGGCTGGAAACTTTTGGCCGCGCCCGGGGCGAGGCCGGGGAAGGGCCGGGGCCGGCGAGTGAGGCGCCGACGGCCCGCTCCCCTCCCCCGCGACCGCGCGGCTCGCCACGCTGCCGGTCGGGGTTTGGGGACCGTGTTCTCCGTCCGGACGCCGAGTGCTCGTTGCGCCAGGGGTCCTCGGTGTTTGCTCTCGGGACCGTTAGTTGCTCGCTCGTCCGCGGAGGAAGCCGAGAGCACGGACTTCTGTGCTGGCGCTGAGGTGATGGGATGCTCGTTTGCCGCCTCATTTTTTTCCCGGGTGAAACTTGAGCTGTGAGCCTAGATACCTTTAGGAACACAGGGACCGACGACGGAATGAAGCCTTTGGGTTCCCACCCCACTTCTTGCACCCTGGAGAAGGCAGCATGTTATCCCACCCTGCAGCATCCCCTACAGTTTTCTTCGATCCTCCTGCCCCTTTCTGCCCTGGCAGCCTCTGGATCGCTTTGCATTGAGCCTGTCGCTGCCTTCCAGTTTGTGGGACGTCTGTCTCACTGTCCGTGTTTATTTTAGCTGAGCCAATTTGTCTTCAGGACTTTGATTTATGTGTAAAATACCTTGACTGCATTGGCCGTGCCCTGGCTGTTCTGGTCAAAATAAACCCCGCGTCTCTTCCTTGCCTTTCTTCCCACATGTTCTGTTAACAGTTTTGTCACATTTGGGAGGTGGTCTCGTTTTAAGTTCACTTCCTAGGCATCGGAGACTAGACGCCTACTTGTTAAGAGCATTGTTAAATAAATATCTCCATTTCACGCGAGAGAGGTGGACTTAAGAGATCCTTAATGGAAGGCGGCGATTTGGGAGACTAAGGCCACCGGTCTAGCTCTGGGGACTAGCTCTGTCTTTTGGTGATACCGGAACACAGCAGGACGTTATTCACTCGATGACTCTCACTTGGTGAGGAAAGGAGAGGAAAACTTAGGCTTTGTTAAAGCGTGTTTTACCTGAGACATTTTTCTGGTACATAAATCTGCTCTTGGATGTCAGCATTTAATGAAATCTTAAGAGAAACCAGGAAGTTTTACCAGTATTTACTACAAGAAGAGATGTGTGCGATTTTCTTGGATGGTGTGATTTAGAAGAGAATCATATACCCCTGTACCCTGTAGGTGTGTCGGGGTAGCTGGTTATGAGGAAGGCAAAGTTTTCAAGAGATTGAATGCCCCTTATAGGCTGAGAATTTCCACTACCAAATCACTCACGTTTAAAGCACTGTAATGACAGTTTCTGATTTACAGAGTAGAGTATGATAAATGGCACGTTATCTAATCTACGATGTTTCTGTAGTCCCACTCCCCAGATGTTTGGTTTCAGGACACAATTCTTAATGCTGTTACTTCTTTATATTGATGCAAGATTCTGGATTGAATTTTGTGTCCTGTTCTTTTGCATTAAGGAGTATTGTGGAATACAGTTGGGTGGGAGGAAAATGGGAGGTGGATGGTAACAGTTTACTATTCTGATTCAGATTGTGTTAAAGATAAAGAATATTTGTACCTCCAGTAAAGATTTATCTTGCTAAGCAAGGCCCCATGGAAGACTGAAGCAAGGTAATATGTACAGATAATATAAGGAGAATTAAATTTGGGTAATAATTTCCTAGTTATTGTGAAAGAAAAGTGTTGTTTACTTTTTAAAGAAGCACATTGGAATTCACATGAAAGAAGAAAAGAATTTTTAAAAAAAATCTCCTTAATAATGTGCTTGATATTTTAGAGCCCTGAAAATTCAAGTAGTGTAGGCAAATGGACTATGATTTAGAGAGGTGTAAATTGAAGTATTTGAGTCACCTCTGCTTGTAGTTGTAGAGAGACACTAGCTTTGTATTACTGTGCACTGCTCATTTAAAGAGCTTCCTTTTTTGGCTTATAGTGTTATAACACCCTAATTTGTGAACCCTTATGGCAAGTTTTTTTCTGTCAACCTTTATTTTAGAATTAAGTCTTTGAATAGGGCACAGGTGTCCTGATTTATAGATACTTAGTATGGAAATGGAAATTTCTTCTTATAACCTGTGCATTGATCTAACATTCATAGTACTACTTACAAGCTTTGGCATGTACTGATGTTTGAGTTTAGTGTTACTTATTTATAAAATTTGCTCGAAGTGTAGTTGAGTTACAGTGCTTTGGAAGTTGTTGGAAATGAGAAGATTTTTAGGCTTTAAAGAGATGACTATATGATGATTTATTAATTAGAATGCTTTACTTATTTTTACCACATACAGATTTTTTTTTCTTTTTGCTGATATTTTTGATATTCTGGCTACATACAGCATGGCCTTAACTATACTAAACTCTTGCAGGATCCTCTATTAGCACAATATCATTTTTATGTCATGCTGTTATAAAAAACCCCTCACATTCAAACTAGTAGACATGATATTCTGATAACTATAAAAAATTAATCAGATTTGCCCCTTTGAAGGGTGTACATTATCTGTCCTATTTGAAGGACTGAAATTTTCACTCGTCGGGGTTAGTTTTTGTTTGTGTGTGTATCTGTATGTGTGTTAGGCCTGATAAATCATAGGTATACAGGTTAAGAGGACTACATTTTCAACATTTGCTGACTTGATAAACCTCCTTTATTTAATTCTGGAAGTTCATGTTTCTTTATGATGCCAATAATCAATTCAAATGTGATGAGATTTATCTTAGTTTCCCTTCCAATATTTTTCCTGAGGGACACAGAATTTTAGCAGGGATATGGTATCAATGAGAGAGAAGATAGACTATTGACCTAAGTTCCAGCTCTTCCCATTTTCAACAAAATTTTATCTTAAATGGATATTTAAAAGGTTATAGAAGAAAAAATCTAATATGATGATGGAACATTTAACAGCACTTTCAGAAATTTCTTAATTCATGGCACTTGTTAGACACTTGAGGACACTGAATAAGGCAGAGTCCTGGCTTCAAGGAGCTTACAGCTGTATAATAGACATAATGTAAATAGATGGTTATGGGACTTCCCTGATGGCTCAGACAGTAAAGAACCACCTGCAATGCGTAAGACCTGGGTTCGAAAGATCCCCTGGAGAAGGGAACTGCTACCCACTCCAGTATTCTTCCCTGGAGAAATCCACGGGCAGAGGAACCTGGCAGGTTACAGCCCATGGGGTCACAAAGAGTCAGACACAACTGAGCGACTTTCATATAGGACAGCTTGGTGTTTATGATAGATTTGTGCATGGGGTACTGTGGATTACCCAGAAGAGGAATACCTAACCAACTATGTAGAGATATTCGTGTAAACTGAGAAAAAGTTACCCAAGAAAACATCAATTGAGCCACATTTTCTTATTGAGATAGGTCATTGTGGTAGGTGATATAAGTTTGCTCTCTGCACTTTATGGTTAAGATACTAAATAGGCAGTTTGAATCTGAAAAAAAATTGTCACTTGCAGTCTGAGCTGTGTGAATCATTGGCAAATTATTTAACCTTGGTAAACTTGCTTATAGAGTTCTTCTGAGGATTAAATGAAAGAAAATAAAATAGCAGAATGCATGGAATATACATTCACATTTTAGCATTTGTTTTATTTCATATTATTATTAGGGAGTGGCTCAGTGGTGAAGCATCTGCCTTCCAATGCAGACGTGAGTTCGATCCCTGGGTTGGGAAGATCGCTTAGAGAAGTAGTAAATGGCAACCTACATCAATATTTTTGCTCCTCCATAAACAGAGGAGCCTGGTGGGCTATAGTCCACGTGGTGCCAAAAGAGTTGGACACAATTTAGCTACTAAACAACAAAAGCAAACCAACCAACATGGTATTTGTCATTCTTTAATTTTACCCTGATGACTTGAATAATTGGGTTTTCAACTTGATTGACTTGCTTATTTTATACTCTCATCTTTATTTTGAGTGTATAGCCCAGTCAGTGCTCTTGAAGTGTTTGTTAAATTTACCTCGGATAAGTATACAGACCAGTTTAGAGAATGTTAGGGATGTAGTGAAATTAACCCAGCTGTGTAATTGTATGGAATCTAGTTGGATGGTACCATAATGGTTTAGAAAGTTAGTTTTAGGACTTGGCGGTTCTGTGTGATCACTTAGAATGTTAGTGGTTATACTGAAAAGTGTAGAGTCGAAAATGTGCAGTTGAAGATGGAGTCATAATTTCATTTCTACTTTAGCAAGTTACTGGTAGTATCAGGTTGGAGCCTACAGTATATATTGCCCATATCAATCTTCCTGCTTCCAAGAAGGATATAATTGGGAAATGACCCAAATTTAAAAGGAAGCAAAAAAGAGCAAAATAATTGGAAAGTGACCCAAATTTAAAAGGAAGCAAAAAAGAGCAAATTTTGCATTTAGCTACAGTGTCCAAAATAGGAATTGGGAAAAGCTGGTCAATAATATATTTGCGGGTGTGGGTGTATTTACTATTTTACCTTCTTTATGTCACTTATACGTATAAAAGTGTGTGTAAAAAAAAAGAATATATATATATAGAGAGAGAGATTCAGCAACTCTAAGGTGAATTTTGCATCTGTATAGTTAAGGAACAAAACTTATGGCTTATTGCCTATTATTTGAAAATGATTGAAGTGAAGCTGTCTGTGACACCCTTGTTAAAAAGGACTATTTTGGTATTCTGTAACTTACCCCTTAAAAAATTAGTGAGTAAATAACATATTCCTGTGGCATATTTTATACTCCATTAAAGGCCTCATAAAATTGGCAATACTGAATACATGATTTGTGAAGGATGTGGCATTTAATTAATAATAGCTGAAGTGAAGTGAAAGCCTCTCAGCCTCTTTGCAACCCCATGAACCATACAGTCCATGGAATTCTCCAGGCGAGAGTACTGGAGTAGGTAGCCTTTCCCTTCTCCAGGGGATTTTCCCAACTCAAGGATCGAACCCAGGTCTCCCGCATTGCAGGTGCATTCTTTACCAGCTGAGCCACAAGGGAAGCCCAAGAATACTGGAATGGGTAGCCTATTCCTTCTCCAGTGGATCTTTGCAACCTAGAATCTTCCCAGTCAAACTGGGGTCTCCTGCGTTTCAGATGTACTCTACCAACTGATCTATCAGGGAAGCCCTAATAATGGCTATTAATAAGTAAATGTAGGCTAAAATCAAAGAACCCTTAAGTAAGTGATGAGTGTGTCAGAAACTCAGATCCAAAAATCTCAGCACCATTAATGTCATACTTTTGGTTGCCTTTTATATTTTTATCTAAAGTTATCTTGAACCCATATCCTTTCTTGTTATAAAACTTATGATTTTCTGTTTTAGGCTCTGACATAGATTAATTATTTATGTAAATAAAATTTGTTGTGAACCTTTATCAAGGGTGAATTTTAGGCTTTTTCCTAAATGGCTTACTTATTACAGCATAGGTCATTAATTTAAAATTTTAGTGAGGGCTGCCTCCTGTAAGTCTAGATACAGCTGTATTGCAGGTATTATAGCTGTTTCAGAAACGATATTGTATTGCATACTTATATTGTGAGTTTTACATGTTTTCTTTAATATTGTATCCTGGGAGATTATTTTACTTGCAGCTCTGTTACCTGGTATTCATTCTGCTACTTAAGATCAGTAGGAAAGAAGTACCATGTAGTATTGTGAGTAGATATTCATAACTGAAACTTGAGATATGGTATGTAATAACATACCATCTCATAACTGGTTTAAATGATAAAGAATTGACAGCATTTCCAATGATTATTTTGTAGCTGTGAGATATTTAATTATACTTTTGGCTCTATAGATAGGAGAGGTTATAATAGGTTTTTTTTTTTTTTGACTTTATTTTATTTATTTATTTATTCTTTAAAATAGGTTGGCTGTTGTACCAGTAGAGGGCTTTACTTTAAGCTGTTAGATTTCTTCAGAAGTAAAACTTTTGAAAAGAAGGAGGGTATATCTATAAATCACTATTCTCAGCTACCCAAGGTCAGCAAAAGTACAGTGTATTGATAGGTTCAAATACTAGTTACTAGAAAATCTTTTTCAAAACAACATCCCAGGCCCTACTGTGGACTTACTGGATCAAGAATTTTGCAAGGGGATGGAGAGTGGACCCTGATGATTGGGGCATTTGTATTTTAAGAGACATCTTCAGTTGAATCGTTTTTTCTGTTGAGAGTACTATTTATTATAACATTTTTATATATGATTTGACTAGATGTGGTCATTATTTTGTTTACTATTGTATCTCATATGCTAGGTATGCAGTGGGTGCTCAGATTTCTTTATAGCAAGAGCTTAACAACAAAATAAAATTTAGTCTAAGCCATCAGTGTCCCAATAGAGATCTGTGAACTATATACATAGTTTTAAGTTATCCTGATGCCGCATTCAAAAAATAATGAAAGGAACATGTGAAATATATTTTATTTAACACAGTATAACCAAAATGTTATTTAGCATGCAGTTGATATTTAAAAATTGAGATATTTTACATTTTTTTTCTTGTAATAAGTCTTTGAAATCTGATGTGTACTATACACTTACAGATTGTTGTTTGGATAAGCTATATTTCATGTATTCAGAAGTCATGTGTGGCTGGTGATTACCATATTGGACAGTGCAGGTCTAAGCTATATGTGATCTCCAAAGTAGGTTATGCCCTTCTCTGGTACTTACTCAAAAGGCCTAAAATGATATTACTCTTCCTTCTTATCTAGTCCAATTTTGGAGCGCCCAGTTTGAAATTAATTTTCTCCATGAATACTTCCTGCACCACTTCTTTCATACAGTGAGGTTTTTTCTTCCTAAAGTAGTTACTCTTTTTACTCATTATTTAGTAATGTAATTGTGAGTTGTTCTATGATGTGTGCTCTTTGCAGTAAAGACTTTGCCTCAAGCTTCACTGTATGCATCCTAGCACCTATTACAGAAAAAACAGAAGTTATTTTTTAAACTTACAGATTTTTAACATGTCAAGGAGGGAAAAATTTCTCTCTGCCCTTCTAGTTTCTCCTGTGTGATCTAAATTACACTGACATGAGGCAGATTAATAGGAGGAAATAAAGTAGAAGTTTGATGTCATGTATACATGGAAGAGACTCAGGAAAATGCTTAAAAGAAAGTAGCTCAGTTGTGTCTGACTCTTCGGGATGCCATGGACTCTACAGTTCATGGAATTCTCCAGGCAAAAATACTTGAGGGGGTAGCAGTTCCCTTCTCCAGGGTACCTTCCCAACCCAGGACTCCTGCATTGCAGGCAGATTCTCTCCTAGCTGAGCCATTGGGGAAGCCCTTCCAGGAAACAGCCTAACCCTCACATTAAATACCAACTTTGGCTACAGACAAAACAAGGTACTGGGGGTAATGATTTGTGACTTCAAAGGGGAGAAAGACAACTCACATAAAGATGTAAAACAAATGTTTGGTAAACAAATGTTTGCTGGGCCTTGTAGACACAATGGGAACATAGAGTGGACTCTGATCTCTAAGTCAAGCAGAGACTCTCGAGACACTACACTTTGCCTTTACTTTTTACAGATAACTCTCATGATAGCTCAATGCTAGGCCCACTATCTAAAAACGCTTTTTAGGCAACTAGGGGGAAGGTCAGAGTTTCTGTCTTTTGGTCCTTGGTTGTTTTCAGCTCAAAAGAATCCTGTGCCAGAGACATTATTGGAGAGCAACTTTTGCTCCCAAACATTTTCTTTTTTCCCTGTTAATAAGTGTTTTAGAATTGACCATATTTGCTGTACAACAAAAGTGTATCAAGAGAATACTTAGCTTATGATTTCATCTTCCGTGTTGAAATAAAATAATAAAACAGAATAATAGCTATAATAAATAACGACAAAAACTTTTCTGAATTTGACTTCATTTCCTATCTGATCCTAGCTATCTTTCAAATCCTTAGTCCTTGGGGCAAATTCTGTTCATTTTTTCATGCTATTAGGTTTATAGCAATGTTTTCCAAAGTGTTTAGTAGAACCCTAGTTTCTGGGGAAAAGTGCTGTGGTTGAATAGATACGGGAATGGGAAAAATTAATCATTTAACCCCCTCCTTCATGGAAAATCACTGTGTGCATTAGTTTATTAATGGCTTAAGAAATTCTTCAGTAAAATGTCCTTTTCTGCAGTTTAATTAAACAGCATATTTTTGCTGCAGAAGCTTTGTTGTACAGAACACACTATAGGGAATGTATTCTTAAAAAGGTTTGTATACTTGATATTTATTCCTTTCCTGACATTTTTTCTATTGCTATTTTACAAGATAGAGGAGGAATTTATTTATTTAATATACTAGAAAAGGTTGATAGGCTTTAAAGATGTTACTTGGTGAGAAATGTTCTTCATTGCCTTTTCTTTTTTCTACAAATTCCTTTTGCTTTCTCTAGTTCTGTCTTTATACCTGTCTTTATATTCTGTCCGCATTGTCTAACCTATTTCGAATCTGAGGAAATTGACCTAGGAGGAATGCAATTCTTCCTCTTTGGTATTAGCAGTGTATTATTTACCCCCAAATATATGTAGCTTAAGCAATTTCTTTGGGATATACCTCACTTTATGTATAATACATATCATTCTGGGTTTGTGTTTTAGAAATAGAGTTAGGTATATTTAAGATAGCTTTTCTGTTTTAATGGAAGTATACCAGTGCAGTTATTGAAAAGGACATGAAAAAACCAAGAGGCAGATATAAAAATAGATGTACACAGCTAGGACTCCAACTTAACATTTAAGAACATTGTATAAAATTAAAAATGTACTTGATTCTTTTTAATGATTTCATTTCAGAGGAAAAACAAAAGTATTAATGAAGTGTTAGTATTGAAAAACTATGGTAAGATGAATTTCATATAGTGATTCTATGAGTTATCCATGATAGACATTATTGTCATTACTAAAATATCTGAGGCCATTGGTTTTGAAACTTATTAATACAGTATTTAATTTAGTCATTGCTACTGTGAGTTAGATTAAGATTTCATTTTACAAGTGTCCTTGTCATGAACTCCAAACTCCCTTATAATTTGATTTAGATTAGAGATAATCATTCATGGTTATAAATTCAGTTTAATGTTAAGTAAGTCAGAGAATAATCTATCTTGTATTTGAGTCTGTGTCCGACTCTTTGTAACCCCATGAACTGTAGCCTGCCAGGCTCCTCCGTCCGTGGAATTTTCCAGGCAAGAATACTGGAGTGGGTTGCCATTTCCTTCTCCAATGAGAAGGAATACCCAGATTTTTTTAAATGTAGAATTTTAAAAAAAGCTTCTCTATTTTTCATTAAATAAATTCGGATGGGAGAAGGTACAAGGTACATAGCTGACAGTCTTGTCCTTATCATTAAGGGCACAGGGCTAGAGCATTATAGCATTTTTCACTAACCAGGAGTCTGCATATGTTAATTGCTGTAACATCTACTAAAAAGAGGTAAACAATTGCCACCAACAAAAACTTTGATAAACATATGCAAGTAATGCAGGTAATACTGAGCATCAGCTTTTATAGTAGCTTCTCATTCCTAAGCAATTTTAAGGTTATAAATATGTGATTATTTTGATGACACAGTTTCATTTGCCTAGTCCACATTAGACCCAGAGTGAATTTTAGTATTGAAATAACAGTAAGAAACTCTTCTTTCAAGTTGCTACCTTCTGTTGTACACTAGCACAGTGTCAAAGATTTGTTGTTTTTCTTTTACAGCTGTTATAGCTTTTTCAGTTGAATGACAAAAAGAAGGCACGTCAAGGTTAGAATTAGTACTGCTAATGAAAATATCTTTCTTAGCAAGAAATAAGACTCTTTGAACTATTGATACTCTTTTCTGTTTTTAAGATAGGTAATTTTTACATTTTTCAGTTAAAAACATTGTCAACTTTTAGATTATTTGTAAAAGATTTAGCAATTATGGTGGCTCTTTTGAAACCATGAATTGTTTGTAACACTTATTTTCTGTATGTGTATAAAGAGTGTGGGCTTTGATTATATTTGTATTTGTTATATTTTGTAACTGCTCGTGAAAATGTTTACATGAATAAGTAGCCGGTGAAGTTTTTATATAGCATGTTAAAAAGTCTCTTCTCTTATAATAAAAGCTTTAATGTTAACAGCGTCTGTTAAAATATAAAAACAAAATCTCAAGTTCTCTGAGAAAAATACATATTTTTTTCTTAGAGAATACTACTGTTGCTTTGCTGCCCTCTACAGTCATCTAATATAGTCACTCTAGACTTTTCTTCCATCAGATGATTAAAATGCTTTCTTGACGTGTGCTTTTAAATTTCAAGACTGGGTTAAATAATATTTACTGTTAAAGTATGATAACATATAGATAACAACAGTTGATATATACCTTTAGGGCAAAAAATGAAAGGTTCACAAATTGAAGCAGGGGATGGACAGGAGACTACTGCACATCAGTCAAGAAACAGATGATAGAGCACCAACCTGGTGATGGGTAGGACAAAGGATACCACAGTGGAATAAGTGCTCACACGCTTATAAACCCACTAGTGAGAGTAACCGAGTGTTAGGTATCTGTAATAACGTACCAAATAGTATGATACAGCCTAAAAAAGAGAAAGATCAGTAAGGCCTGGGAGAGTCAAGAACACTAATTAGAGGAAATGAAACTTTCGAACTGTAAGAATGATTTGGGTTCAGACAGGTAAAATAGGGTTATGTCAAACAGGAAAAGAAAATATTAGAACACAAAGCATCTGTTACATAGAAAGGGCTTTGCTAGGACCCTTGGAGTCTTTTGCCCATAGGAAATGTAAAATTTAATTGTTAGCAGATTTTGGGATTAGAAATTAGGCGTGTGTGTTTCTGTTTATTTTATACCCAGTGACTTAACCTTTCTGCCTGTTTCAGTCTTTATGTGAAGTGAAAGTGAAAGTCACTCGGTTGTGTCCAAGTGTGTCCAAGCCTTTCCCTTCTCCAGGGGATCTTCCCAGCCCAAGGATCGAACCTAGGTCTCCCGCATTGTAGGTGGATACTTTACTAGCTGAGCCACAAAGGAAGCCCAAGAATACTGATGTGGGTAGCCTATCTCTTCTCCAGTGGATCTTCCCGACCCAGGAATCGAACCAGGGTCTCCTGCATTGCAGGTGGATTCTTTAACCAACTGAGCTATCAGGGAAGCCCCTTCAGTCCTTATACACTTAGCTAAATGATACCTCCTTAACAGAGTTGCTGTGAAAATTAAATGAAATCCTTATTAAACTATAGTAAAGTGCTTTACAAGTACAACTAACCATAATGCAAGGGAAAATGGATCGTCACGTCTTACGTTAAAAATGCAAAGTTTGTTTGATTGCTTCAAAAGAAGGAGTTTAACTGAGAAACATTCAATAGAAGACCTGATTTTCTAGCTGAACCTTGAAGAAAGAGTTTTCCATTTCTGAGGGAAGTCAGTAAAAAAGCATTCCAGGCTGAAAAGATCACTAGACTGAGGACTCTGTGGAAGGAATTAATGTTTCCATGTGGTTCAAGTATGAGCTGTTATGGAGGGGAGTCACAGATTTTAAAATACTATGCTGGTGCTGAGGAGATTAGAGTTTGTGTGGGAGGCAGTGAGAAGCTTTTGAAAGGTAACTACTGAGTCTGTGATTCCAGAATATTTTATAGCTCTGACAGCACTGTAAAAGATATATGGGAGATAAAGTTTGAAAGGAGGGATAGATCTGAGAAGTAGATTACATGCTGTCTGAATATCACTGTGGGTGAGGAGATAAGAGTTGGATATGAACTTAGATTTCTTGAGTGACTAGAAAAGGATTGTTGTTCAATCCTTCAGTCATGTCGAACTTTGTGACCACATGGACTACAGCATGCCAAGCTTCCCTGTCGACCATCTCCTGGAGCTTGCTTAGAATCATGTCCATTGAGTCAGTGGTGCCATCTAACCATCTTGTCCTCTGTCATCCCTTTTTCCTCCTGCTTTCAGTCTTTCCTAGCATCAGGGTCTTTCCAGTAAGTTGGCTCTTCGTATCAGGTGGCCAAAGTATTGGACCTTCAGCCTCAGCATTAGTCCCTCCAATGAATACTCAGGATTTATTTCCTTTAAAATTGACTGGTTTGATCTCCTTGCAGTCCAAGGGATTCTCAAGACTCTTCTCTAACACCACAGTTCAAAAACGTCAATTCTTTGGTGCTCAGCTTCTTTATGGTCCCACTCTCATATCCAGACGTGGCTACTGGAAAACTATAGCTTTGATAATATGGACCTTTGTTGACAAAGTAATGTCTCTGCTTTTTTTTTTAATTTATTTTTTTATTAGTTTTGCCATACAATGACATGTTATCGCCATGGGTTTACATATGCTCCCCCTCCAGAACCCCCCTCCCTCCTTCCTTCCTCCTCCCTCCCCCCGGGAAATCTCGATGCACCAGCCCCGAGCATCAATCCTGGGCTGGCAATTGATTACACATATGATAATTAACATGTTTCAATGCCATTCTCCCTTATCATCCCACCCTTGCCCTCATCCACAGAGTCCACGAGTCTGTTCTATACATCTGCGTTCCTTTTGCTGTCTCGCATGCTGGGTTCTCATTACCATCTTTCTAAATTCCATATATATGCGTTAGTATACGGTATTGTTTTTGCTTCTGGCTTACTTCACTCTGGATAATGGGCTCCAGTTCCGTCCACCTGAGTAGGACTGATTCAAATGAATTTTTTTTTAATGCTGAGTAATATTCCATTGTGTATATGTACCACAGCTTTCTTATCCATTCGTCAGTTGATGGGCATCTAGGTTGCTTCCATGTCCTAGCTATTGTAAACAATGCGGTGATGAACATTGGGGTACATGTGTCTCTTTCAATTCTGGTGTCCTCGGTGTGTATGCCCAGCAGTGGGATTGCTGGGTCATATGGCAGTTCTATTTTCAGTTTTTTAAGGAATCTCCACACTGTTTTCCATAGTGGCTGTACTAGTTTGCATTCCCACCAACAGAGTAAGAGGGTTCCCTTTTCTCCACATCCTCTCCAGCATTAATTACTTGTAGATGTTTGGATTGCAGCCATTCTGACTGGTGTAAAGTGATACCTCATTGTGGTTTTGATTTGCATTTCTCTGATAATGAGTGATGTTGAGCATCTTTTCATGTGTTTGTTAGCCATTTTTATATCTTCTTTGGAGAAATGTCTGTTAAGTTCTTTGGCCCACTTTTTAATTGGGTTGTTTATTTTTCTAGAATGGAGCTGCAGGAGTTGTTTGTAAATTTTTGAGATTAATTGTTTGTCTGTTGCTTCATTGGCTATTATTTTCTCCCATTCTGAAGGCTGTCTTTTCACCTTGCTTATAGTTTCCTTTGTTGTGCAAAAGCTTTTAATTTTAATTAGGTCCCATTTGTTTATTCGTGTTTTTATTTCCAATATTCTGGGAGGTGGGTCATGGAGTATCC
>ML664161.1:46245802-46327645 GCA_007570785.1 Antilocapra americana | reverse complement strand
TATTCTTGCCTCCTTTGTCAAAGATAAGGTGTCCATAGATGCGTGGATTTATCTCTGGGCTTTCTATTCTGTTCCATTGATCTATGTTTCTGTCTTTGTGCCAGTACCATACTGTCTTAATGACTGTGGATTTGTAGTATAGCCTAAAGTCAGGTAGGTTGATTCCTCCAGTTCCATTCTTCTTTCTCAAGATTGCTTTGGCTATACGAGGTTTTTTGTATTTCCATACAAATTGAGAAATTATTTGTTCTAATTCTTTGAAGAAGACCTCTGGTAGCTTGATAGGAATTGCATTGAATCTATAGATTGCTTTAGGTAGTATACTCATTTTCACTATATTGATTCTTCCAATCCACGAACACGGCACATTTCTCCATCTGTTTGTGTCCTCCTTGATTTCTTTCATCAGTGTTCTATAGTTTTCTATATACAAGTCTTTTGATTCTTTAGGTAGAAATACTCCTAAGTATTTTATTCTTTTTGTTTCGATGGTGAATGGGATTGTTTCCTTAATTTCTCTTTCTGATTTCTCACTGTTAGTGTATAGGAATGCCAGGGATTTCTGTGTGTTGATTTTGTATCCTGAAACTTTGCTATATTCACTGATTAGCTCTAGTAATTTTCTCGTAGAGTCTTTAGGGTTTTCAATATAGAGGATCATGTCATCAGCAAACAGAGAGAGTTTTACTTCTTCTTTTCCAATCTGTATTCCTTTGATTTCTTTATCTGCTCTGATTGCTGTGGCCAAAACTTCCAAAACTATGTTGAATAGTAGTGGTGAGAGTGGGCACCCTTGTCTTGTCCCTGATTTCAGGGGGAATGCTTCCAGTTTTTCACCATTGAGGATAATGTTTGCTGTGGGTTTGTCATATATAGCTTTTATTATGTTGAGGTATGTTCCTTCTATTCCTGCTTTTTGGAGGGTTTTTATCATAAATGGATGTTGAATTTTGTCAAAGGCTTTCTCTGCATCTATTGAGATAATCATGTGATTTTTATTTTTTAATTTGTTAATGTGGTGTATTACATTGATCGATTTACGAATATTGAAGAATCCTTGCATCCCTGGGATAAAGCCTACTTGATCATGATGTATGATCTTTTTGATGTGTTGTTGGATTCTATTTGCTAGAATTTTGTTGAGGATTTTTGCGTCTAAGTTCATCAGTGATATTGGCCTGTAGTTTTCTTTTTTTGTGGCATCTTTGCCAGGTTTTGGAATTAGGGTGATGGAGGCCTCATAGAATGAGTTTGGAAGTTTACCTTCGTCTGCAATTTTCTGGAAGAGTTTGAGTAGAATAGGTGTTAGCTCTTCTCTAAATTTTTGGTAGAATTCAGCTGTGAAGCCATCTAGTCCTGGGCTTTTGTTTTTTGGAAGATTTCTGATTACGGTTTCAATTTCCATGCTTGTGATGGGTCTATTAATATTATCTATCTCTTCCTGGTTTAGTCTTGGAAAGTTGTACTTTTCTAGGAATTTGTCCATTTCATCCAGGTTGTCCAGTTTATTTGCATATAGTTGCTGATAATAATCTCTTATGAGCCTTTGTATTTCTGTGTTTTCTGTTGTGATCTCTCCATTTTCGTTTCTAATTCTGTTGATTTGGTTCTTCTCCCTTTGTTGCTTGATGAGTCTGGCTAATGGTTTGTCAATTTTATTTATCTTCTCAAAGAACCAGCTTTTAGCTTGGTTGATTTTTGCTATGGTCACTTTTGTTTCCTTTGCATTTATTTCTGCCCTGATCTTTAAGATTTCTTTCCTTCTACTAGACCTGGGCTTCTGCATCTCTTCCCTTTCTAGTTGCTTTAGGTGTAAAGTAAGGTTATTTATTTGACTTTTTTCTTGTTTCCTGAGGTGAGCTTGTATTGCTATGAACTTTCCCCTTAGCACTGCTTTCACAGTGTCCCATAGGTTTTGGGCTGTTGTGTTTTCATTTTCATTCTTTTCTATGCATAACTGAATTTCATTTTTGATTTCTTCTGTGATTTGTTGGTTATTCAGCAGTGTGTTGTTGAGCCTCCATATGTTGGACGTTTTGAATGGTTTTCTCCTGTAGTTGATATCTAATCTCACTGCATTGTGGTCAGAAAAGATGCTTGGGATGATTTCAATATTTTTGAATTTACCAAGACTAGATTTATGGCCCAGGATGTGATCTATCCTGGAGAAGGTCCCGTGTGCACTTGAGAAAAAGGTGAAATTCCTTGTTTTGGGGTGGAATGACCTATAGATATCAATTAGGTCTAGTTGGTCTATTGTATCATTTAAAGTTTGAATTTCCTTGTTACTTTTGTGTTTAGTTGATCTATCCATTGGTGTGATTGGGGTATTAAAGTGTCCCACTATTATTGTGTTGTTGTTAATTTCCCCTTTCATACTTGTTAGCATTTGCCTTACATATTGTGGTGCTTCTATGTTGGGTGCATAAATATTTATAATTGTTATTTCTTCTTCTTGGATTGATCCTTTGATCATTATGTAATGTCCATCTTTATCTCTTTTTACTGCCTTTATTTTAAAGTCTACTTTATCTGATATGAGTATTGCCACTCCTGCTTTCTTTGGTCTTTATTTGCATGGAATATCTTTTTCCAGCCTTTAACTTTCAGTCTATATGTGTCCCTAGGTTTGAGGTGGGTCTCTTGTAGACAACATATAGGGGTCTTGTTTCTGTATCCAATCGGCCAATCTTTGTCTTTTGGTTGGGGCATTCAACCCGTTTACATTTAAGGTAATTATTGATAAGTATGATCCTGTTGCCATTTATTTTATTGTTTTGGGTTCGAGATTATATACCCCATCTGTGTTTCCTATCTAGGAAAAGTCCTTTAGCATTTGTTGGAGGGCTGGTTTGGTGTTGCTGAATTCTCTCAGTTTCTGCTTGTCTGAAAAGCTTTTGAATTCTCCTTCAAATTTGAATGAGATCTTTGCTGGGTACAGTAATCGGGGTTGTAGCTTGTTTTCTTCCATAACTTTAATATGCTCTGCCATTCCCTTCTGGCCTGAAGCGTTTCTATTGAGAGATCAGCTGTTATCCTTATGGGATTCCCCTTGTGAGTTATTTTTTGCTTCTCCCTCGCTACTTTTAATATTTGTTCTTTGTATTTGATATTTGTTAATTTGATTACTATGTGTCTTGGGGTGTTCCACTTGGGTTTCATTCTATTTGGGGCCCTCTGTGTTTCTTGGACCTGAGTGGCTATTTGCTTTCCCAATTTAGGGAAATTTTCAACAATTATCTCTTCAAGAATTTTCTGATGGTCTTTCTTTTTGTCTTCTTCTTCTGGAACTCCTATGATTCGAATATTGGTGCGTTTAATATTGTCCCAGAGGTCTCTAAGATTGTCCTCATTTCTTTTAATTCTTTTTTCATTTTTCCTTTCTGTTTCATTTATTTCTGCCATTCTGTCTTCTACCTCACTTACCCTGTCTTCTATCTCTGTTATTCTACTGTTGGTTCCCTCCACAGTGTTTTTGATCTCATTTATTGCATTATTTATTGTATTTTGACTCTTTGATTTCTTCTAAGTCCTTGTTAAAGCTTACCTGCATCTTCTCAGTCCTTGCCTACAGGTTATTGAACTGCAACTCCAACTTATTTTCCAGGGTTTGGATCATTTTCACTATCATTATTTGGAATTCTTTATCAGGTAGACATCCTATCTCTTCCTCTTTTGTTTGGTCTGGAGGACGTTTATCCTGTTCCTTTACCTGCTGGGTATTTCTCTGCCTTTTCATTTTGTTTATCTTGCTTTGTTTTCCCTTTATTGTGGGAGTTCCTCACTATGGGAGGGGTTGGATATATGTTTTGTCTAAGTTTCCTGGTTGGGCTCTTAAGCGGTTCCCTCTGCTTGTTTTGGAGTCTTCTGTTTGCTGGTCTCTTCAGTGTCTATTCAGCGCTCTGGGGTTTGCCCAGCTCTGGTGCATGCGCTTTCCCCGCCCCCTCTGCTCAGGCTATTGGTCTCTTGCCCGGCGCGGGGGCTTGGCTTCTCCCCTCCCCCGGCCCAGCCGCTTGGTCTTCTCAGGTGCGAAAAGGGCCGAATTCTGGCGGCGACTGTCCAGAATCCCCAGAGGTCTTGGCTAGCGCCCGATTCTGTCTGCGGTTTGGGAGCAGAAGCCTTGCTGCGGCGCTCTCCAGCGGGGGCTGGGCAGGTCCGCAGCCCGCAGCCGCCCAACTCCACCCGGCTGTCTCGCTCAGTGGACCGAGTCCTCGCTGCCCTTTGTTCTGTGCGCGAGCCTGGCCGGGGGCGGGGGGGGGGGGTCTTCCTCTGGGAGGCCACGGGGGGCCCCGGGGGGGGGGGGGTCTTCCTCGGGATCGGGTCTATCTCCGGTTAGCACCCTCGGTTAGGACCCTCAGCCTGCCCTAGGCGTTCAATCTAAGTCCTCCCCCTAAGCGCACGGCCCGCCCCTCCCTGAGCAGTCGTCGCTGGCTCGTGGGGGATGGGGCGCCCCGGCCGCCGCTCTGCTGAAGTTTGCAGTTAGAGACATTCTCTGAGGGGCGTAAGTATTCATCGGCTTCTACTCCCTGCTATTATGCTCTCTGAGATTCGCCTCAGATCCCTCAGATCCGCTAGGGAAAATGTTTCCTGGCGTTCGAAAACCTTTCTCTCTTTCGAGACTCCCCTTCCGAGATGGATCTCCGTCCCTAACTCTTTGCCTCTCTTTTTAGTTTTTTCTTTTTTCCTTGGTCCTACCTTCTTTCGTCAGCAATGGGCTGTCTTTCCAGATGCTTGATGTCCTCTGCCAGCATTCAGATGCTGTATTATGGAGATTGCTCGGTTTTTAAATGTTCTTTTGGTGTATTTGTTGGGGAGAGTGTGGACTCCCCGTCCTATTCCTCCGCCATCTTAGTTCCCTCCCGTCTCTGCTTTTTAATATGCTTTCTAGTTTTGTCATAGCTTTTCTTCCAAGGAGCAAGCGTCTTTTAATTTCATGGCTGCAGAAGGATTAATGAATCAGTCTAGTAACTTTGTGGAGGCATTTTAATTGTGGTGCCTCTAGGATGTATTTTACAGCTGTATTTAGCAATTTGTTATGAGTTGGAGGGAAGGACATGGAATTGGAAATTATCAGTATTGAGGTATTTGGATTAGATGAGCTCTTTGAGGGAGAGGCAGAGTGGGAGAAGAGAAAAAGGAAGGGTGAAGAGAAGAGAGGAAGCAAGTAGAAGTAGGGAGGGGACTGGAAAAAATTTTAAAGGTTGAGGTACATTAATTATAAAAGAGGGAGGGAAGAGATAAATAATCTGGGAATCAAATCTTGATAGATCAATACATTTAGTAGTTAAGAGAAGTACATTGATGACTCAGTAGTTTAGTAAAAGTGTTTAGGAAAAAGGTCAATTTTCAAAAAAAATTAAGGAATAATGAAAAAACAGTAGAGTAGGACTTGCTCTTGGGAAAGAGAAAATGAACAAATAATTTGAGGGGGAATAACGTATCAGTTATTGTGGACTGAATGTGTTGTCCCCAAATTCCTGTGTTAGAGCTCTAATTCTCAATGTGGTGACTCCATTTTTGTCCACAGGTTCTACTGCTAAGTCCCATAACCCAGGAGAATAAATTTTCTATGGGTGTCTACTGTAGAGAGTTGAAGAAAAGCTTTTTAATTTTCATGATGAGACGTCTTTGTCTTTGTGAGGAGGATGGGAAGGGCACGTTGGTGTGGCACCATCCAGGAACAGAAAGTGAGTGGATGGTGATGGTAGAAATGAAAGGGAAAATTTAAAAATGAAAGAATAAAAAATCAAAACAATACCTCTTGATGATCTCAGGATGTGAAGAATGAGTAAAAATTAGTGCACTTGGAGATTACATATTAGGCAAATGGGAGAGTAGTGTAAACACTGCTAAAAAGGAGGTAAGGTTAAGAATTCTATACCAGAGGGAAGGATTTGTCAGATTTCTAGGGCTGCCGTAACAAAATACTACAAACCTCATGGCTTACAGTAGCAGAAATTTATTCTCTCATGGTTCTAAAGCCTGAAAGTCTGAAATCAAGGTGTCAGGAGGGCTGTGTTCCCTCTGAAACTCTGGTATAGAATCCTTTCTTGCCTCATCCTAGCTTCCAGTGGTGGCCGTCAATCTTTGGCCTTCCTTGGATTAGAGCTGTATTCCTACACTCACTGCCTTTGTCGTCACAGGCCATTCTCCCTGTGTTCCTTCTCTTGTAAGGACAGCAGCCATATTGAACTATTCCAGTGTGACTGTACTTAATTTACATCTTAATTACATCTACAAATACCTTATTTCCAAATAAGGTAACACTCACAGGTATATGGAGTTAGGGTTTCAATATATTTTTAAAGGGGGATATAACGCTTCATAACAAAGGGGTAATGATTTTGGTTTTGACTGTGTTAATTGTGAGATTTGAGGCTCAAGTCAGAGTGGCAGGTAAATACAGAATTTGAAGATGTGAAGTATCGGCTGGTTTGAACCAGACTTGAGACATTAATTCAGGAAATACTATAACTCACATATGAATATTAATATGTTAACATTATATGTATATGTGTGTGTATATATACACATACTCACACATACACATAGGTGTGTATATATATTATAGATACAAACACAGAAAAGTATACATGGAAAATATGTAATCTGAAGAACTATTACAAAGTGAACATATCCACAGAAACCTCACCCTGGTCAAGAAATAAATTTTTACCAGCACTTCAGAAGCCCCCTTCCCATTATTGTGCTTAGTCTGTGCTTAGTCACTCAGTTATGTCCAACTCATTGGGACACCATGGACTGTAGCCTGCCAGGCTCTTCTGTCCAGGGGGATTCTCCAGGCAAGAATACTGGGGTGGGTTGCCATGCCCTCCTCTGAGGATCTTCCAAACCCAGGAATCGAACCCGGTTCTCCCGCATTGCAGGCGGATTCTTTACCATTTGAACCACCAAGGAAGCCCTTCCCATTATTTTCCAATCACAATTATTCTCTCTTCTTTAGTAATAACCACAGTTCTGACTTCAACATCGTAAATTAATTTTACCTGTTTTTGAACTTTGTGTTTCTTTGCCAATTTTGGAGAATTAACCATTTATCATTTTTCATGTTGTGTAGACATTTAGGTTATTTTCAATTTGAAGCTTTTATGAATAGCCCTGCTGTGAACATCACTGTACATATCTTTCTTGCCTTATGCGGGGTTACATCCCCATAAGTTGAAAATATCATGTCAAGATGTATTTATATACGTATCCTAACAGACATCGCAGCTTAGCATGTATGTATATCTGTGTGTGTGTGCGCAAGTGCACGCGCATTTCATCGTTCAGTTGCATCTGACTCTGGCTCCATGGACTGTAGCCTACCAGGCTTCTCTGCCCATGGAATTTTCCAGGTAAGAACACTGGAGTGGGTTTACATTTTCTACTCCAGGGGATCTTCCCGACCCAAGGATTCAACCCATGTCTCTTGCATCTCCTGCATTGGCAGGTGGATTCTTTACCACTCAGACCACCTGGCAAGCCCCCCGTATAGCCTAACCTGTCTTAAACATGCTCAGAACACTTAACATTAGCCTGTAGTTGGGTTACTTAACACAAATCCTATTTTATAACAAAGTATTGAATATCTCATGTAATTTATTGAACACTATACTCAAAAAATGGTTGTGTGTCAGTTGTTAACCCTTGCGATGGCATGACTGACTGGGACCTGCCCCTCACTGCCCAGCACCATGGGAGAGTATCCTCCTGCATATTGGTAGCCTAGGAGAAGTTCAAAATTTGAAGTACACTTCCTACTGAATGCATATTGCTTTTACACCGCCATAAAGTTGAAAAATATTTAACTTAAATCAGCGATAGTTGGGGACCATCTGTATCACTCCTTTGGTAATGGAATTGCTGGTTTATTTTATATATGTTTTTGTTGAAAAGATTTTCTTGAGCGTTTGTTACAACTTATACTTCCCCTCCGTAGTGTTTAGGAATTTCGGTTGCTCTACTGCCTCACCGGCCCTTTGTTGTTCAGTCAGTCACTCAGTGGTGTCTGACTCTTTGCAACCCCATGGACTGCAGCACACAAGGCTTCCCTGTCCTTCCCCATCTCCCGGAGCTTGCTCAAACTCATGTCCATTGAGTCAGTGATGACATCCAACCATCTCATCCTCTGTTGTCCCCTTCTCCTCCTGCCTTCAATCTTTCCCAGCATTGGACTTTTCTAATGAGTTGGCCCTTCATGTCAGGGGGCCGAAGTATTGGAGTTTCAGCTTCAACATCAGTCTTTCCAATGGACACTCAGGACTGATCTCCTTTAGCATGGACTGGTTGGATCTCCTTGCAGTCCAAGGAACTCTCAAGAGTCTTCTCCAACACCACAGTTCAAAAGCATCAGTTCTTTGGCACTCAGCCTTCTTTGTGGTCCAACTCTCACATCCGTACATGACTACTGGAAAAACCATAGCTTTGACTAGACAGGTCTTTGTTGGCAAAGCAATGTCTCTGCTTTTTAATATGCTGTCTAGGTTGGTCATAGCTTTTCTTCCAAGGAGTAAGTGTCTTTTCATTTTTTTTTAATCCATTCCAATCAGTGCCTAATGATATAATATTGTGGTTGTAGTTTATACTTATCTGATGGCTGAGATCCAAGGATTATAGACTATTTGAATATCCTCCTGTGAACTACCTTTCCATTCACTTCCCATTTTATTCATTTGGATTGTTATCTGGATTTGTAGGAGTTGTTTTTGAATTCTAGATGTGAACCACTTATCATTTATGTGTATTGCAAATATCTTCTCCCATTCTGGCCTTTTCACTGTACTGATGGCATCTGTGGACAGATACTTTAATATATATTCATGTAGTCAAAACTAACCCTTTTCTTTATAATTAATTCTTTGTGTCTTATTTGCAAAGTGTTTCTCTGTCGTATCATCATAAAAACATTTTTCCCTTGAAACTTTATTATTTTGTCTTTAATATGATAACATCTAGAATTTATTTTTGTGGTTAATGAGATAGGGTGCATATTTTTTCTTCATTTATTATCCACTTGACCATCTCCATTTATGGAAAAGACCCTCTGCTTTGCAGTACTGCCTTTATAATAAATAAGATAGCCATATATGCCTGGGTTTAATTTTGAACTCTATTCTTTGTTCCACTGGTCCATTACTATCTGTGCACAAATATCATAGTGTCTGATTATAAGTGTATAATAATATATCCTATATTGAGTACAGTAAGTTAACCTACTTGTTCAAGTTTACTGTGGTCCTTTACTTTGGTCCTTTCCTTTCCATGTATATTTTATTGGCAGTTTATCAGTTTTTACAGACAGCCTCCAAGGAGATTAGTGGAAGTACATTAAATCTATATGAATTAATGTGAGGTTAAATTGATATCTTTATAATACTGAATCTTCCAACTCAGTGAACCTGATTTTTCTCTCCATTTTGTGATATTTTCTTTACTTTCTTTCCATAAAACTTCAGGTTTTTTCTGTGTGTAGAGGGTTTGCATAACTATAAACTTTCAGTTATTTTAATTATAGATTTTGTTTTTTGATGTTATTATAAATGATATTTTAAAATATTACTGTTTATAGGCATATAAAAATATAGACCTTGCTAAATAACTTCATTTATTTCTAATACTTTGTTGAACAATCATCTGGATTTTCCATCTATACAGTCATGCCATCTATAAATAATTAAAGCCTTATTTCTCTCCAATCCTTATACTTTTTTTTTTTTTCTTTTCCTTTGCTTATTGCACTGGCTAGGACCTCCACTATGATGTTGAATTAAAGTGGTGACCGCAGGCATCATTGTCTCATTCCTTATCTCAGAGGTAAAAAGTGTTCAACATTTCAAAATTAAGTATGATGTTTGCTGTAGGTTTTTTTTTTTTAAATCTTTATCAGTTTTGGAAATTTTCTTTCTACTCCTAGTTTGCCTGTGAATTTTTATCATGAATAGAGTTTAATTTATCAAATGTTTTATATTAATTTTGAGATATAAGATTTTTTATTATAAGGTGAATAACATTTTAAAAAAATGTTAAATCATCTTAGTGTTTCTGGAATAAACCCAGTTTGGTTTTGATGAATGTATCCTTTATTATATTGCAGGATTCAACTGTTTTTTTAAAAGTTCTTTCTTTGCTATCTGTGTTTATCAATTAAATTGGCCTGTAATTTTCTTACAATGCTCTTGCAAAGTTTTCACCAAGGTCATGCTAGACTCACACAAAAAAATTGAGAATTGCTGTATCTTTTTCTATTCTGTGTAAGAGTTTAAGAAGATTGATCCGTTTTTTTTTCTTTCAATTGGTAGAATTTGTTGGTAAAGCTGTCTGGATTAGAAGTAATTTTTTTATGGGAAGGATTTTTAGTTCCAGTTCATTTTTTAAGTAATTATTTTCTTCTTACTTCAGGTTTGGCACATTGCATTTTTATAGGAATTTGTCAGTTTCCTGCTTTCCACGTCTGTTGACCTCAAGTTGTTATATTTTTTTAACCAACTTTTTACTGCCTGGAGTATCTAATAGTAGTGGCCCCCTTTCTCATTCCTCAGGTTTATTTTCTTTTTCTGTTTTCTGGATCAGTCTTGCAAGGAGTTAATCAGTTTTATTAAACTTTTCAAAGAATCTATCTTTGACTTATTGTCCAAGCTCTCCATGTTTCCATTTAAAAAAATTTTTTTGACCCCTACCACATGGCATGGGGGGATCTTAATTCCTCAACCAGGGATTGAACCCAAGCCTCCTGCATTGGAAATGTGGAGTCTTACCCTGGACCATCAGGGAAGTCCCTAGGTTTGTTTTCTGTTTCATTATTATCTATTCTGTATTTTCTTCTACACTTTTTGGAGAGTTTATTATTATTATTTTTGAAATGGCTGGTTAGGTGATTGATTTTTAGTATTTCTCTTATATGTATGCAAATTGAGCCTGTATGTTTTCTAAATAAGGTCACATTCACAGGTGAACATCTCCTAATTACTTTCTTCATCTGTGCTTTATTTTTTCCACTATAACATATGAACTTCTGCTACATGAATTTTTCTAGCTAATTTTTTGGCTTCTTGTATTTTTACTTTTCAGTATTACCTATTTTTTCCCTCTTATTTACAGTTTCCCTGACTTGATTTTAAGCTCCTGAAGGGCATGAAATGTGCCTCTTTCTGTCCTTTCTCAGCATAAACCCTGGTCTGTATTGGCAAGTGTTAAGTAAGTGTCAGCAGAAAAATGTATGTGCAAAGAAACTGAATTAAGAATTTGCCTTTCTGATTTCATTACTGTTATTTGTTACCAATACTTTATATTTTTCTTACTTGTCCAAACTTGTGTGTATTTTCTGTTTCTGTGAATCTCTTTGCTTTTGTCCTTCTTCCTACAGTACCCATTCTCTGTTTGGAAAAACTCACCCTTAGAAAAAACTCTACCTTGCCTAAATAAGATCTAGCTCAAGTTCTACTGCTTTCCCACATATTACCAAGTAAAATTAGTAATCACTAGTTTGGGCTTAGCTGAAGAAAATGTTTCAGCTTTTCTCATTCTACACACTTCTCTCATTCCTTCTCCCAGGTCTCTCTTCACCCTTAATTATGGTAACTTTTATAAAGGTGATATAACCCAGTTTGCCTTGGAATGTCTAGGCTTACAGCTGTATTTCTGGCATAGTCAACAATAATACTCCTCTATTTCTTTTCACTCTAAAAGATGTTTTTTGGCTTAAGTAACAAACTATATGATCACTCTACCCCACATCCATTGCCTTTTATGTCTTATTTTCTCTTCTAGATTCTCAGCTCTTGGAAGTCTCAAGCTGTGTTATGTTCTATGTTATAATGTGCTTAGTCACTTAGTCATGTCCGACTCTTTGCAACCCCATGAATTGCAGCCCACCAGGCTCCTCTGTCCCTGGGCATTCTCTAGGCAAGAATATTGGAGTGGGTTGTCATTCCCTCCTCCAGGGGATCTTCCCAACCCAGAGACAGAACCCAGGTATCCTGCATTGCAGGCAGATTCTTTACTGTCTGAGCCACGAGGGAAGCACATTATAATACTTAATATGGAGTGAATGAAATGCAGTAAATATTTGAGCTCTTGTGCCATACATATTTGTAGTTTTTCCAATATTAGCTCACTTATGTTTTCACTTATTACAACCTAGACTTGTAATATCTAAGTGCTTGCCCCAGTGCTTTTCATTTATAGCAGCCTTGCAAAATGTTAATTCTGAATCAGTTCAGCTGTACAAATTCTTTATGCGTATTTCTCAGCTACTAGTGGGACATGGGGAGAAAAAAATCATATAACCATGCAGATTGGTGCCACTGTTAATCAGGCTTTAGCTTCAGTTAGACCTTAGATAGTTTTTCTAACAATTCTTTTGGTTTAGTTAGTGCATGCTCCATGAAGCTAAAGCCTGATTAACAGTGGCACCAATCTGCGTGGTTATGATTTTTTTTCTCCCCATGTCCCACTAGTGGCTGAGAAATAAGCATAAAGAATTTGTACAGCTGAAATGATTTAGAATTAACATTTTGCAAGGCTGCTATAAATGAAAAGCACTGGGGCAAGCACTTAGATATTACAAGTCTAGGTTGTAATAAGTGAAAACATAAGTGAGCTAATATGGAAAAGCAATAGAATGGGAAAGACTAGAGATCTCTTGAAGAAAATTAGAGATACCAAGGGGACATTTTACACAAAGATGGGCTCAATAAAAGACAGAAATGGTATGGAGCTAACAGAAGCAGAAGTTATTAAGAAAGGTGGCAAGAATATACAGAAGAACTGTACAAAAAAGATCTTCATGACCCAGATAATCACAATGGTGTGATCACTCACCTTGAGCTAGACATTCTGGAATGTGAAGTCAAGTGGGCCTTTGGAAGCATCACTAGGAACAAAGCTAGTGGACGTGATGGAATTCCAGTTGAGCTCTTTCAGATCCTAAAAGACGATGCTGTGAAAGTGCTGCACTCAATATGCCAGCAAATTTGGAAAACTCAGCAGTGGCCACAGGACTGCAAAAGGTCAGTTTTCATTCCAGTCCTAAAGAGAGACAATGCCAAGTAATGCTCAAACTACTGCACAATTGCACTCATCTCACACACTAGTAATGTAATGCTCAGAATTCTCCAAGCCAGGCTTCAACAGTATGTGAACTGTGAACTTCCTGATGTTCCAGATGTGAACTTCATGCTGGTTTTAGAAAAGGCAGAGGAACGAGAGATCAAATTGCCAACATTTGTGGGATCATCGAAAAAGCAAGAGAGTTCCAGCAAAACATCTACTTTATTGACTATGCCAAAGCCTTTGACAGTGTGTACCACAACAAACTGTGGAAAATTCTTCAAGAGATGGGAATACCAGACTGCCTGACTGCCTCTTGAGAAATCTGTATGCAGGTCAGGAAGCATCAGTTAGAACTGGACCATAGAACAACAGACTGGTTCCAAATAGGAAAAGGAGTACATCAAGGCTGTATATTGTCACCCTACTTATTTAACTTATATGCAGAGTACCTCATGAGAAATGCTGGGCTGGATAAAGCACCTGCTGGAATCAAGATTGCCTGGAGACATATGAGTAACCTCATATATTCAGATGACACCACCCTTATGGCCGAACTGGAAGAAGAAATTAAGAGCCAGTTGATGAAAGTGAAAGAGGAGAGTGAAAAAATTTGCTTAAAACTCAACATTCAGAAAACTAAGATCATGGCATCTGGTCCCATCACTTCATGGGAAATAGATGGGGAAACAGTGGAAAAAGTATCAGACTTTATTTTTTTCGGGCTCCAAAATCCCTGCAGATGGTGATTGCAGCCATGAAATTAAAAGACGCTTACTCCTTGGAAGGAAAGTTATGACCAACCTAAATAGCACATTTTAAAGCAGAGATTACTTTGTCAGCAAAGGTCCGTCTAGTCAAGGATGTGGTTTTTCCAGTAGTCATGTATGAGTGTGAGAGTTGGACGGTGAAGAAAGCTGAGCACCGAAGAATTGATGCTTTTGAACTATGGTGTTGGAGAAGACTCTTGAGAGTTCCTTGGACTGCAGGAAGATCCAACCAGTCCATCCTAAAGGAGATCAGTCTTGGGTGTTCACTGGAAAGACTGATGTTGAAGCTGAAACTCCAGTAATTTGGCTATCTCATGTCAAGAGTTGACTCATTGGAAAAGACCCTAATGCTGGGAAGATTTGGGGGCAGGAGGAGAAGGGGACAGCAAGATGAGATGGCTGGATGGCATCACTGACTCAATGGACATGGGTTTGGGTAGACTCTGGGAGTTGGTGATGGACAGAGGCCTGGCCTGCTGCGATTCATGAGGTTGCAAAGAGTCGGACACGACTGAGCAACTGAACTGAACTGAACTATAGTTAGGTTAAAGTAAATTTAAGGACCAGAAGTAAATTCATCAGTATTGTTAAAAACAATATCATTGGTTGAACATTGTTTACTGTTGATTATAAGTTTTATGGTTGGAATAACAGTAAAGTGAAAGTCCCTCAGTGGTTTCTGACTCTTTGCAGCCCCATGGACTCTACTGTACAGTCCATGGAATTCTCCAGGCTGGAGTACTGGAGTAGGTAGCCTTTCCCTCCTCCAGGGGATCTTCCCAATCCAGGGATCAAACCCAGGTCTCCTGCATTGCAGGCAGCTTCTTTTTTAGCTGAGCCACAAGTGAAGCCCAAGAATAATGGCATGGGTAGCCTGTCCCTTCTCCAGTGTATCTTCCTGACTCAGGAATCAAACTGGGGTCTCCTGCATTGCAAGTGGATTCTTCAGTCAATTGAGCTATCAGGGAAGCACTAACAGCTTAAATGCCACCTTTTGCAGAGCTTTATCTGATCCTCTGGACTATTGCAAAAGGCACCGTCTCTTATTACTTATATGACCTGTGGTAAGTCTTTTAACTTTTTTGGTTCTTAATCTATCATATGGAAGAAAATTACCTATGTACCTCACAGAGAGCCCAGGTCAGTTTATCTTTAAAGGAAACAAAGGCAATGTAAGGATCAAAGAGAGTCTTTTCAAGTGATCCTGGAACAACTGGACATCCACATGCATTTTTTGGGGAGTGGATGGGGAATAGGGTGTGGGGATCAGAATAATGATGTATATAAAAACTCTTGACAGTCTTCAAGAATACACAACTGTAAGGTGTTCATGAGATACAAAAACTGAGTCTCAGATAGATTGACTTTGTCCCATTTTCTGCCTCCCTTTACTTAATACTTATTATAGTAATTCTTTAACTATGTTGGTTTCTATAATCCTTGAATTGTTATTTCCTTCTTGACTAAAATCTGTAGTCTGCCACTGAAATCATTTATTTGCCTGAACATCAGCTACTTGCTCATCTCTCTTATGATTGTGCTAGCCTGGTGAAACTCTGAACCAAACTGAATTCTTTTTCTCTTTGCCTTCTCCATTTATCCACTTACGCAGCTGAATACTGATTGATGTCACTGTAATTCGAAATTAGTAAGTACACGTGGCTCTTGGTACTAGTCTGATATCATACATATTTTAGTAGTCGTTCTCAAACTTTTTAGTCTTGTAACATTTTTGTACTCTTAAAAAATTGTTGAGGACTACAGTGAGCTCTTTTATTTTATTTTGCTCTAAGGCATGTTGGATCTTAGTTCCCCTACCAGGAATTGAACCCCGAGTCACCTGTACTGGATGGCAGATTCTTAACCACTGGACCACAAGGGAAAATCTGTGATCGATTTTGAGTTAATTTTTATGAAGGGTGTAAAGTCTGTGTCTTGACTTATGTTTTTGCATGTGGATGTCCAGTTTTTCCAGGATCACTTGTTGAAAAGACTCTTTTGTTTCACTACATTGCTTTTGTTTCTTTTTAAAGACCAGTTGACCTAGTAAAATGAATCTATTCCTGCGCTCTGTTTTGTCTGTCAGTCTGTTTGTTCTTTCGCCAGTGTCACTGTCTTGATTATTCTGTCTTCATAGGCAGTCTTGAAGTCGTGTGGTATCAGTCTTCTGACTTTGTTCTTCAGTATTGCTGACTAATCCTGTGTCTTGTTTTTCCATAGACATTTTAGAATCAGTTTGTCAATATCCATAAAACAATTTGCTGGGAGCAAGGATTGTGTTGAATCCATAGATCAAGATGAGAAGTGACATCTTGACAATATTGACTCTTCCTACCCATAAACATAGAATAAATACTTTCATTTAGTTTTCTTTAAATAGATCTTTTTTTTAAATTTAATTTTATTTTTTATTGGTTTGCCATACAGTGACATGAAACCACCATGGGTTTACATATGCTCCCCCTCCAGAACCCCCCTCCCTCCTCCCTCCCGATTCCCCCCCGCCTCCCGCCCCGGGAAATCTCGGTGCACCGAGCCCCGCGCATTAGTCCTGGGCTGGCGATTGATTTCACATATGATAATTAACATGTTTCAATGCCATTCTCCCATATCATCCCACCCTTGCCCTCATCCACAGAGTCCACAAGTCTGTTCTATACATAGATCTTATACATATTTTGTTAGATTTATACCTAAATATTTTCTTTGTGGGTGCTGATATAAATAATATTGTGTTTTACAATTCAAATTCTATTTCTTCATTGCTAATATATAGGAAAGCAGGTGTATCCTACAACCTTGCTATAATTGCTTTATTAGTTTGAGGAGTTTCTTGTTGATTCTTTCTGATTTCCTACATAGATGATCATGTCATATGTCATCAATGTTTTATTTCTTCCTTTCTAATCAGTTTATTATTTATTTCTTATTCTTACTACATCATGTGATGTTGAAGGGTTAGTCACTCAGTTGTGTCTGACTCTTTGGGACCCCATGGACTGTAGCCCACCAGGCTTCTCTGTCTCTGGAATTCTCTAGGCAAGGATGCTTGAGTGGGTTGCCATTCCTTCCTCAGGGGATCTTCCCGACCCAGTAATAGAACCCAGGTCTCCTGCATTGCAGGCAGATTCTTAACCATCCAAGCCACCAGAGAAGACCAGTATGATGTTGAAAAGGTAGGCAAAGGGTACGTCCTTGCCTTGTTCCTGATCTTATCATGAAAGCTTTTAGTTTCTCACTAGAAGCTTCTCTTGTTAGCCATAAGTTTTTTAGATAAATGTTCTGTATCAAATTGAAGAAGTGTTTCTCATACTTGAATATTCCTTTTTATTGGTGAGTAGTTTTCATTGTACAGGTTTACCTCAATTTCTTTATTCATTCATCTATTGCTAGACATTTGGGGGTGCTTCCAGTTTATGACTGTTAAGTATGAAGCTGCTATGAACATTTGTGTATAAGTCTTTGTATCAATACATGCCGTTTTTCCTACTGAGTAAAGATAATGGAGTGAAGTTGGTGAATGATATGGTGCTTATATGTTCAAGAAACTGCCAAGCTGTCCAATGACGTTGTCCCACCTAATAGTTCAACCAGCAGTGTAGGAGAGTTTGTTTTTCCACATTCTCTCCAACATTTGGCATTGTCAACTTTTTTGATTATATCTACTCTAATGTGTAGTGGTATCTTATTGTGGCCTTAGTTGCATTTCCCTGATGATGTTTGGACATCTTTTCATGTGCTGTTCGGTGAAGTGTCTGTTCTAATCTTTTGGCTATTTTTTATTGACCTGTTTGTTTTCTGTTTATGGAGTTTTGAGTATTCTTTTTGTATTTGGATTGAAGTTCTTTATCAGCTATAAATCCTTTATCAAATATGATTTTCAGAGACATTTTCCCATTAAGTGATTTGTCTTAAGAAGTGTCTTTTGAAGAGCAGAAAATTTAAATTTTGATGAAATCCATTGATTGTGCTTTTGATTACGTATATAAGAAAATAGTTGCCAAGGCAGGGTCACAGAAATTTGCGTTTGCATTTCTATATTAATTTTAGCAATAACCTGTTTTTCATAAAGTGGTATATTGGGTTTTGATTGGGATTTTATTGAATCTGTAGATCAATTTAGAGAAATTAATGTTTTAAGAATATTGAATCTTCTACCCTCTGAAGAAGTATGCCTTTCCATTTATTTAGGTCTTTAATTTATCTTAGCCAATTTTGCAGTTTTAACTGTACCAGTGTTTTACAGCTTTTGTCGGATTTCTCCTTAGCATATTTTTTAAAAAAACAAAAATGCTAAATAGCAATGTTTATTTGATCATGATGTATGATCTTTTTAATGTGTTGTTGGATTCTATTTGCTAGAATTTTGTTAAGGATTTTTGCATCTATGTTCATCAGTGATATTGGCCTGTAGTTTTCTTTTTTTGTGGCATCTTTGTCGGGTTTTGGAATTAGGGTGATGGTGGCCTCATAGAATGAGTTTGGAAGTTTACCTTCCTCTGCAATTTTCTGGAAGAGTTTGAGTAGAATTCTGCACAACAAAGGAAACTATAAGCAAGGTGAAAAAACAGCCTTCAGAATGGGAGAAAATAATAGCCAATGAAGCAATGGTCAAACAATTAATCTCAAAAATATACAAGCAACTCCTGCAGCTCCATTCTAGAAAAATAAATGACCCAATCAAAAAGTGGGCCAAAGAACTTAACAGACATTTCTCCAAAGAAGACATACAAATGGCTAACAAACACATGAAAAGAGGCTCAACATCACTCATTATCAGAGAAATGCAAATCAAAACCACAATGAGGTACCACTTTACACCAGTCAGAATGGCTGCCATCCAAAAATCTACAAGCAATAAGTGCTGGAGAGGATGTGGAGAAAAGGGAACCCTCTTACTCTGTTGGTGGGAATGCAAACTAGTACAGCCACTATGGAAAACAGTGTGGAGATTCCTTAAAAAACTGAAAATAGAACTGCCATATGACCCAGCAATCCCACTGCTGGGCATACACACCGAGGACACCAGAATTGAAAGAGACACATGTACCCCAATGTTCATCACCGCATTGTTTACAATAGCTAGGACATGGAAGCAACCTAGATGCCCATCAACTGACGAATGGATAAGAAAGCTGTGGTACATATACACAATGGAATATTACTCAGCATTAAAAAAAAAATTCATTTGAATCAGTTCTACTCAGGTGGATGGAACTGGAGCCTATTATCCAGAGTGAAGTAAGCCAGAAGGAAAAACAACAATACAGTATACTAACGCATATGTATGGAATTTAGAAAGATGGTAACGAGAACCCAGCATGCGAGACAGCAAAAGAAATGCAGATGTATAGAACAGACTTGTGGACTCTGTGGAAGAGGACAAGGGGGGGGGATGATATGGGAGAATGGCATTGAAACATGTTAATTATCATATGTGAAATCAATCGCCAGATCAGGGTTGATGGCTCCGGGCTGGTGCACCGAGATGACCCAGGGGGAGGGAATCAGGAGGGAGGAGGGAGGGGGGTTCGGGAGGGGGAGCATATGTATACCCATGGCGGTTTCATGTCAATGTATGGCAAAACCAACACAATAAAGAAAATTTAAAAATAAATAAATAAATAAAATAAATAGCAATGTTTAAAAATTTTTCCCAGTTTTTCATTGCTAATACATAAAAATATAATTAATTTTTGTGTATTGATTTTAATCCTATATAAGTACTATTACTGTCTTTGCTAATCACCCTTGGTATAGTAGCTTTTTAATAGATTCCATCAGATATTCTATAAATATAAAATTGTATTTTCTGCAAATAAAGATAGTTTTACTCTTTCCTAATCTGGACACCTTTTATTTTGTTTTCTGGCCTGATTGTACTGGCTAGAATCATCACTATTAGGTTGGGTAGAACTCAGAGAGGCTGCCTAACTGTGTAGGGTCTCTCTCTCTCTCTAGTGGTGGCCCAGGAATTCAGTGTGAGTGGTGAGCTGAGGCTAATCATCAGGCTCACTGGTATGTTTACTGTCTCTCTGGAATCATTATGGTTGTTTCAAGCATGAGGGTAAATCTTGTTACTCTTCCTTGACTAGAATCAGAAGTATCTATATTTAGTATTACAAATCTAGTCCCATCAGGCTTTTATTTTATCCTCACCATTCAGTAAGACAGTTGCTAAATTCATTGGTTACTTACTAGTCCTCATTTTTGCCCTACACAGCATTTAGGGTAATTGATAACTCTCTCTTTCTATGTACTTGCTATACTTATTGTGCAGGGTATACTTTTTGGTCCTCTTCCTTCTTCCTTGGCCATGCTTTTGCCATCTTCTCTTTTGAGTTCTATTCAACTTCCAGACCTTTAAATATTTGACTGCACCATGAGTGCTTAGTCTTTGTGTTAATACTCTGTAGTGGTTTCATCCAGTCTTATGACTTTATATACCTTTTATAGGTTGATTACTCTGAATTTACATCTTCAGTCCATCAGTTTCTCCAGAACAGCATACTTTTATGTATCCAGCTGTTTATAAATCTTGTCCGTTTGGTTGTGAGATAGGTATCACAAACTTAAAAGCTGCATTTCTATAGTCTAATCCTTAAGAAAACTTGCTAGTTCTCACTTTGGTAAAAGGCCAACTCCATCATCTCACTTATTCAGGCCATAACTTGGGAGTAATTTTGGCTTCTCTGTTTATCTTAGACCCGATATTTGGTTCCATCACCAAAAAAATCCCATTTGCTCTGCTTTCAAAATACAATATATCCAGAATCTGACCACTCCTTAACACTACCACTTTGGTTGTTGTTGTTATTCAGTCACCCAGTCATGTCCGACTCTTTGCAACCCCATGGACTACAGCACACCAGCCCTCCCTGTCCCTCACCATCTCCCAAAATTCGCCCAAATTCATGTCCATTGCATCAGTGAACCATTTTGGTTATGGTGTGCCAAACCCCATCTTCTCCCTCTTTCTTTAACAAAATGTATTCTTATCTGGGATCCTTGGATTAGTCCCTTTAAAAGGTAAATTAGAGTATGTCATGTTTCTGCTAAAAACTTGTCTAGTCGTTTTTCAGTTTATCAGGATTAATAAAAGCCAAGTCATACAGTTGTGTAGCTTGGTCCCCTGCTATTGCTGTGGCCTCATTTCCTGCCATTCTTTCTCTTGCTTCACTGTAGGGACACTGCAAGGTTCTTTTTTCTCACTCTGTCACCTTTTTCAAATCCTTGTTCCAATATTATTTTAAAAAGGCCTTTTGTCACTCTGATCAGAAAGCTGTGGCACTACTCTAAAGTAATAACTACCTTTCCCTTCCTTTTTTTCCCTCCATAGTTCTTACTATCTGGCATCTATTTATTTTCTTGTTAATTATGTCTTTCCAGTTAGGTTGTAAACCACATAAGGACAGGGATATCTTACCTGTTCAGTACCATTCCCAGCACCTAGAACAGTGATAGTGCCTTCAAACAAAGTACATACTTAATACACACTAATACATTGATGTCTTGAATTCTCTCAACCATTTTTGATATGTGATCCAGGTTTTCCCTTAGAATATAGGATCTCCTATGATCCCAAAATTAGAGATTCTTTCACATTCTAATAGTGTTTGAATTATCAGTTTATAATATATAGTTCTCACATTTTGTTAGTCACTTGGCTCTACTCTTCTGTGCTTATTTCTGAGTGTTTGGGGCTACTGTTAAAAAAGACTTTGCTTACATTTTTGAAGTTGACATGTCAAACCACCTATCAATTTAAAACAGACTAATTCAGACTAATTATTGAATGTATTGGTGATATAGTTAATTTATCTAAATGCTTTTTAAATATTTATTTGGGTCTTAATTATGGCATGTGGAGTCTTTCATTTGGTGTATGGGCTTCTCTAGTTGAAGTGTGTGGGCTTCTGTTAATAGTTGTGGCACGTGGTCTGAGTAGTTGTGACTCATAGGCTTAGTTGCCCCATGGCATGTGGGATCTTAGTTCTCTGACCAGGGGTCGAACCCGCATGCCCTGCATTGAAAGGTGGATTCTTAACCACTGGACCTCCAGAGAAGTCCCCATCTCAAATGTTAAGTGTGTTGAAATGATTGAGGATGCCTAGATGGTCCAATTTTGCTAGTCTCTTGAAAATGCACACTTATTTCAGTTGTTGCTCTGAAAAAGTGATTCTAAATTCTGAGAAGTCTGAAAGAATCCATACTTTAGAGATATTTGGAGATATTGATTGTAGTTGGACACAGTACAATCAATAAATGTTTCATTTGTATATTTGCTTATACTCTTTTTGTAGATCTAACATTTGGAAGATCCCAGAACTAAAATATCCAAGATGCATGACATTTTTTGTAGGTTGAAAAGTGAGGTGTGGTAAAAGATAATATTAAAATATCAAAAAAGGATAGTTTTAAAGATAGATTTGTGATGACTTTCATTGGTTCATTTCTTGGATAGTTGCCACTTCATTCATACTTCCATTTCAATCACTTTAACGTGATCTCTATTATAAATCTCAGGTCTTTTTGTTTTTAAAAAATGGATATAAGTTACGTGTGTTATTATATTTTCTTCTTGTCAGAAGCTTCTTGTTCATATATATATTTCCTAGTTACTTGTATCCTATGGGCACTTTGAATTGAATTCAAATACACAAAAAATTCTGAAGAGTTGTTTTTTTTCTTGGTTGTAGTGTTTTCATGGGAGCCACAGGTAGGGGAAATGCAATTCTCTTTATCTTTGAAAAGATGATAAGTTTAGTTAATTAATTACAAAGCTTTTTATTTGGTTTATATCAAATAGATATACAAAGCAGAAACAACATCATATCTTATCATGCCTTTCCTTGGCCTCTAGAGTGTGCAGTAGCCAGGATATGACAAAGTTAGGGTCTTGCCAGATAGGACAGATTCAATTCTTTGCTGTTCTTAGCCTCTTTATATTGTAGACTTTACATAACCATTAACGAGAAATATACTTCAATTAATTTAGATCTTTAGTAATAAACAGTTGCTTCTCTAGTACTCTTCTGCTCTCCAGTCACACACAGCTGCATATGGGAAAGTGGAAGGAAGAAGTAGGCTCCATGTTTGGAAGATCTTAAGTAATAAACATTCTAATATTGACCTTGGTCTAAGAACCACAATGGAAAATCTGTTTCTCCATGCTTTTTTTTAATTTTTTTTAAATTATTTATTTATTTTTTTTAATTGTTTTTGCCATACAATGTCATGATATCACCATGGGTTTACATATGCTTCCCCTCCGGAACCCCCCTCCCTCCTCCCTCCCCCGCGGGAAATCTCGCTGCACCAGTCCCGAGCATCAATCCTGGGCTGGCGATTGATTAGACACATGACAATTAACATGCTTCAATGCCCTTCTCCCATATCATCCCACCCTTACCCTCATCCACAAAGTCCACGAGTCTATTCTATACATCTGCGTTCCTTTTGTTGTCTCCCATGTTGGGTTCTCGTTACTGTCTTTCTAAATTCCATATATATGCGTTAATATACTGTATTGTTGTTTTTGCTTCTGGCTTACTTCACTCTGGATAATGGGCTCCAGTTTCGTCCATCTGAGTAGAATTGCTTCAAATGAATTTTTTTTTTAATGCTGAGTAATACTCCATTGTGTATATGTACCACAGCTTTCTTATCCATTCGTCAGTTGATGGGCATCTAGTTTCTCCTCTCTCCATGCTTTTAAGATTCTGTGGGGAAAATCTTCAGAAGTGGCTTTTAGGTTTTGGGTTTAGTCTAGGTTTGGAAATGTATTAGACACTTTTGTTTGCAAGCAACAAGAACTAATTTTGGCTAACTGAAACGCAGATAAGGAGATGTATCCTTAGAAGCTCATGGGATCTAAGAGAGAGCCAAATTATCAATACTTACAGCATAATATAAAAGCCTTGTGTAGAGATTTAAGGGTTTAAATAAACAAAAGTTTATACCAGAATTTACTTTTGCAGAAAGCAGAAAATCCTCAGAATGTTTCTGTAGGAAAATTAGACAGTAAAAATCACTTGTAAGTTCCTAGAAATTAAACAAAGTGGAAAAGAAAAACATGACAGTTACATTAATATTTGTTTACAAGTAAAATTGAACTCATTAAAAATAGCCGTTTATAGTTTTTTTGGTCAATATCTGCTCAAGTTCTTTGGTATTAGAGAGGTGTTTTGTTGCTTTTGTTGGCCAAATCTGTCAACTTTTTCCTTGGTGGTTTTTCTGTGTTTGCTATGTGAAGAGTAATTTTCACTATTTAAATATTGTAAAATATTTTGAATGTATTTTTGATTTACTGGATCCACTTTTTCTTTTTCCTATCTTTCAAGTATTATTCTCTTTAGTAATGGTGGCCCATTAAACCATGGTTCTTTTTTTAAAAAAATTTCTTTGTTAAAAATTGAAGTATAGTTTAGGCATACACTAGTTTAGGCATACACTAGTGATTTGATATTTTTATAAAATATACTCTATACAAAGTTATTATTCAATATAGATTATATTCCCTGTGTTGCACATTTTATCCTTGTAACTTATTTATTTTGTAGCTGGTAGATTGTACGTCTTAAATGCCTTCACCTGCTGTACTCCTTATCACACCTCTCTCCTCCCTTCTCCTCCTATCTGGCAACCACTTGTTTGTTCTCTGTGAGTGTTTTATTTTTTAGGCTTCATATATAAGAACAAACATACAGTATTTGTCTTTCTCTGTCTTATTTCACTAAGCAAAAGACCCTCCAGGTCTATCTATCTATTTTGTCACAAATGCAGAGTTTTATTTTTTTTTAATAAATGAGTAAAATTCTGTGTGTGTGTTTGTGTGTGTGTGTATGTCTGTATTCCATCTTTTAGGAGTTGTTTCTTTATTTTGGCTATTGTAAATTAATACTACAATAATTAATTGAATATTGGCATGCATATATCTTTTCAAATTGGCGTTCTTGTTTTTTCAGATAAACATCCAGGAGTGCAATTGCTAGATCATATGGTAACTCTGTTTTTAGCATTTTGAGGAACCTACATATTGCTTTCTGTAGTGACTACCAATTTACCTTTGCATCAGCTTTGCATAAGGGTTCCTTTTTCTGCACATTCTCACTAATGCTTGTTTTTTTTTTTTTTCCTTCTGGACGATAGCCATTCTGATAGGTGTGAGGTGATATCTCATTGTGGTTTGTGTTTGCATTTGATAATAATGATGTTGAGTATCTTTTCAAGTGAATCTTGGCCATCTGTTTCTTCTTTGGAATAATGCATATTCAGGTCTTCTGCCCATTTTTTAAATTGGGTTGTTTAGTTTTTTGATATTGAATTCCATTAGTTGTTTGTATAGTTTGGATAGTAATCCCTTATTGGACATATCATTTACAAATATCTTTCTCCATTCAATTAGTTTTCTTTTCATGTAGTTGATGATTTCTTTCGCTGTGAAAAAGCTTTTAAGTTTGATTTGGTCCATTTGTTTATTTTTGCTTTTGTTTCCCTTCCCTGAGGAGACAGATCCAAAAAAAATATTGCTGAGAATAATTTCAAGAGTATTGCCTATGCTTTCTTGTGAGAGTCTTACAAGTTTTCAGGTCTTACATTTAGGTCTTTAATCTGTCGTAAATGTATATGTATGGATTTGTTTCTGGACTCTTATTACACTGAGCATGTGTCTATTTTTTATACCAGTACCATACTTTTCTGATTATTGTAGCTTTGTAGTATATAGTCTGAAGTCAAATAGTGTGATGCCTCCAGATTTTAAGATTGCTTAGGGTGTTAGAGGTCTTTTGTGGTTTCATCTGAATTTTAAGGTTATTTGTTCTAGTTCTATGAAGTGTGCCACTGGAATTTTGATGGGGATTGCTTTGATCCTGTAGATTGCTTTGGGTAGTATGGGTATTTTAACAGTACGTGAACATGAGATATCTTTCCATTTATTTGTGTCTTTTCCAATTTCTTCTATCAGTGTAAAATAGCTTTCAACATCGAGGTCTTTCACCTTCATTAAATTTTTCCTAGGTACTCTTTTTGGTGCAGTTATGTGTAAGTAGAATTGTCTTCTTAATTTCTGTTTCTGATGGTTTGTCACTGTTTATAGAAATCCACCAGGTTTTGTTTTGTTCTGTTTTGCCAGGCGTATGGCATGTGGGATCGTATTTCCCTGACCAGGGATTGAACCTGTGTACCCTGTGCTGGAAGCTGGGAGTCTTAACCACTGGACTTCTGGGAAGTCTGAAATCTACACTTCTGTATATTGAGTTTGTAGCCTGTAATGTCACTGAACCTACATATTACTTCTCCCTCTCTTTTTTTTTTTTTTGGTGAAGACTTTTAGTAGTAGTATGTCATCTACAATGACAGTTTTACTTATTCCCTCCCAAATGAAATGCCTTTATTTCTTGTCTGATTGCTGTGGCTGGGACTTTCATTATTTTGTTAAACAGAAGTGGCAAGAGTGGGCGTGCTTGTTTTTATCTGATCTTAAAGGAAAAGCTTTTTAGCTTTTCACCATTGAGTATAATATTAGCTGTGGATTTGTCATTGTCATATTCAGTCAGTTGTGTCCGACTCTGTGACCCCATGGACTGAAGCATGCCAGGCTTCCCTCCATCATGCGCCAGGCTTCACCATCTCCTGGAGCTTGCTCAAAGTCATGTCCATTGAGTGGGTGATGCCATCCAACCATCTTGTCCTCTGTCACCCTCTTCTCCTCCTGCCTTCAGTCTTTCCCAGCATCAGGGTCTTTTTATAATGAGTTGGCTCTTTGTATCAGATGGCCAAAGCATTGGAGCTTCTACTTCAGCATCAATCCTTCCAGTAAATATTCAGTGTTGATTTCTTTTAGTATTGACTGGTTTGATTGTCTTGCAGTCCAAAGAACTCTCAGGAGTCTTCTCTAACACCACAGTTCAAAAGCGTCAATTCTTTGTCACTCAGCCTTCTTTCGGAGAAGGCAATGGCAACCCACTCCAGTATTCTTGCCTGGAGAATGCCAGGGATGGGGGAGCCTGGTGGGCTGCCATCTATGGGGTTGCACAGAGTCAGACACGACCGAAGCGACTTAGCAGCAGCAGCAGCCTTCTTTATGGTCCACCTCTCACATCTGTTCATGATTACTGGGATTTGTCATAAATGTTCTTTATTTGTTGAGATAGTTTCCTCTGTACCAAATTTGTCAAGAGTTTATTGTAAATAGATGTTAAATTGTTTCAAATGCTATTTTTTGTGTCTATTGAGATGACCACGTGCTTTTTATCCTTTGTTTTGTTAATGTGGTGTATCACATTGATTGATGTGCAGGTATTGGACCATCCTTTGATTGTGGAGTACTTCTTGATCATGATATGTGATCCTTTCTTTGTATTGTTGAATTGTTTGCTAATATTTTTTTAAATGTATTTATTTTTAATTGAAGGATAATTGCTTTACAATGTTGTGTTGGGTTTCTGCCATATATTAACATGAATCAGTGATAGGTATACATATGTCCCCTCCCTCATGAACGTCCCTCCCATCTCTCTCCATGTTCCACCCCTCTAAGTTGTTACAGAACCCCAGTTTGAGTTCCCTGAATCATACAGCAAATTCTCATTGGCTATCTGTTTTACTAGGGTAGTGTATGTTTCCATGTTATTCTCTCCATTAGTCCCACTGTCTCCTTCCTCGCCACATCCTGTGTCCATAAGTCTGTTCTTTATGTCTGCATTTCAGGTACTGCCCTGCAAATAGGTTCATCAGTACCATCTTTCTGGATACAGTATGTTTTTCTCTTTCTGACTTACTTAGCAATATTTATTCTTCCAACGCATAAATATGGAATATCTCTCCATCTGTTTATGTCATCTTTGATTTCTTTAATCGGTATCTTACAGTTTTCTGTATATAGCTCTTTTGTCTCCCTAGGTAGGTTTATTCCTTGGTGTTTATTTTGTTTGAGAATATTTGCATCTACATTCATCAGAGATACTTGCCTGCATTTTTCTTACTTTTTTTTTGGTAGTATCTTTTTCTGACTTTGGTATCAAGGGAAAGCTGGCCTTGCAGAATGAGTTTCAGGATGTTCTCTGCTCTTCAGCTTTTTGGAATAGTTTAAGAAGGGTAGATATTGATTCTTCTTTAAATGTTTGTTAGAGTTTCTCTGTGAAGGTGTCTGGACCTGGACTTCTGTTTCCTTGGAGGTTTGGGATTACTGATTCAATTTCATTACTAGTAATTACATGGACTCGATGGACATGAGTTTGAGCAAGCTCTGGGAGGTGGTGATGGACAGGGAAGCTTGGCGTGCTACAGTTCCTGAGGTCGCAGAGTTGGACATGACTGAGCAACTGAATTGAGCTGAATTAGTCTGTATAGATTTTCTATTTATTTGTTCCTACTTCAGTCTTAGTAGATTATAATATCTAGGAATTTATCCATTTCAGAGAGGGGTTCAATTTGTTGGCATATAACTGCATTGTGATTGTTTGTTGTACTTCTGTCATGGTGGTGAAGTGAACTTCTCTTTCATTTTTAACTTTATTTAGGCCCCCTTTTATTCTTGAAGATTGTGGCTAAAGGTTTATAAATTTTGTTTATGTCTTGAGAAACCCAGCTCTTGGTTTCATTGATCCTTTCTGTTGGTGGATTTTTTGGAGGAGGGGGGCCCTCTATTTTACTTGTTTCTGCTCTGATTTTTATGATTTCCCTCCTACCACCTTTGGGCTTTGTTCTTCTTTTTTAATTCCTTTAGGTGGAATGTTAGGTTGTTTGCGATTTTTCTTGTTTCTTGACGTAGGCTTATATATCTATAAACTTCCCTCTTGGAACTGCTTTTATCATGTCCCATAGATTTGGGAAAGTTGTGTTTCTGTTTTCATTTGTCTCAAGGTTTTTTTTTTTTTTTTTTTCATTTCTTCATAGATGCATTTTTTTGTTTTGTTTTTAATAGCATATTGTTTAATGTCCACATGTTTGTATGTCTTCATTTTTATTCCCATAATTAATTTCTGGTTCATACCATTGTGGTCAGAAAGGATGCTTGATATAATTTCAATTTGTTGAATTTATTGAGATATTTTTGTGGCCTAGCATGTGACCTGTCCTGCAGAAAGTTCCATGTGCACTTTTAAAATAATGTGTGTTTTGCTGCTTTGGATGAGATATCTGTTCTGTAGATATTTATTAAGTCCATCTTGTCTGTCATTTATAACCACTGTTTCCTTATTGGTTTTCTGTCTGGATGACTTATCCACTGATATAAGTAGATCATTGTAGTCCTCTTCTATTACCATATTGTTGTCAATTCTTTCCTTTATGTCTATTATTATTTGCTGTATATATTTAGGTACTCATCTGTTAGGTGCATATATGTTTACAAATGTTATATCTGTTTCTTGGATTGACCCTTTTATCATTATATGATATCTATCCTTTTTGTCTTTTGTTGTAGATTTTGTTGTAAATTCTATTCTGTCTGGTGTGAACATTGCTACCCCATAAGCCATTATTCTTAAGGTTGTAAGTAGATATCATTAGCACTATCCATTCCAGTTTATTTTGATGTCTTTGTCAGGTGAGACTGCTATAAAAAACACTATAGACTGGTTGACTTAAATATCTGACGTTTATTTCTCAAAGTTCTAGAGTTTGATAAATCCAAGATCAACGAGTAAGCAGATTCAGTTCCTGTTGAGGACCCTTTCCTGACTTGCAGACAGCCACCTTCTTGCTTTGTCAGGGTAGAGAGAAAGAGAGAGCTCTGTTCTCTCTTCCTTTTTTTAAATGAGGACACTAATGCCAGCATGTGGGCCTGCCTTCATATAAATGTCATTATCACAAGAGTCCCCACCTCCAGTTAGTATTCAATATATACATTTTGGAGGGATACAAACATTCAGTCCATAGTACTTGTTTATCCTATGCCTTATCTATCTCTACCTGAGGAGGATAAGTCTGTTTATTTGCTTTTATTATGAACATTACTTATTGTACGTGATTCTGACATCAAAGAAGAACACAAAGTGACAACTACAAGTTCTTTCTTTAATCTTTAGTAATTTCACTCCTTACAGTAATTAATGTTTATCTTCCAGATCATATAAAAAAATTGTCAGTATATATAACATATGTGACTAATTTTTTTTGCATTTAGTCTTCAGTCCATCTGGATTTGTGTATGTATATGTGTTTAGTGTAAAGCAAGGATCTCTGTTTCCAAATATTTAGCTCTTGTCCTTTCAGCATGTCTTCACTAATTCATTATTTACACTCATAGAACATATTACATACCATATGCCATTATATATGTTGATCTGTTTATATACTGTAAGTTGCTTTAAGATGCTAAGCTTTTTATTATTTTTACTTTAGTATCAACCCCCTCCTTACTGTGCAGTTGTGTGTGTGTTGTTCATGGTTTTCATTGCAGTTGCATTGAATTTGTGTGCTAATATGGGGAGATTTGCCATCTGTGTAGCATTACATTTTCTTTCTCATGAATATGACATGTCTTCCAATTTTGCAGGTCAGTTGCTCAGGTCTGCAGGTTCTTTACGACATTATTTAGTTTAAATATTAATATTTTACAAATAGTTTTTTCTACAGTAAATTTGTAAAGATTATCACATTATAACATGTTGAATATATATTTTGTATACAGTTTGCATTCTTTACAAGCAGCCACATTATTTGTTCTAATAGTGGTTTCCTTGGCCTTCTTCAGTTTTTCTAGTAATAGATTTTCAAGACAATAATTTTGTGTGTTCTTTTTTATTCATCTGTTTCCTTTTCTTGTCTCATTGCATGAGAATTTCCATTCTATGTTGAATGATGATGATAGTGTATCATCTTGTCTTCATCTTGTTCCTTAATAACATGCCCTCCCCTTTAATTTTAGCATTGTGATGTACATTGATTTAGAAGAATGTATTATTAAGCATTTTTTAAAAAAAATCCAGATAATGAACATTAAATTCTATTAAATATCCTTTTGGCATCCAGTGAGAAAGCCATGCGACCTTTTAGTGTGATGAATGGTCTAAAAAATCCTTATATTTTTGAATATCCTACTTAGCCATTGTGTCTTTTTCTTTAAACACAGAGCTATAAGTTATTTCATAATATTATATGAAATTTCTAATATTTATAAGTTGCTTTTTCATTTGTGTATCTTCAGGTTTAGTATTAGGCTTATGATAGCTTGCTAAAATACATTTGAATACCTTCATGTTTTATACTAATTACATTAAATTTTAAAAGCTTTGTAATTATCATATGGTTGAAAGTACATTTTTTGGACTTGATTTTTTTTGGTGGAGTGATTATAAAAAAGACAACTTTTTCTTCCATAGCTGTTAAGTATAATCAATGTAAATTGTCAGTCCTTTTCTGTGATATCCTCAGTCATCTCTTAGATAGGAAAGGTAACTCTCTTATCTATTTAGTGTATTCATTTAAGGGTTTTCTTTTTTCTTCAAAAAAAGGGTCATGGAAATAATACTGTATTAGATTTTTTTGTTGTTTAGATCTGTTTGAACATGTTTAAACAACATTTTTCTTAATTATCTTTAAAATGATACCCCCCATGTATTTGTTACATATGTTCTAATGTACTTGTTAGTGAAGAGTGTGTTTTGCTTGAGTTTAGTATTAATGAATATTAGTACTATGTTCCGCAGGGCTTCCCTGGTGACTCAGAGGTTAAAGTGTCTTCCTGCAATGTGGGAGACCTGGGTTCGATCCCTGGGTCGGGAAGATCCCCTGGAGAAGGAAATGGCAATCCACTCCAGAATTCTTGCCTAGAGAATCCCATGGACGGAGGAGCCTGGTGGGCTACAGTCCGTGGGGTTGCCAAGAGTCAGACACGACTGAGAGATTTCACTCACTTCTGTGTTCGGTAAAATGATTTATATTTGGCCCATTGCTTTTAGGAAGGAATCAGTATCATAAGGGTGAAGTTTAATGATTTTATTTTAATTTTTGTTTGTATTTTTTCTTCATCTATGAGATAGAAAATTTTGATTTCATGTTTATATTTGTTTTTTTGATTTATGTTTTCTGGCAGTTGATCTGTCTTTACTGATGTGTTTTATACAGATTTTTGGTAGAGAAACCCTCCAAAGGAAGATACTTTAGGGTTTGGTTATCTGTTACTGAGTAACAAACTATCCTAAAGTTTGGTAGTTTTAAAACAGCATACCTTTATTATATGTCAGTTTCTTTGGGTCAGGAATCCAGGCATGACTCAGCTGAGTTCTTTGTTTCCTCTCACTAGGCCACAGCCAGGGTGTCAGCTAGGGCTGGAACCTTACCTAGTGGTTTGACTGGGGAAGGACCTGCTTTTAAGCTTACTGTTGGCCCAGTGTAGTGCTTTATCCACTGCAACACATGTTGGTGATTATCTGATTCATTGAAGAATCATTCTTTGGGTCTTAAATCCAGCCCTGGAAACATCTAACTCTTTTCAGTTCTTCCTGTTTACTCAGTTATCAGTGTCTGTGTGTGTGTGTAGAAAACAGGAAGGGAGGGAATTTGATTATATGTTAGCATAACTTAGATTCATTTTTAAGAACTATGCTTTTCTTTTTTCCTTAGGTGCCTTAGCTGGACCAATTATTGTGGAGCCACATGTCACAGCAGTATGGGGAAAGAATGTTTCATTGAAGTGTTTAATTGAAGTAAATGAAACTATAACACAAATTTCATGGGAGAAGATACATGGCAAAAGTTCACAGACTGTTGCAGTTCATCATCCTCAACATGGATTCTCTGTTCAAGGAGAATATCAGGGAAGAGTCTTGTTTAAAAACTATTCAATTAATGATGCAACAATTACTCTACATAACATAGGATTCTCTGATTCTGGAAAATACATTTGCAAAGCTGTTACATTCCCACTTGGAAATGCTGAGTCCTCTACAACTGTAACTGTATTAGGTACGTGTACTTGAATTGTGTATTTTGATGGTAGTGGTGAGTATTATAGTAAAAGTATTTTCAAAAACTTAAAAGAATTGAAATTACATATAAATGTAGATTTAAAATGAAAGAATTCAAAATGATTTTTCAATTTCTGTCATAAAACTCTATGATTCTAGACTCTGTTTAAACAAAGTCTTGTCCATATCTACCTGTCTGTATAATGCTATGTAGTTCATAGCTATTTTACTTTGTTCATGAAAGATTGTTTTTTATTTATAATACTAAGTGCTAATATTCTTTGATGTTTATTTTATTTCCCGTCAAACTTCCAGTCTTTAATTAAATTACCATCTTTAAATAAGCTTTTCCATTTTTTAAATGACTGTGGTCTTAGAGCCATTGACTAGTCTTATGTTTGTTTTTCAAATCAGATTTTTATTTCTGCTGTTGTGGATTTGCATAGCTATTTGAATCATGAGCTATTGCTTCCATTGAAGGATCTTCTGCCTCTTACTATCTGATAACTATTAAAATTTTTGGTGAACTTTAGAAAGAGCTTATTAGCATTAAAATAGCCATCTGCAGTGAAAGGTAAACCAATCTGGAATTCTCTGAGTACTCACAGAATACTAGTATGAGAACCAAGGACTAATAGCAGTCTTAGCCATTTCCACCCAAAGGGGAACCCCTTTAATGGGTGGTCTTTGCTCTGACTCCACTTGTTTGCCTGTCAGGGATTTTGTCAGGTCTGCTGATAGCTTTCCCTACTCAATCCTCCTTCTCTTTTCTCCAAGAGGTTATTCCTTTATAAACTCTTTGCACTCCTCACTTGATCTCACTGTCTGCTTCAAGAGAACCAACCAGTTATACAGTCTCTAATATTTCATGGTATGATTTCAGGATCTCTGAAGGTCAGAAAAGAGATTTTGTCCAAATTTATTATATATTTTTTCATGTTAAGAAAAACTATTTAAAAATAGAAATAAAGTTAATATTTGAAGATTTTGTGTTTAAGACCCTGTCCTCAGAGCTGTGGGGAAAATATAACTTAGGTTTAAAAAATTGATACTTTTGAGAACTGTTTTGATTGGAAGACCAGGGTATTAATATCTGAAAAATCAAGTGCAAGCTATTGGGGTAAAAAATAAAAAAAAAAAAAATCAGTGTCAAGAAAAAAAAATAGTTTGTATGCAGAAGAGAGAACTCATGAGAATAAGATTTTTTACTTTAAATTTTAGTAATCCATCCTGAATTAATAAACATTGAGTGGTTTAAAACTCAGGATTATTGATAGTGTAAGACCAGTCATGATTTTGCCTGTGTCTGCTTCTTGATTTCATCTATTCCATTCCTTGTTCTTCTTCTCCCAACAGCCCACATTTTATAATCATAATGAACTATTTGTGGTATGTTAACACCTATGTTTTTATATGCATTTTTTGTTATGCTTTTCTTCTCAAGAGATAGCTACCTTTTCCCTCCTGTCTCTCTCTTTCTACATTTCTTCTATTTACCTGTTGCTCATCAAACTACATCCTTTTGGTAGCCATTTGAAAAATATCTAGCCCTCTGCTGTTTGATGGGGATTTTATTTTGCTCTTTTGCCTTGCAGCAGTTAATTTAGCACTTATTATATGTCTTTTTCACTATAAACCTGTGGTGGACTGCAACTGTGCACTTTAAAATTTGACTTTATATCCGTAAAGCTTATAAGAGTTTCTGATGTGTAGCAGTAATACACTAAGTGTTATTTAGGTAAGGTATGGAAATAGCTAAGTTAACTCTAGTTCAGAAATGTTTTGTTGAAAAATAGTTGAGCCAGTCTTTGAATAGTGGATAGGTTTTAGTAGGCAAAAAGGAAAGAAACATATGGAGGAGAATAACTGAGCCAATGCAAGGAAGCAAAAAACAACATATATTAGGGCAGAGTTTTTTCACCATGGCACTGTTGAAGTTTTGAGCTGAAAATTTTTGCTGTGGTAAACTGTCCTGTCCATTATAGACTATTCAGCAGGATTCATGCCATCTACCCACTAGTAGCAATTCCTTAGAAGTTGTGACAAGTTAAAATGTCTCCCAACATTGCCAAGTGTCCTCTGAGGGACCACTGAATAATCTGTTGATTGTTCAAAGGATTTATATAAAATCAAGAATTAAAGGCTAGAAATGTAGAGTAGGACCACTTTAAAGTAACTCGAATATCAAGATTGGGAATTTGAACCTTATATTACTTGAAATGCAAACTGAGCATGTTGTATTTCTCACTTCTCTTATTCTCAGGTTCTTTCTTGAGAATATTTTTTTCATTTATAAATATTTTTTATTATTTTTGACTGTACCACATGACACATGGGATCTTAGTTCTCTGACCAGGAACTGAACCCATGCCTTTAGTGAAAAGTATGTAGCTCTAATCACTATACCCCCAGGGAAGTCCCAGATTCTTGTTTAAAGTGTGGTTCATGAGCCACCAGCAGTGGTATCACTTGGGAGATTGTTAGAAATACAGAATTCAGATCCTCCCCAGACTTGTTGAATGATAAATCAATTACAGCAAGATCCCCAAGTAATTTTTATGCACAGTAGGTAAAGTTTGAAAAACACTACTTTGACCATCTTGTCACCTTGCTTAGAGTCTAACTCATAGACTTGTAATGTAATTTGTACATAATATTATGAAAGTTGTGATTTAGGAAGGTCAGTTGGGTGTTTTTGATGAATTAAAATGAGTCCTGAAATCATAATGCCTCAGATAGGAGGCCATGAAAGCTTGAAGTTACTTTTCTAATTTATGCCACTTGAGTGAAGAAGGGAGCTGTTAGAAGGAAAAACTAACAGAACTTTGTAACTGACTGTATATAAGACACCAAGAAGGTTTGAATAGTAACAGGTTTTGAGCCTTAGTGATTGAGTAAATTTTGTTGCCACTAATTTAAATTGGCATGTCTGAATGAAAATCATGCTGGGGATTGGGAGGATGAGATGATGAATTCAACCTTTGGCTTACTGAGTTGGAGGATGCATAGACAAATGATACCAAACTTTGTATCAAAAGTGAATAAAATTAGAGATCATTCAGGTAGTAGGGTTTATCAGATAAAACTTTTGAAGAGACGTACAGAAAGTAACTGACGTTTTATTAGGGCAGGGATTGGAAGAAATAGAGGTGAACAGTTCAAAAACATAGCTTTGCAAAAAACTGTTAGAGTAATATTTATATCAAGAGAAGATAACATTTTTAAGATTGCTCTAGCACATTTTTCCCACAGTGAGAGTCAAGCCTTACAGAAATGATTTCAGTGACCCCTTTTTTTCAGTGCCCCTTTGATTGGCACATACAGCTTCTCAGGTTGGCTAGTGGTGAAGAGCCCACCTGCCAATGCAGCAGACATGAGAGATGCAGGTTCAATTCCTGGGTTAGAAAGATCCCATGGAGGAGGGCATGGCATCACTCCAGTATTCTTGACTGAAGAATCCCATGGACAGAGGAGCCTGGAAGGCTACAGTCCACCGTTGGACACGACTGAAGCGACCTAGAATGCATGGTTGGCACATAGCTACTACCATTGTAAATGCATATCCCAGAAGCTAATTCATTACTTAGAGCAGATACCTGAAGGCATTGGAGCTTAATTCTTTTGGAACTGATTGGGAAGAACTACACTAAGTATCAGATTTTTACCAAGTCAGTCAAAGAAAATAGACAGAGAAGAGCATTGAGTGTGTAGATTAGGCAGAGACAGTGACATTAGAGTTTCAAAGGAGTGGTAGTAATAGACAGCTGAACTAAGGGAATGAATTATAGCAAAACACTTTTGGTAAAATTGAACAACAAATGTCCCATAGCAGAAGAGTTGTATAATTGATTGCTTCTTCTTGATATATGAGATATTATATAGTTGTTCAAATTGTAGTTAAGAGAAGTATTGCTGGTTGAAAATAAAATGAGCCACAAAATTGTTGGAATGCCATGATTACATCTATATAGACACTGGAAACAGAAAGAAGTGAAAGTATATGATAATGACTAATATTACTATATTATAGTTGTGGATATTTCTCTTTGTTTTTTTCCAGTTTTTAGTCATATTACTTTTGTAAAAAAAAAAAAATGACTTCTACTGCCAAACATGATGGAGTAACAGGAAATGGATTTACGCTTTCTCTCTCTTAACAAGAAAACTAACCAGCTAGTTTTTGGTCATTGGGCAATAGGCATGATGGGATTACGATCCCTGAAAAAAGGAAGATAAGCAAGAGCTCTGCAGTTGCTCCAGCCTCCTCTTTAGTTAGTCTCCAGTGGCAACTCGGTGACAAGGGCTTCAAGTAAAGATTGCTGATCTCACTGAGTTTGAGAGATGGGTTGGACAGATGTTTAGAATTTGTGGAACAGAAAGTAGAAAGAATCTGAAAGAATGTGTGTGCTTTAGAGACCTACAGAAGTGCCCTCTGAAGTCTTTGGTTTAGAACTTCCTGTGTACATGTAGAAGACACTTTGGAGGTGGGGGAAAGAACCAACACAAAGAAGTGGTCTTAACAATCCTGGTGTTAATACAGGGTTGGGAAAACGTCGTATTCAGAGTATAGAGGGCACTGGGTAGGAGAGGGAGCAACAGCAAACCCTCTAGGGAAAAAGCGCAAAGAAGTTAACTAAAATGTTGGGAAATATGAGAAAAGTAACTTTAGAAAGCCAGTGTAGTCTACAACCAGGGGTTTGATTCCCTTCAGAAGAAATATAGAAATAATATAATTTAAAATTAACTTTAATATAATTTTTAAATTACCTCAAAGACAAAAGCCTCTATTGATGGCACATGTTATTCACACCGACTCTGCCATGGTTGGGGGATGGGCAGGTGAAATATTAAAAACCATTGAAAACTTCAAAGAAATAACAGCACAGTAAGGAATATACACTAAAATCTAAGAAAAAGTATAAACATAGAAATAAACCTAGCTCTGAAAGCTGAAATCTGTATTCAACCTTGGGGACATTCAACAATTCAGAAAATATACTTAAGATGATGAGCTAAGATTTTGAGAGCCTTTAGAAGTGAGAGAGACAGATATCTAAATGTAAGTCTGCTCAAGATGGGTGTCTAATAACTTTTCTTATATTCTGCTGGTACCCAGCGACCTAACATTTTCAGAAGAGTAGTTCACCTGCAGTAAACCAGCCTTATTACAGACTGTGAGGCCTGGCTTATATCACTTGAGTAATCTGAAATTGAGATCCTGGGCTGGATAGTGTTCCTAGAAGCTAGCTTAGCAGAAGAAAAGAAAGATCTTCTGAAAGAAAGGTACTGTATTCTTAGCCTCAAATTATTTCTACCTTAATTATTCAAATTCAAGCATATCATCTGCTTGAATGACCAGGCATACAAGTAAAGAAGACCCCAGAAGCAGCCAGCGCAAACAAGAGAAATAGACCTGTGTAAGATGTTGGAATGATCTGATATAGACTATTAAGCAACAGTGCTTACCATTTTGAAGGGATAAGTCAATCCATTAAATTTCTGCAGAGAACAAGAAACTGTCAGTCGTGTCCATCTCTGTGTCCCCGTGGACTATATAGCCTGCCAGGCTCCTCTGTCCATGGGATTTTCCAGGCAAGAATACTGGAGAATTCCCTTCTCCAGGGAATCTTCTGCATCCAGAGACTGAACCCAGGTCTTCATTGCAGGCAGATTCTTTACCATCTGAGTCACCAGCAAAGCCCATATATGTATGTGAGTGTGCACGCGCTTGTGTATATATAATGTTTATGTATATATGTATAGTGTATATGTGTATATATATAATGTATATGTGTGTGTGTGTATATATTCATATATATATTTATCTCACATAGTAATTTGTCCTCGTAGTACAAGCATATCTCAGAGATAACGTGGGTTCGGTTCCTGACCAATAAAGTAAACATCACAGTAAAACAGTCACATGAATTTTTTGGTTTCACAGTGTTACAAAGATTATGTTTATACTACACTGTAGTCTGTAAAGTGTGCAATAGCATTGTCTTAACAATGCGTATAATTTAGCTAAAAAAAATCATTGTATTGCTAAAAAATACCTACCATCATCTGAGTCTTCAGCCAGTTTTAATCTTTTTGCAGTAGTAATATCCGAGATTACAGATCATCATAACAAATATAATAATGAAAAAGCTTGAAATATTGTGATAGTTACCAAAAGTGACAAAGAGGTAGGAAGCGAGCAAATGCTGTTGGAAAAATGATGCTAATAGATGTACTCAATACAGGGTTACCAGAAGCCTTCAATTTGTGAATAATGCAATATCTGTGAAGTACAATGAAGTGAGGTGTACCTGTATATTAAAAAAAACTTAACTGATGAATTTTATACATTTGAATTAAAAACTTGCAAAACACACTATAAAGAGAGAAGCCCTAAATGGTAGAAGATATTGCACATATAATCAGAAATGGCCTCTCCCCAGTCAGTTAGAAAAAAGAAAAAAGGACTTTAATAGATATTTTCAGAAAACCCCCAGATGGCTCATGAACAAGACAAGATTCTTAATGTCATTTATAATCTGAGAAATTAAAAACAGGATCTCTATTATATGCTGCTATATACTTACAATATTGTCAGACACTGAGAAGTCTGACAGTATCAACTATAGTGGGTATGTTGGGAACAATCAGAGTGCTAAGACTGAGAGTAAATTTGTGCTTTGGAAAGCTTTTTGGCCTTACTTGGTAAAGTTGGAAATAAACATAGAAGCAAGAGAAAAACTAGAGAAACATTTTTTTACAAATATACCAAGATACATGAGTGAAAATGTTTCTTAAAACAGCGTTTTTTTCCAAAGAGGAAACAGCACCAACATTCAACAGTAAATGAACCATACAGTAGTTAAAACTAATAATTCATACAATTGTATACAAATCTAAATGATCTAAAAGTAAAACAATCACAAAATAATAATTGAAGGCTAAATGATCTTACATGAATAAATCTCAGGAACAGAAAATTGAGACAAAAATATATTTTAAAAATGAGCCAATTAAAAATTTTGGAAATGAAAAAAGTTTTTTAGATTAAAAACCTAATGGACACAGTAACTATAGTTTGGAGCCAAAGAACACATGAAGTGAGTACTAAGGAATTTATACAGAAAGAAGGAGCATATTGCTAGCATGCATGTGGAGGGTAGATTAAAAGGATCTAGCGCTATGGTTACTTATGTTGAGGATCTTTCTTATATCAGATAAAGGTAGGTAGCATGTACATTTCAGTGAGCATAACTGTTAATGACACTATATTTTAACAGTTGTAATTTAAATATAAACATTTTTGCCACAACTTGAAGCGTTAGATATTAAAACTACTTTGTTATTTTCCATTTCAGAGTAATAGTACCTTTAATCTCCTAAAGGAAATTATGATCAAATTTGTAGATTTTTTTTATATGTTAACTTTGGAAGAAACTCATTTGTCCGTATAAAAAAAAGATATATCTCCATCAGGGCAGGGAGAACCATCTTTGTGATGGTTATATAAAGTCTTGCTTCTAGATTGGCCTGACTCAATCTTCTCTTGTTCTAAGAATCCATTTGGTGTTGGCATTTAGTGTGTGAGTATTTTACATTCAGTTGTCCCTAAGTTTATGAAATGTGGCTAGATGTGGCTTGGAAGGAGTAAATATGCTCTTAATTGAAATGTAACTAATTTTTTAAAATTTAAACAGTTGAACCTACTGTGAGCCTGATAAAAGGGCCAGATTCTTTAATTGATGGAGGAAATGAAACAGTAGCAGCCATTTGTATCGCAGCCACTGGAAAACCAGTTGCACATATTGATTGGGAAGGTGATCTTGGAGAAATGGAATCCACTACAACTTCTTTTCCAAATGAAACAGCAACAATTGTCAGCCAATACAAGCTTTTCCCTACCAGATTTGCCAAAGGAAGGAGAATTACTTGTGTTGTAAAACATCCAGCCTTGGAAAAGGACATCCGATATTCCTTCATATTAGATATACAGTGTAAGTAAATGATAATGTGTGCTTTTTAAACATTATTTGTTTTAACTTTATTCCTGTAACATAATTCTGTATCAAATTGTATTTAGTTTGAATATGTAGTATTCGTATATTGTTGTAGATTTTCCTTGTTGACATTTTTTCTTAATTAAAAAAAAATATTTTCATGGAAATTTCATTTAACCAGAACATTATTGTCAGTTTGTAAAGACAATGATTAAAGTTGCTATCTAACTTAAATTCTTTAGCCTTGTCTTTTTTAGACCTTAAAAATAGGCTAGACTTAGATGAATTGTGAAATTGGTACCTCAGAATGTTCAGTACTTAGAGAAAAACAGCTGCCTCTCCAATCCAGTTAATTTAGCTGTTGTTCATTTTTATGGATGCTACCCATGATACTTTCAGTAAGAATCTTTTATTTCCTAGATGCATTTTAATTAGCTTGAAAATTTGTTCTTTCAATATTATTTGTAGTCAGATTTTGTTGATGACATTCTAAGATCCTCATAAAGGTAAAACAGTAAAGTGATCATTGGGATAATACTAATCTTAGATAAAGTTCAAAGCTGGCCCATCCTGTGCTGCTTTTTTTCTTAAGAGATGCTCTCTTATGTGTGTATTTGTGTAGATATATATTTGTGTGTGTGTGGATGTCATATGTATATAATATATATGTGTGTATACTTTCCCCTTTTTATAAACTTTCTCACTTTTTATATATTCTTTGTGTAGCATTTTAAAATTGAGCAAGAGAAATGCAGATAGCTTATAGTAAAAATAATGAAAGCTAAGTAGGTTAAAGATAAAATTATGAAAATTTTATCTTTAATAAAATTTTCTTGTGTCATTTCCATCCATGCACAGATCATAAATTTAGATAGGTTTTTGAAGGAGATATTCTGTTTTTTGTTGTTTTGTTTTTTTGATATGACATGCATGAAATTTTAATCTACACATATTCATTACACTTGGTGTGATTGTTTTGAAAACTAATTATAAGGATCTTTTTCAACATTTATAGAGTTAAACTTGAGAAGTTATCTTATGTGGATTTTATTACCATTGTATTCTGGTGCAAATACAGTCCTAGTAGTCTCATTGTAATCTGTCAGAATCCATGAAGGGTTGGTTACAAGACTCCTGCTTATGCCAAAATCAGGCATGGTCCAGTCCTTTATGTAAAATGGCATATATTTGCATATAATATACACACATCCTCCTATGTTCTTTAAATCATCTGTAGATTGCTTATAATACATACTACAATGTAAATGTTATGTAAATAGCTTTAAATTCAATGTAAATACTATGGAAATAAAATAAATGCAGCAAATTCAAGTTTTTATTTTTGAACTTTTCTAGAATTTTTTTTTTTCCTGAATATTTTTCATCCACAGCTGGTTGAATCCACAAAAGCTGAACCCACAAAGATGGCTGGCTGTACTTTCTTTTCTCCTCATTTTTCTATCTTGTACATACTCTTCAATTTTTCTTTTGTCTTATAAAATTTAAATTCAGTTGTAAGTCCATTAGTATTTTTCTCATGTATTTTCTCTTCCCTTTGTCTAATAATGACTGAAATTTTCATCAGTTATGTAGACTATTATTTTTTGTTTACCTAAGTGCAATTTTAAAATATAAAAATATTTCTCCTGATGTAAGACTTGATATTTACAGCTTAGACTTATTGGCCTACACCTAAAATATTCTTATTCTTTCTTGCTGTTAATTAGACCCTATAAAACAGGTAAACAAAGTTTGAGGAGATAAAATCTTACATGAAAAATTCATATCTCAAAATTTAGAGGTATTCTTTTAGGATACTTTAATATCTATCTTATCCTCCATTGAAAATAAACAGATATCTGTACTGTTCTTTCAGCAACATTAATTATTACCAATTTTAAGTTAGAAAATGTTAATTCTTGATATTTATGAGGCAAGCCTTTTAAAATTATTAAGGCAATTGTACCTTAACTTTTTAGGCCTGCTCTCTGTCTGCTTTACTTGTCTCTCTCGCAGAAGGGTGGAGGGTCTCTGCACCTTGCTTAAGTATTATTTCTTTACCTTCTCGCTCATCATTCTGTATTTTTCTTTGTTAGCCCTTATAATGGATTTTTGTTAAAATTTTTAAAATGTTATCTTCCCTGTTAGCATTAGAATATAAGTATTATGATGGTTCAGTGAATGATTAGTATTGGAATTCACAGTTTGAAGGTATAAATTTATATTGATGTTAGATGTGCATAATTACTCATTTAATTATGTAGTACATTCGCTAAAAGACCTTTGGATACATTGAATGGATAAAAGTTCATGTTTTGGAATAGTTGAGGCCTCAGAAAATTTACTTTAGTTGTAATTATAGTAATTAAATGTATGATATTAACTATATTAGTTATAATTTTAATATAATTTTAACAATATTAATTGTAATATAACAATTATATTAATTAAATGTATGAATGTTATAATACATTTTATATTTTTTTATAATTGTTATCTCTTAGGGCATATTTCCTTTCACATTAAGCATTTCTTTAAAGACAATTTTATGTAGTGACTTTGTGCTTAAATGCCATGTCTCATTATCAAATTACTGTATTTTCTTTGTTCATATACTTCTGCATATTTCATAATAGGACTCATATTTTGCTTTTGGTGATTATAAGTTTGTGATATTCTTACATTGTGTCCAGAGTAACTAGAATTGTCCGTGCTTATATTTGTCTAGTGTTTGGTGCTCATTGTCCACTCATTCATTCATTCATTTTAGTTACCCAGAGCTTATTGAGTTTTTTCTTGTTTAGTTGCTGAGTTGTGTCCGACTCTTTGCAACCCCATGGACTGTAGCCTGCTGGGCTCCTCTGTCCATGAGGTAGATTTTCCAGGCAAAAATACTAGAGTGGGTTGCCATTTCCTTCCCCAGGGGATCTTCCTGATCCAGTGGTCAAACCCATGTCTCGTTGGCAGGCAGATTCTTTACCACTGAGGCACTTGGGATTGAATACTATATTCCTTATTTCTTATGTGTATGAGAGAAGGAAAGTACACAGCTTCTAAAGTTGTAAAGTTGTTAATATTTTATCATTGTATACTGCATCTGTTGTTAACAAAAGATAATCTGCTGTATAATGCATTTATTTTGTAGATGCTCCAGAGGTTTCAGTAACAGGCTATGATGGAAACTGGTTTGTAGGAAGAAAAGGTGTTAATCTCAAATGTAATGCTGATGCAAATCCACCACCCTTCAAATCTGTGTGGAGCAGGTAATAATGTTGATAGTTCTAAAGAGGATTTATTTAAAAGTCAAAAGTGTTCTTCAGTGTGTATTTGAAGTTGTTTTTATCAATGTAATATATGATGACAGTAATAGCTGGAAATTAAAGGTTTCTACGTGTTTTTCCGTTTCACAGACTCTCCCCGCCTTCCAGTCCCCTCAATTCTGTTTCTCAGGGGCTACCTTGGCAACTTTAGTGATTCCTCCTGACATTTATCATCATAGTTCTTAAACTTACTTCTTAAACTACTAATTTTTAATGCTGTCTATTGACTTATTATGAAAATGAAAATTTAGTTTTATATCTTCCTCTTGTGAGTCAGACTCTGGATCTTTGTCTTCTTTGGGCCAAATTGTCTCCTTTCTTATTTGTGTGCCTCCTGCAAGGACTTCTTCAGCCAAAAGCAGAGCTTTTCACCCTTGGCACTGCTGACATTTTGGGCTTGATAAATCTTTGTTGTTGGAGGCCGTCTTGTGGACTATAGAATATTTTAGTGGCATCCCTGGTCTTGCTTCTCTAGAGCCAGTAGCACACACTTTCCCTACTCTCAGCTATGACCACCAAAACTGTTTCAAGGCATACAAGATATGTCCCCTGGAGACAGAATTACTTCTGTCTTTTTGTCTGTCTTCTGTCTGGGAAACACTGGCCTAATGCATATATTGTTTTTCCTGTCTGTTTTCTGTCTGCTAAACGTTTGTTAACACATCTTGTATGATGAATTCTGCCTCCTGTTTTCTTTCTCCTTGTTGGTTTTTAATAGTTTTTTCATTCCTTTACTCCTGTTTTAGGTGGTATTTTGTGGGATCAGAGAAATAATATGTTTGGTTAACCTGTTGTCCTTAAGCAAAGATAAAGTTTTAAAGTAGGGAAGGACTTCCATTTACATTTTCTTCAAAGTGGGAAGCGGGCATTGGTTAAGATGTGTGATAGGGTATTTCTGAAAATCCTACACTTCTGAGTTCTCATTCTAGTGTCTGTACTTGGAGCAGTCTTTTGAATAAATCATTTAACCTTTCTAACCGTTTGTTTCCTCGTTGATAATAGTATTCCATAGAGTTTTTGTGAGGGTAAAGCTGATGAATCTAAACCATTTAGTGTAGGCACAAGAGCCTGTAAGTTGCTTAGTGTCCTTTGTTGTGAGTTTAATATGGTATTTATATTTTTCTAGCTTATTTGAATAAACACCTTTAAAGAATTATAAGCCATTTTTGTATTTCTGAGAATTAAAGGGATTAAAATTTAGGGCCCAAAATATAGAGCTAATTGGTAAGATACATAGATTGCATATTCATTCTTGTACTTCTAGAAAAAGAGTTCACTTTTTGAAAGCTGATGTTTGTAAAAGCGTTCTTTCCAAAGTCCTCTTGTGCAAGGAAAAAAATACAGAGTATTTTTTTGATTCAAGATTATTATTGGTAATAAGTTTAAAAAGTTATGATCTCAAGAGTCTAATAAATCTCACTAAAATGAAAAAAAAAAAGTCCTCTTAAGAAGAAGATACGACGTTTTTGTCTAATCAGTCACCAGCCCAGGATTGATGCTCGGGGCTGGTGCAGCGAGATTTCCCGGGGGGGAGGGAGGAGGGAGGGGGGTTTCGGAGGGGAAGCATATGTAAACCCATGGTGATATCATGACAATGTATGGCAAAAACAATAAAAAAAGAAAAAGAAAAAGAAAAAAAAATAATTTAAGAATATTACCTTTACCCTTTAATGCTAAATTAAGTCATAGCAACTCTAAAAGGTTTTGTTGGTTGTTTGGATCACAGAACAAAATCCTATCTCTAGTGTTGATTTGTTTCTTTGTACCTTTTCAGTGTTCTTTGTTCTTACTCCCTTTGTAATTAGTTGGTCTACTAATGTGCTTAGATCACTGAAAACAAGACCAAATCTTTCTTTCTTGTGCATTTCAGCAATACTAGCAGAATAGAGTATGGTAAATGGTTGAGTTCTTAATAATTAAATAATGGATGACTGAGTGAATGAACTTTTTGAAAATCTGCTTAACTCAAACTATAGTACTAGTTGAGTACCTGGGTTTACTTCACTTTTTATCCTCTTATCTTAATAAAAATAATTTATGGCCTTTAAAAACACTTTCCAAATAAAGACTTAATTGGTTCCTCCTCACTCCACGTGGGATATACCCTAACATGGAAAAATGATGTAAAGCAGTATACACTTAGTTCCATTGCAATGAATAGCTTTAGAGTTCTTACAGTGAACTTTTATTGGTATTATACTTTAGAGTAATGTGTACACCAGATAGAATCTTTTAGCCTAATTAGTATAAAAGTCATTTTAAAAGAGTTATTATTGATAGCAAATGTGCCTTGGTTTTTACTGTCACAGATGCCTACTTTATGAATAAAATTATTTTGTAAGAAGACCTTATTGGTGCTTTGGAAGTTAACCATCTTTAGAGTAGAGTGCAGTGTAAATTTATTTGCTCTGTATTAAATGTTACTCTTTAAATATGTTACAGAAGGTGCTAAAATATTATCTGTGCTAAAGTGATGACTTTCACTATGAAAATTGTAGATACATCATGTATGGATTCATAATTCACTGAGAATTATTTTAATTCTTTTAAGACTATGGGTATGTTTTTAAATACTTATAATTTTCCAGTTTTCTGAATATAATTCTTTAAAAATCAATAATTTTTTTCTCTCCTTCTTTCCTGTTTCCTCTAATATGTTAGCCTACCTTCACTTATATGAATTGACATTTTGAAAGAATGGGTGTTCTAAATGGGTGTTCTTTATCTGTTGGTTCATCTCTACTAAAATGAAAATTCATAACTTACATGCTTTTATTTCATAGTGAATTTTACCTAAAGGATGCTGATTCTTTCTCTAACAACTGGAAAGTGTAATATCTTACTTAAATAGTTGTCAATGAATAGAATCTGAAGGTATTTAATTTCATGCTTTTTAAAATCTAGGTTAGATGGACAGTGGCCGGATGGTTTATTGGCTTCAGACAATACTCTTCATTTTGTCCATCCACTGACTTTCAATTATTCTGGTGTTTATGTCTGTAAAGTGACCAATTCACTTGGCCAAAGAAGTGATCAAAAGGTCATCTATATTTCAGGTAAGTTACTACCTACTCTCAAAATGAGCTATGTAGATTATTTCTATAACAACAGTAATAACAATAACACTAAGATGGAGGCAGTAATTTGTACTTGTGAAGATACATATTCCTCAGTGTGAGGTTTTCCAAATAATCTAAAAGAAATGTGATGATGTAACTCTACCTGAAATTCATATATAAAGTGGCATTCCATTACTTAAAAATTGTCAAAATGACTACACAATAAGTTCATATACATTTTAAGACCTAGGCATATAGCTGATTTTTCAGTTATAATATTACATATAGTCTACCTTTCTAGATTCTTTTGTATTTATACCAAAAATAAATAGTGGATTTTTTGTTTGCTTTTGGCAGCTATTCTGCACACAAGTATCTTTAATAAATAAAATATCCATTTTGATGACCTTTCTTATTAAATATCATTGTCACTCAATATGAGATTATGAGATGAAGTGGCCATGCTACTGAAAATGTGCCGATTAAATAAAATTTAAGATGTTTTTTTCTGGTTGGTCCATAAGCCAGTAACAACTTAGATTTTATGCATTTCATTTGTTTCACTGTGAATGTTTTCATCAGTTTGAGTATAAATTTGGGCTTTTACAAAACATAGCTGGAGCTAAAAATATATATTTCCTGGATGTGACTATAAATAATAAATTATCAGTGGAATGCTTATTTATAAAGATTATATAAATATTTTAAGCATCTCCTTCTTGAGTATAAGAATATAGTAATCTTTATGTCTAACAAATGGAAAATGGGAGGAAAAAAGAGAACCTTGAGAAATACAGGTTTGTATAGTAATTTGATAAGAGTTATCTTTGTTCAGTCTAAAACTAAATTTTTAAAAATTGAGCTATACTTAATTTAAAATGTTTCGGGTGTATAGCAAAGTGATTCAGTTTTATATATGTACATATATATATTCTTTTTCAGATTCTTTTACATGATTTTAGAGGAATTTTAAGCTTGCATTAATGTTACATTCTTTGTCCTCTGTGATGTCTTAGTCTAAGAACAGTTCCCCATATTATTTTGCATGGTATTTATCACAGTTTGTAGTTGTATACTTACTTATTTACCTATTATCTGTCCTCATATTTAAACAATCTATATTTGCTTCATTATTGTATTCTTAGCACTTAGTGCATGGCAAATGGTAGGGACACAGGTTTTTTTTTTCTTGCATGTAGCTCACAAGCAGATTAGAGTTTTGTGCATATCTAGCTAGTCTTTCCTGCCAGTAGCAGTGCTTTGATAACTCTATTAGTATATTAGTCTCTTTTTCTTCCCTTAGAGGTTTTTTATTAGAAAAGAACGTTGAAGCCACAGGAAATCCATATTTAAAATGTAGTTACCTAAGGACTGCATACTTATTATTTCTGTTGTACAAAATTTGGTATGGAATATTTACTTATAAATCCTAGGCTCAATGTGTTCTAGTTTTGTAATCATTTAAATATCAAGGCTCAATTTTAGCATCTTATCAATTGGTGATTTACCAAATTTATATCATTGGTATTCTGGGTCCATTTCCCAGTACTAGTTACTTGTGTGTCCCACTGTCTATTAGTGATCATTAACTCCTTATGGGGGCTTCAGCGGTGGCACTAGAGGTAAAGAACCCACCTGCTAATGCAGGAGACCTAAGAGATATGGGTTCAATTGCTGGATTGGGAAGATCACCTGTAGGAGGACATGACAACCCATTCCAGTTTCTTGCCTGGAGAATCCCATGGTCAGAGGAACCTGGCAGGGTATAGCCCATAGGGTCGCAGAGTCTTATACAACTGAAGCAACTTCGCACACACACACAACTCCTTATATGTAGAAGTATAATATGCATTCAAAACTCATTCAAAAGATGAGTTCATCTTATGCCTTTTGCCATGAAATCTCTTCCTCTAATAGTGTTTATTTGTCTTTTAGTTATTGGTATCTCTGTCAGTACATTTGCTCAGGGCATGAAATCCTTGATACTTATTCTTGACTTTGATTTTTTTCTCATACCACACCCCATCCATCAACAAATTGATCTGAACTCTCTCATGTTATATACAAAACCTTACCAATTCTCTACTTCCTTTGCCAGTATTCTGGCACAAATCATCAGCAAATCTTGCTTCTCTATAGAACAGTCATTTAATATTCCTACTCTTCAGCCTGTCATCAATTGAGCAGCCAGATTAACCCTTTTAAAGCGCATGCCGATCACATCAGTCCGCTACTCGAAACTTTCCATGGACTTCTCGTTTTGCCCACAATGAAAACCAGATGTTTACAGTGATTTGTAGCTCTGTACATGTTCTGGTGCTAGATTACCTTTTTGAGCTCACGTCTTATTGTAGCCCTTGCTTGCTTGGCTTCAGTCATACCGGCCATTTGCTGTTTTTGAACACAGTAGGCACATTTCAGAGTCATTGGCTCTGCTGTTTCCACTGCTGAGAATACTCTTCAGATATCTTCATACCTCTTTCCCTCACTTCCTTTAAGTGTTTGCTCATATATCACCTTCACAACTGTATTTAAAATTGAAACTGCTCTCTTCTCATCCCTTTCCTACTGTCTGTCTTTCATCTCTCTGCCTTATTTTTTTCTCTGTGGTACGTATTACCATGTGATAGACTACATATTTGGTTTTATTTATATGCATGCCTATTTTTATCCCCATTGGAACATATGTTCTTGAAGGCAAGATTTTTGTCTGCTTTAATCAATACTATATTGTCACCAATTGCAGCAATATTTAACACATAACAAATGTTCAGTAAACTTTTGTTGCATGCATGAATACATTTAAGAAGAAAATAAGAAAGAACAATAACTTCAGAATTTGCATTTATGTAATTTTATTTTTCTTGACAAAAATCCTAATGTAACACTGATGATAAACTTTACACATTTTAAAATCAACTTCTACCAAGTCTTATAAGAGTGGAAACAACATGTTGAGTAAATATGAAAAATCAAATTAATTACCACTAAATACTTCAGAAAAAGATGGCATTATATGAATGATCAGAAAGTTAGTCTTTTTTCATTGTGAGTTATATGTTCATGTTTTCCTCCAGGACAGCGTTTTTATCTCAGTAATAAAATTTATATTTCAAAATTTCATTACTGATTTTTTTAAAATATTTGTAAAATGAGTATATCATATGACTGGAGGCTAAAAGCTAACCCAGAACAGAATAGAATTATTAGCTCTGAGAGAAGTTATTTGAAATTTTGTTACACATTTTCCCACATTGGCATGCATTTTTTATATTCAGTATCCAAGATTGCAATATACTACTTTAGTTATTACTCAGTGTGATACAGTGACTCTGTCCAGTACTAACCAACTACATGAAATTGTGTTTTTCTAGTTGCTTTTGATGTGGGTTTTTTCTCCTGATACCTCTTACTTCTCTGAGAATAGAGAAGCAGATTTTCATGTATCACTTAAGTTCCCTCATGCCTTAAAAAAAATCAAAGTATATTCCTGTGCAAATCTTGAATTTCAAATAAAATTGACTTGATCCAGGAATATTAAACACACTTAACTTAGCAGTCCTTAAATTATAGTGTTTATAGATTTTGTTTATTTAAACAATTTATATAGTCTGAAAGAAAAAGGAACCAATTCATTCCATTTTTAACATAGTAATTATTAGGCTAAAACGTACTTATAGCAACAGAGGTTTTGCTGGACTATTTATTTTCCTATTTGACAGGACTCAATTCATTTGAAAAGGAAAGTTGAGAAGTTGTATATGGAGAACTCAGAATCTACTAGTTTATTACATTTGTTATATATTTACTTACCACATTTAGCAAAGAATATTAAAAAAAAACAGCATTAATACAGAATGCTGTTGGGAAGGATTTCTAAATCTTGATAAATAAGTAGCTGTTAGTTGCCTCATTTCACAAATATGAATCTCACAGTAATTATCTTGGAGTATAGCAAAATTGGTAAGCAGGAATAAATGTCTCATGTGACTCATCATATGTCTGTTGCTTAAGGTACAAACTATAAAGTTTAGTAATAGTCCCTTTTTCATGGAATTTATTGACAGTGTGAGGCTATTCTGTTTTTTCTTTTTTTTAATAGTTGAGAAGGAGATGGTAGGTTAAAAAAAATTTCCAGAACCATTGACTAAGTTTTTTAAATAGATTTTTTGGGAGGGTTACTGTTTTTTTTTTTTTTGTAGTTAGATTTTCTGAAAGCTGTATTTTGTTAAATCTCAGTTAAATAAACAGTAGATGTCCATTTATGTTTACATAAAGAACATTGCAAGTAGAAATAAATGTTGGTGATTTTTTTGAAGAATACTTCATAAAAATGTACAGTTATGTATCTTATGTTTGGTGAAAACTCAGGCGTACTATTCCAAGAAAAATACCATTTCATTAAGAGCTATCACAAACTTATAATTTTAAATCATTAATTAGGTAATTTGTGTTTTTGTTTAAACATGCTGATGCCCGTTTAGTGTAATACTTTTTTCTTTGGTAATCATTATAAAGACGACATTGCATACGTAAAACTCTTCCATTAGTCCTCATCAGAAAATACATGAGTTATCTTATAAATGATTAATTTTTAATATCCTAGTCTGTCAAGTTGGCTTGGATTATATGAGGCTTTACTACTTTTATAGTAGAAATACTACTGTTCCACAATTTTAAGATTGAATTTATTCAGCTAGTGATTATGTTCTCACAAATTAGAACTCTTCTTTGATTCACTTACATATACTATGATAAATAATATTCACTTCAAGGTACTTGACTGGATTGCCTGTTATATTGGTTTACACTCATAGAAAATTACTTATAATGTACTTGTTACATTTTATACTGTACTTGCTAAATTTTTACCACATTCTGTACATATGGCATTCCGTGATGAAACCTGTTTCAGTAAGTATTTTTCTTTAGCTTGTAATTTTAGAATAACTTACCCCATGTAGATTTAGTATTTTTCTAACAATCACTTTTTAAAAGCTCTGTCAGTACCACTCATTTAAAAAATAATTATAGGAAACTATCATTTGGATCATTTGTTTTTTATCAATGAAGAAATCAAGAATTTTAAACTCATCCTTTCTTCAAACTCTAGAATTTTGTGTAACATGACCTACAAATACCACTTAATTGATGATTAACCAATCTTTATTTTTTACTATTTATGTTTAGTTGCTTTTTAATATTAATGGCTATTTACTCTATAATCTAATGGCAATACACAGGGTCATTTGCATCTAATATTTAAGTATCATTAGAATGTTCTCTCTAAAATATTAGCTGCTCTTTTTGAGACTCCATCCTAAAGCAATGTGACATTGAATTTTGCATATACAGTTGAAATTTCTCAAATTTCTTAAATGTTCAGATATCTTACCCATGGGATATAGACACGATGATGATATTTTTATAACACTTTACAACATGTTTTTTCTTTGTCTTTTAGTCTCATTTGGTAATAGCCCATGATTGGCTAACATAGTATAAATATGTACTCTTTATTTTTTAGATCACTAAATAATGGTATATACTACATACATGCTTTCTAAAATTTAAAGCATTTTCTTTATTTAAGGAAAATATTTTTGAGAGAATTACTAAGCCAGCAGCTTATACTACGGCCACTTAACAATCTATAGTTTTTCATTCTTTTAAAGATAAGTTCACCTCTTACAAAAGATTAACTTTACTAGGTAAAGATGGATATTAAGAGAACATAGTTTAATTTTTTCATTCTTTTACTTTATTATTCTGTTATTTCCTTATGCTACTGTACTGGCTAAGAAAATGTACATTCGAATGATTTGATTTAATTTTTTGATAATGATAATTCTTAAGCCAGCTGTATAGTATATATATATAACATTTAAATAATATTCTTCATTTAAAAATATTTTTCTTAGAGTACAATATTATGCTTAAACTTGGAATAGAAAATTTAGGATTTATACCATGCATAATTTTTCACTTTCCTTCTGTGATTGGTAACTGACTGAGTGTCAGTTTTGTTATTTAAAAAATATACATACAGAAGTATCACTACCCTCTAATTTTAAATTAAGAATGAAAAACTATTGTTACTGTGAATATATTTTCATTAACTGTGCTATCTTTTCAACTTGCTGCTGAATCAGCCTGCATTGACATTCTTTGCCTTTCTGTGTCTTGTCTATCTTTACTTTTTCCATTAGATCCTCCTACTACTACCACCCTTCAGCCTACAATTCAGTGGCATCCCTCAACTGCTGACTTCGAGGATCTAGCAACAGAACCAAAAAAATTGCCCTTCCCATTGTCAACTTTGGCAACAATTAAGGATGACACAATCGGCACGATCATTGCTAGTGTAGTGGGTGGGGCTCTCTTCATAGTACTTGTAAGTGTTTTGGCTGGAATATTCTGCTATAGGAGAAGACGGACGTTTCGTGGAGACTACTTTGCCAAGAACTACATTCCACCATCAGATATGCAAAAAGAATCACAAATAGATGTCCTTCAGCAAGATGAGCTTGATTCTTACCCAGACAGTGTAAAAAAAGAAAACAAAAATCCAGTGAACAATCTAATACGGAAAGACTATTTAGAAGAGCCTGAAAAAACGCAGTGGAACAATGTAGAAAATCTCAATAGGTTTGAAAGACCAATGGATTATTATGAAGATCTAAAAATGGGAATGAAGTTCGTCAGTGATGAACAGTATGACGAAAATGAAGATGACTTAGTTTCACATGTAGATGGTTCCGTAATTTCCAGGAGGGAGTGGTATGTTTAGCAACCACTAAATATGACTTAATGTACAATGTTTCATTCATACTAGTTGATCATTTTCAGATTGTTCATACTTTTTCTTGGGGGAAGAATAAGCTTTTTCAACTTGATTTTCAAGCTTACTTTTTATATTCTGATTTGACAAATGGAAATGTAAAATCTGGGTTCAATGTATCTGAGCTGCTTTACAATTTTTTTTCAATGCTATACTACTGTCTCAAGATTTAAATTTTAATGCAGAGTACTTTATTGGTCTGAGGCACACAGGTAAGAAGAAATGTCGACATTAAATGTATGACTTTTTGGTACAAAAATTAAAGAAACAAACAAAAAAAAGGAAACTACCTTGGCATTGTGTATTAAATGTTTACCTAAGACTATATAATCTCAACCATAATGTTTGTTGAACATATACCTCTCAAAATTTATCACCACTAAATGATATTACATCTAAATTGACTATAAAACTAATTCAAGAAATGTTTATATTTTTAGTATACAAAAAATTCAGCCTGATGAAACACCTTTTCTTTTCAAGCATTGTTTTTTTATGTTTCTATACAAATGGAATCTTTACCTCTGCATTTTAATGAGCCTTGCCATAATTACTGTAGAGTGGCTTTCAAAGGTATTTTGTTGCACTAAAAACTGTGATAGTAAACTCAGTGAACATGATGTGTGCAAGAGCATAATTAGCTGATCAATATTTTTGTCCAAAATACATTTAAGAGTAATAAAAACATGCCTTTTAAACATAATTATTACAATTTTTTTTCATCTCTGGAAGACAGTGCTTATGTTCTCATGCGAACGTTGGTACATGAAGTGGTAGTTTTGTTTTAATGCTTTATGTGTTAAATATAAGAATAATAACGAGAAGATGGTACATAGTTTAATAGAGTGTAGAGAGGGCATTTCACTATATGAAAAACCATGTAAACAAGCAAACAAGCATTGGAGTACCATTTTTTAAAAAATAAGACAGATGTCAGACAAGAATCTGTGTAAAGAATGTGGTAGACCATCTTGTTTTAGTCATTTATTATTGATGTTGTTCAAACGGGTAAACATATATATAGGAAAAAATAGAATAAACTTGGAGATTTGAGATTTAACAAGAAAAAAATCTTAGTTATAGAACCATTCACTAACACTTGCTGATGGATGTTGTCAAACCATCCCCTCTTTTCTCCTAAATGTTTGTATGTTTCAAAATTTTTGTTTTTCCAATTAAAACTGGAAACATCATGAGGTTTTTTGTTTTGATTTTTACATAATTAAGTTTATTCTTTCCAAAAATCATGCATCTTTTGCAAAAGATATCTTACCTAAATCTTCAAATGTGGATCTTCTTTGTGAGGTAGTTAAATTGCTTCCGCAGTGGGATTCTATACAACTATAATAATGACAACTATTTTATAGCCCAAAGAATATGTTTTCCCTGTTGATGATTCATTTGAAAAAAGGACTGTAGAATTGCCTTTAGATGTTTTGCTGTGGAATAGAAATAGAAAAGTTAGTAGGAAAACCCTAAATTGACTTATTTTGTTAGTAAAGACAAGTAGTTGTTTGTTTGTTTTTTTTTTTTTGCCTTCTCAACCTACCCCTTCTCAATCCTCATCAGATCTAAAAAATATATATATTTTTATAAAGCAAAGTTCTAACATGTTGATACAATTTTGCAAGTAGTGAAGGCTTTAATCTCAATGATTATAACAGTTTATTTTAACTAGCAGTATTTTTTGGAAGTTTGAAATCTATTTTCTTTGTCTCCCTCAAACGCTTAGTATAACAGTAAAGTATTGGTTAAGGATACAATTACCTAAAATTCGCTGATGTCTTGTTGAAAATATTTGTTTTAAATACAGTTTACCACTGACAAATATAAAGACTCTTTGGTCTAAATCATTGGAAGAAAAACTTTCTTAATAATACCCTATGATTGAAGTGACTTTTAATTTAAATGTCAGCAATGATATGGCCATAGAAAGATGAGTCTAAAGCTTTTTTTCTTTGGAAGATGTAAACTTGTGCCTTTTTTGATCAAAATCTCATCTTTGGAACAGTGATTTGAAGTGCTGTATGAATTTGAGAAGAGTAATCCCATTTAGAATATCATACAAATCTCTATTTGAGTCTGATCTGAAGGGAGTTAGCAGTGTTTCAGGAGCTGGATTTTAGAAGTATTAATATCTACTTAGTGATCGTGAATTTCCTTTTAAGTTGTGGTCATTATGTGGTTAGGGCTTTTTGTTTAGTTTTTACTGGGTTGGTTTTGTTTTTGGCAGTAGAGGGTGACATGGAAAACTGCAAGTGAGTATTTGATATATTCTGTATCCTTAATCCAAAACATTTGGCAAGCTAAAAGTCTTCAGAATTTTAAGAATCTGCTACTAATGCTTAAGACTTTCTAAAGCATTGCACTGTTGTTTATTAGAACTTTATATATGTTTACTGTACATAGAGACTTGTTTGTAAACATAGTCATATTAATAAACATTTTGTTAATTTTGAATATCAGTAATGTACACAGCTGACTGATGAGTTGAACTCCTTCTCTCCTTGGAAAAGATGGCAGAATAGTTTTACTATATTTGCCCTTGTTTATATTTATTACCTTTATCTTTGGACCGGTTTTTCATTTTTGTATTCACTTTAGCGTTTTCTTTCACACTGGTTAAAATACTTGTACAGTGGAGATTAATTCAACTCTTTTTCCCATTTTTATTGAAATGTCTTGAAACTTTAATAGGATAGGGGTTAACTTTAAAAGTGATATTTGAGAAGTACTTTATAGTTGAAAGATTTAGTATTTTACCATGTGCCTAAAAGGTTTCCATTTGATAAGTCTAACATTAAAAAAATCGTTAAGCTTTTTCAGTAGTAGGTTTTCAGTAGTAGTATTGCTTCTGATAGCCATAAATAGGAAAGTTTTATAATGGTATCCCTGGCTGAATGTTTAGCACAAGAGGCTGTAGGAAGTATAATGTATATGTGCAGAAATTCAGAGAAATGTAGCAATATTAGATGTGAAAACATCTGATTTGAGTTTGATTTTGCATTTGGTAAATACTGCTAAAACAAAAGTATGAACAAGAAGTTATTAATCTGTGGAAGTAATCAATGTAAAGTATAAGAAAGAAATGGTACCCATATTGATTTTTTTAATTTTAACAGGAATTATTTACAGATTGAATTGTTTTTCTTATTTACTTGTTGATGTATCATCCATAAAAAGCTCCTTTCTCAAATTTTTGGTATGTTGGGATATATTTAATTTTGATTTGTACCAGGGATTTTTTTTTTAATCAAGTTACTTATCCAGTGGTAGCCCCAATAGCTGCGCAACAAATCTTTAAATAAAAGTTTTTTAAAAAAATTCTTTAGAGGCATATTTCTGTAACAAGCCTATGGTTATGGATTACCTTTTTGATCCCCAGAGAGAGAGAGTGTGTGTGTGTGTGTGTGTGTGTATGTGTCTCTGTAACCTAGTTCCCTTTAATTAATGATGTTTTGTCGAATTAGAAACTAATTTAATTTCTCTTTCCAAACAAACCATACCAGGTTAAGGATACAGTTAAATAGAATTTGAGGAACCATTTGGGATAAAATTTACTTTTCATTAATCATAGAATTCCTATCTCATAGATACATATAATCAGTAACATTCCCCAGAGTCATAAATTGTCTTATCTCTTTAGCCCTAGCAGTTAAAATGTTTTAAGTGTTTTGCTGTGACTTTGACATGTCAGTTTTTTATATGTTAACTTTCAGTTTGGGATTAACACATTCCATAAGATATTTTTTAAGTTGATATTTAGTATTTTTACCTTACAGTTTATGAGCTGCTTCAAGTAGGAATAACATTGATTCTTATTCTTCTCCTTGTTCCTTATTTCTGACCTTTAAAATTATAATGCAGGGACTCCCTGGAAAGCCAGTGATGTAGACTCTGTGCTTCTACTTTAGAGGGCTTGAGTTCAGTCCTTGGTCAGAGAATGATCTCACATGCCCTCACATGCTGCATGATGCAGACAAAAAAAATAAAAAATTAAAAACTTGAAAGCCTAAGATATTTAAACTAAAATAAAATTATGATACACTTTTCCTCTAAACTTTAAACTATTTTAGAGCAAGCAGCACAGGGTTTTTTTCCCCCCCAAATAACTTACAATTTGACTGGATTAAGTTTGATTTCATTCTTATTATAACAATAAAAATTCATGCACAAAAGAATCATTGAGTAGTATACAAAATATACCAACTTTTCTGTTTTCAGATTGTTTCTATTAATGCATTTGTTTTCTTCTGTTATATTCCAATAAGCTTTGCTGTTTTTTTAAAAAGTGTGACTACTTTGAATTGAGTAGTGATAGATTTCCATCAAGAGCTTAAAACCAAGAATTGCTTACAAAAGCTTTCGCTATATACCTGCGCTTGGGGTCATTTCTTTTCTTGAACCTTGATAATAGTTTTATCATGTTCATTTCAATTTTGAAGGATAAAGCGATTCAGTTTTATGATATTTTATTTCACTTGCCTTGGGTTGGCTACAGAGTCCATTCAGATTTTTCCATAGGATGTTACAGAAAAAACGAGAATGAACTTTTTGGCCAACCAAATAGCTGCTTATACTGCCTAGGCACTGTGGATAAAGCCTAGTGAAAATAGTAAAGTATAAGTTATTCTCAAAACTTGAGACTAATTCAAGACTTCATTCCCTTTTATGCATAATATTTCTATATAGACATGATACCTTAATTTTCACAGACTCAGTTATGAGAAATATTTCAGGAAAAACCTAGTCTTGAAGGGACAATTTGATCTAAAAGTTAGAGGTAACAAAACTTAGAGGCTTTGACTTGTAAAAAAAATTATTTAAAAATATGCAAAAGTAAGAACAATGAAATGAATGTTCATGTACCTGCTTCAGTTATTGACTGTTCTTGGTCAGTCTTGTTTCATTTAAACTATCTGCATAATCCCTCCTGCCATTATTATTAGTTCATCTGTAAGTATGTCAGTCTGTAACTTGAAAGATAAGAAACATTTAGAAAAAGTAATCACAGATTCATTACTCTGCCAAAATGAATCATTCCTAATATCAAGTATCCAGTTACTGTTCAAATTTCTAATCATCTCTTTTTGCAGTTTTAGCTAGTAACCAAATATGATCCATACATTGGTTGGTTGAAATGCCTTTTAATCTGTGTGTTCTTTATGTGCTGTTTTCCACTCCCACATTTCTCCCATGCAATGTTTTGGGAAGAAACAGCTTCGTTTGTCCTGCAGTTTTCCAGTTTGGATTGTGCCAGTTGCTTGCACCTCTTGCTTTCATCTCTTGACAGATCTAGAGCCTTGATCAGATTAATTTTTAATTTTGGGGAGCAAGATTACTGCTTAAATGGTGGTATGTTGCTCTGTCAGGCACATAGTACCTGGTTTTCTTGCAATATTAGCAGCAATTTGATGCTCAAAGCCTAGACTTACTGACAGGGAACCTACATAACATCTAGATCTGTTAATTCTGTTTTTTTACCATACCATGTACTTTGATGTTTTAGTAACTGTGTTCATGGTGCTCCTTGACCTGAAATTGTATTTCCTCCCTTTGCCATACTGGGAAATCAGTCTGTATTCAAGATCCAGTTCAAATTATAGCTTAATGAAACTTTTCCCCTCAGAATTAATAACTGCTCTTCATAATTTCTTTTTTATCAGCATATATCTCCTCTACTATAATATCACATTATTCTAGTTATTATCTATCTTCTCTAGATCTGTGGTCTTCAACTGAAACTTGACTGTACCTATCAGTCAAGTTTCATATGTAATCCTCATATGTAGAGTTTATAAATTATGTGTGTACTACCATAGAAGTTTTCTGTATGCATTATAAAATATTCAAAAGTGAAAAAATTTTAATTTGATAAAGTAACATTTTAAAAGATAAATTATTTTCACTAAAAGAGGAATCTTTGAGTAAATAATATAATTGTACCTCATTTTGAAAGTTAACTTTTTTCCTCACTTAAACATTTTTGAGAAAAACCATATGATTAAATGTGCTTCATTTGTTTTTTCATCTTGGTTTTACACTTTTTGATTCAGTGATTAAAAGTTTTAAGTCCATGTTAAGTATATTTTGACACTGGTTTTTATATATGGAAGCTCAGTTACCTCTCGGAAACAAGTAGATTCAAATGAAAGATGTACATTTTTAGGGACCTTAACAGTTTTCATCCCAACTACTGTTTTTAGAGCTAGTCTTCATGTTCGTGGTGTTTGGTTTTTCGGTATCAATGCCAATCACCCTCACATTAGCTATTTTATTTCAGCACAGTATGGGTTTAGTGTGAGGTTTTTTGTTAAAAAGGAGTGAATATAAATTTATATTTTATTTGGTTTCTAATTATTTGATCTGAGGAGAGCTTGATTTGTTGCATCTAATTAGGTTGCCATGATTTTATTTCATAATGTAACATGCAGTTTAGGTGTTATTTGCATTGCCATTTTGGAGGATTTTGTTTTGTTATTTGTGCCTGTGTTATTGGTATTCATTCTGTCAATTCTTTGCAGGAATGACCTTTACCAAGAATAAATGCCTACTAGTATATAACATGGGTTAGTGCTGATACCCTCACTTGGTTTATGAGTCAGATGTTCACTTGTCACATAGAGTACCCATGTCATGCCTCCTTTACATTTTTTATTTTTCGTTAAATCTAGATAAATTTTTAGTTCAGCTGAGCTCCCATATGTCATAATATATCTATCACAAGATGCAGAACATGATGAGAGGGACAACCAGGTGAAGATGTAACTATCTACTTTCGTTTGGTACTGTCCAACTCCACACTCCCCATAGGATATTTTGGGTGCCCTGATGGATGGACCTACTAGGGCTACCAGTGCTAATCCCTAGTAGTGCAATGCTAATTTTTATTAAATGCCTTCTCCCTCTTTTATTTTTAGATAAGTGAACATTTCTTTCTATACTTCATTGGAAAATAAATAATTTTATGGATTCTCTAACTCTGTTTTGAGGATTTTGTTCTCTATTGTGAGGAGAGGGACTGTAATAGTTACTCTTGCATTCCTAGCACTTATAACAAGACCTGACACACATTAAGTTACTGTTGGTAATTTGTTGGATGAAAATCTGAGGAGACCCTCCTGACTCAAATAGAGGACCTTCATTAAAAAGTAGTGAGATATATATATATATATTTATATATAGAGAGAGGCTTAGATGTCATATTGAAAAGATAAGTGTTAAAAGGGCTTTTTATGAAAAGTGAGAGTGGGGCATATTTATCGGGAAAATTGGTAATACAATAACATGTAGTGTGGGAATATTTGTGTATTTTAAATCCAAATAAAAGTTAGGATGATAAGTTTGTAGAGTATCATATTAAGCTGTGAATCAGCTGATGGATTACATAAGTTTTGGTGAAGGAAATGAAAACTGGATGAAACTTAACATTTCAGTTAATTGTTACGATTTGGTGTTTTAACATAAGTATAATAAAGGAATATAGATTTCTATACTCATTTTAAAATGGTTTTAGCAAATTGCCAGAAACACATATTTTAGTCTATAGAATAGTATTTAACTTTTCAAAACTATAAAAGTGCCTCAGTTTCAGATGTGAATTAAGTGAACACATGTTTGAATAGCTTTTATATAGGTTTTATTTACTTGTATCAGAGTGATAACATGGACTTTAATTCAATTTAATATCTGTAATATTTGTATATTTTTCAAAAACTAATGAAAATTATTTGTAACTGATTTTTAATAGTTTTCTCCATAAGACAAATATATGGTGTCTTTATATTTCTGTGGATAGTATACTTTGGTTGTACTGAGGAATGCTTTTTTGGAGGTGGTTTCTAATGTATATGGATTCATAAACTGCCATGATAACAGGAATATGTTCTTTTGGGAGACATGCACCAATCCTTTAATACTAAACATTTGAATGTTTGCCATTTTGTTTTCTGCTGCTTATAAACGTATAATTAGATTTAGTAGAACATCTTAAGTGATGGTAAGATAACGCTGCTTCATGTCTATCACTCAGTAAACTAGCTTCATATTTAAAAATGCCAAATTTTTGTACATTTGATTACTTAATTTTTCTTTTTCATCTGATTTTTTTGGAGTATAGAGACTCTATAGATTATGTGGACAGAGATCTAGGGAGGCAGTGTTGGGGCTAAATTCTCAAATTTTGTCAAAAATCTTTGACTTGAATGTCAGAAACTTCAACTTTTCATTTACATTTCATACTACCGTTCATCACCTGTTAATACCTTAAAACCTTAATGCTCTTAAATGTATTATTCTTAAAGACTTGAAGAATTGAAAAAAATCAAAAAGGAAACATGAAATTATGGCATATATGTACTTGACATAAATTAGTTTACCTCTGTAGAGTAGGATATCCAGTTGGTAAATGGATTCATACCTAACTTTTCTTCCATTCTTATTTTAGCACTTACTAGCCTGTTCTGATACTAAGAAGAGGTGTGCAAAAAGATGTTAGACATGATTAAAGAATGAAGGGAACCAGGTGAAATAAATATGCTCAAATATTTATTGAGATAGAAGGAAGAGTGATGGTATACATATAATCAGCTCTCAGTTATGGAATTCTAAAGCTTGAAATTAGAGGACTAGGAGGGCAGAATTAGATAAGTAGACCATAACTTAAATGTTTAAAGAATAGTATCTATTTAGACTTCAAAATTAACTTCAGGATATTAAAAATAGTACATTTTCAGAATTAGGATATTAAAAGTTTGATTTTGTTTTATTACAAAGCACTACCAAATTTAATACTGCTAAGATTAGGTGAAAGGCTTTCTTGTAGGAGATGTGAGGTTTGATGAATTTATAATGATGTGTACCTTGAAAATCTTAATTTGGACTAATTACATTCAAAAAGTAACCTGAGTGTTTGAAAAATAATTTCAGAAGTATTACTGTAAATATGGTATAACTTTGTCATTATCATCAAAGTAAGAACACTCAAATTTAAATTCTCCATACTTGGGCAAAAGTGATAGGGTTACTTTACTCCTTAGGAAAAGAAAAACTTCTCTTAAAAGGAAACTTTAGACTAGTATGAAATAGGTAGCATACTTGACACATGGGGATTTTAAAGAAATTTTGCCTCTGACAAGGTGTATGATGTTGGTCAAATAACCTTTGCATTGTAACATTAAAAGGTCTCAATTGGCCTATTGTTAAAACCTGAATGCAAAACTATTAATTTATATGGTGGGAAAAAGTGATAATATAGATGAGAAGATTAGCCCTAAATCATCCCAAGTCTCTTCTACATTTATAAAAGCAGAGTATATTTGGTTTGGTTTTCAAATTTTTTTCTCATGTAGCACATAATCAAATGGAGTTAGTATTGGTTAGAGATATGATCAACAATGAATGATGAACCAGGTATGTATGAGCAAATGAGGGCAACATTTTGAATGATGAAGCTTATTATATTGTACAATAATTGTGTATTTTTAGATTCTATTCAGCATTTGAATTATTGTTGAAATTGGTTACTTGGCACCCATTGGTATGAGATTTTTAGTCTAGAATAAAACTAATAAAATGACACATAAACCCAAGATGTTTGCTAGGAAATTTGTAAAATTGGTTAAGAAGTGAAACATTTCTTTTTAGCAATCTAAAACACCACATGACTCACATTCGAATAAAGACAGTTGAAAAATACTTCTAAATACACTATATTTGGAAATACTATGATGGTAAGGAGGTAAAATATTTCAAAACTGATAATGCTTTGATTCTATTTAAATTTGTCATGTCTGGAGTCCAGTAGTAACTAAGGATGAATGTGAACATCAGTTTAACTGAAAACAAAGAGCTCTGTTTCCAAATAGGAGACCCAAAAAAAGAGATTATATTAGATGTTGCAAAAATCCATTCTTTCCTCTAAAGGGCGTAGGGTAGGGTAGAGGTTTGTAACATGTCCTAATCTAGCTTTATTTCACTCTGTGTTCTCTCCTGTTCATTGGCTGAATGACCTTGGGCGGAATATTTAACTTGAGAACAGAAATATCTTCATTTCTAGAATGTTAACTCTAAGTAATCTTATTGGTTAGATAAATTGAGTATATTGAAGGTTTTTTTGTAACTGATGGGTCATTCCTCAAAATTTAGTTATTGGGTGTAATATGGCTAAAATTGTCAAAATAATACCTATACATAAGAATTGATGGTTTTGTCATATCCGTAATACTTACATTTGAAAATAATTTTAGTAAATTACTTGGGAGTTCATAAAAAAAGGTGGCTTTTTAAAAAAAATTGTGTGAAATGCTAACTACTAAATACATTTTTAAAATCCTTTCTTATAAAATGTTTATGATACAGGCTGGAAATGAAAATTAGTGTTCAGAAATTATATAGTGCGTCTGTAGCCAGGAGATAGGGAAGAATTTACATGATTTTGTAGTAGAGGCACTATCTTTATGTGTACTATGTATTAAATGAGTGTTAATTAAGGGAAGTTATCTGCAACAACTACTGTTTTAGTAACTTCTGTTTTAAAAATTTAAATTTTGCAATGTCATTTTTTTACTTTGTTAGTAGAGCTAGGGTATTTTCTGTTTTTTAGTGTTATTTTGCCCTTGAAGATTTTTGGTTTCTTTAATAGAATTTCTTTTAATATAATATAAGTTGAATATTGTGTTGGCTAACTCCATTAAGGCATACTGAATATTTTTCATTTGTTTATCATCTTTTAGAATAAGAAGTTAGTTTTTATCTTTTTTCTTCTTAAAACATTCTTTTCCCATAGACTGTAGATTCACTCATTCATATGTGACTGGGGATATTCTTTTCATAACTGTGAAAAATTAAAGTTTGAGTACTAAGGTTACATCTTGCAAAGAGTGTGTTAGCATTAAAAAGTAACATCAAGTTTGGGGTCTTCTGAGCTTGTGGTTGGATAACATTCTTGCACATTGTAGAAATCAGAGGACGGGAATTCAAGAATGCTTTGTATAATTGCTTGAGAAACCTAATTTTTGTTACTTTACAGATGTTCCATTTAAGCAGACCTCTTCTATAGCCGTAGCTGGAGCTGTAATTGGAGCTGTCCTTGCCCTCTTCATCATTGCTATCTTTGTGACTGTGCTGTTGACTCCTCGAAAAAAGAGACCATCCTACCTTGACAAAGTGTAGGTAACTTTTTTGCTGACGTTCAACTATGACTATTCAGTATGTGTCAGTCTTTATCATTACAGCCACTCATATGAAAAGTGTCTGAGGGATAGAAGTAAAGATACTGTTAGGTCTTTGTAAGATGGTTAGTTTTATCAGAACGTCTCAAACTACATCTTGGTAGATAATAAACAGTTGCAAGGGGCTACTAGAGACAAATATATTCCTTTTTTTTTTTTTTCCTACAGTATATTACACATCTTTCCAAATGGTAACATAATGACCCTTTATGTTATCCTGCCTTCTGAATAAAGATGCAGGTCTTCAATGAAGTAGTTGAAAGACAGATACAAAAGTCTTAGAAGTATACTTCTTTAGATTGTATATACCTGTCTTATGCAGAGATATAACTTAACTTTCAGCTGCCAAGTCATTAAATATGTTGAGTTTGAAAGTTTTTATCTTAAATTTGATTTTGATGAATTATAAAATTTTCATCTTTTTATTTAAAGAGAAATGTTTTGGACCTAATCATTATAAAAAAGAAATTGCACTTTGTTGTATAATCAAAAGACTGATGTCCCAGTTCACTTAATTCCATCAGCAGCTTTTGTTACTTCACCTGTGAAATGTAAATAATACTTTTCCTGCTTACCTCACATGGCTTTAATAAGAATAGAATAAGATGATGATGTTTATGAACTGTGAAGTTCTATACAAATGGCATTATTTCTTGTGTGATTATTAATGTTTTTATATGAAGATACAAGGCTAGCTCCCAAAGAATGTATTCTGTCTTCATAAATGCTTTGTTGTCTTTTCCTCTCTAATCTGGCACAGAGCATGAATCTTCTTGGGTTAAGGGCACCTGGGTGACCTGCTTACCTCACATAGCTGTGATAAGAGTAGAATAAGATGATGCTGTTTATGAGCTGTGAAATTCTATACAAATGGCATTATTTCTTGTGTGGTTATTAGTGTTTTTATATGAAGATATAAGGCTAGCTCTCAAAGAAAGTACTTCTTCTGTCTTCATAAATGCTTTGTGTATGTCTTTGCCTCTCTAATCTGGCACAGTTAGAGCACAAATCTTTTGGGGTTAAGGGTGCCTGGGTATTAGTCTCAGCTCTATTATGATCAAGTTAATAGTATGACCATGAATGAGTCACCTCCATGAACCTTGGTTTTCTCACCTAAATGACTTATGGCACCTTGGAGCTATACATTTGCTGTAATTTTTATTACATTAAAGGAAATAATTACTTTAAATAAAAGAACTATAAAGTACTCTTTCAGTCTGTTACCTGCGAGACCAACTTTAATATTTCAAGAGTAACTAACTAGTTTGTGGTTAAATTCATGTTAGTTGCTGAATTATATCAAGCTTTTCTATAATTTCAAAAACATAATTTACTAATAGGCTAGTAATATATGTAATTTATTTTATTTATTTGAATTCTAATCATTTAAAATATTCTTTCATGACCACATGAGAAGTTATTAGACTACTGAGAATTTGTAATTACTTTGGCCTCTATAGCTTTCATGCTTTTTATCTTTTAATATAGGTAAAATTTTGTTTGATTTACTAATCTTAATTACTGAAAATTAGTTATCTGTAATCTTCAAAAATAAGAGTCTATATAAAAAGCTGCTTTCTAAAGTGCAAAAAGCTACAAGATATTTTTAATTCTATTTTTGTTGTAATATAACATTTAAAAAATATATGAAAATACTTTTTTTTTAGTAGATTAGGTCATTTTGACAAAGGTAAATGCATTCACCAAGGATATACTAGTCTCTGTTTCAGGTGGCAAGATGTATAATGGTTTGTAGATTGAAAAATCTTAATTTACATGATAAATGTTCTAAGGGTGATCATGGCTTTTGAAAACTAATTTTAGAAGTATTTCCAAAATGTGGCACAAACTTATTTTTTCATTACCATTTTAAGATACAGTCTTTTGTGTATGTGTGCTAAGTTGCTTCAATCATGCTCCTCTTTGTGACCCTATGGACTGTAGCCTGCCAGGCTCCTGTGTTGATGGAATTCTCCAGGCAAGAATACTGGAGTAGGTTGTCATACCCTCCTACATGGGATCTTCACAACCCAGGGATTGAACCCATGTCTCTTATGTTTCCTGTATTGGCAGATGGGTTCTTTAAAAGTAGCACCTCCTGGGAAGCCCTAAGTCTTTCAAATCACTGTTATGACACTTTGGAGGAAAGTGTTTTCCATCACATAGTTGATTATTTTAAAATGTTGGTACGCATGGTCACATGTAAAAAATATGCAGTACTTATTTTAATTAGTCATATACTAGTGTTACGCTTAGTCGCTCAGTTATGCGCAACTCTTTGTGACTCCATGCACTGTAGCCTGCCAGGCTCCTCTGTCCATGGGGATTCTCCAGGCAAGAATACTGGAGGGGGTTGCCATGCCCTCCTCCAGGGGATCTTCCCAACCCAGGGATCAAACCCAGGTCTCCCGCATTGCAGGTGAATTCTTTACCAACTGAGCTACCAGGAAAGCCCAGTTATATAATATACTAGATTGCTTGCTTGCTAACAATTTTCAAAAAATGTTTCTATATGAGTTGCTTCTTTTTTTAAATTTTTGAAGAATTATTTATTTCAGATTACTCCTAAACATTAGAACCTGTAAAGCTAGTTTGCTTGTTTCCAAATATGATTAATGGAAATGTAAGAAATGAATTAAACATGTATACTAATACAAATATTAGTATGAGGAAAATATTCTCAACACTTAAGAGAATCTTGATGGTTCCCCCCTCCCCTTTTTTGTTTTATTGTTTCGTCTTTTGTGAAATGTGGTAATCATTTTTTTTAAACTTTTTCATGCAGGATCGACCTTCCACCCACACATAAACCACCTCCTATGTATGAAGAACACTCTCCCCCTTTGCCTCAGAAAGACCTTCTATATCAGGTAAGTATCCTTGAGTACACTTAAAATGAAATAGAACAAAAAATACTAATTAGTGTTTGTTTCAAATTTTTCAGTATTTATTTCTAAATATTATTTAGTCATTATACATTAAGTATTGTATAATAATTTCTGTGAAACACTCAAGGAATCAAATTTAGTCTACAAATTGAATTTAAAAAGTTATGGCTGGTATAGGTAAAACAAATCAACACTGTATTAGGAGTACAAATTTTTGCTTCAATAGGAGTACAGATTTTTGCTTCAAGCCTATGACTGAAGACTTATTATTAATACTGTTTTATTGACATACAGATCTATTGTAAAATATGAATTTTCCTATAAAATAAAAGAAAAATTGAATTTTAAGGTTTAATATGTGATGGAGTAGTTTTTCTCCTTGGTGTATATATTTTGTTTCTTTTCAGTATATGCAAGGTCTAAGTTTTCGCTTTCTTTTATTTAGCAACAAAAGGTTTATATTCCAATTTAAAATATTGGGCATGAATATTGGGCCTCATTTTACACTGATGATAATTTAAATTTTCTCTTAGAATCAGTTTACAGTACTTCATGTGGAAATACTGACTCAATCCTTCTGTCTTTGATTCTATATCTAAACTAATGTACTCTACTTGGGAAAGTTAAAGCCAACAATGTTCAATACTTCTTTCTTAATTTTAATTTTTTTTTGTTTCTTTTCCTCTATCACCTATGGGACTCTAACCCTATATTGGACTTTTATTACCTGAGAAACTATTCTGGAATATTTTTCTTCTGAAATATGTCCTGTATCTTCAGCTTAAATAAGGCAAATCATTTGCCCACCAATTAATTATTTAATTTGAAGGAAAAACTTAAAAGGAATATGTCTGTTTAGGTGTTCTCAGCTTATGTCCCGTAGTTGACTGTCTAGTCGATCTGCTGCCTGAGTGTGGGGCAGGGAGGAGTATTTCACAGCATGTGCACTCATTGACAGTGGGCACCAGCTTTGTCATCTTCCACAACTTTGGTGTCCTAGAGATGAAGGTGACCTGTCTTTTCGGAACTATTGTTTTCACACAAAGAGTACAGCCTCACATGTCCTTTGGCAAATGAATTAAATTGATAAGCAGTGTGCAATGTCAGCAAAGTATTTAGCTGGAGGTGTTAACTGCTGCAGATAGATAGGATAGCCGCCTTCTTCCCTCTACAAAGCTGGACATTAACTGGAGGATTTCTAGATTCAGGTGAGGGGATAGTTTAAGAATGTTGTTAGTAATTTTTAGTACAGCCCTAATTGCATACAATTTTATTCTTGTCCATAAATCAACTTATTATGTTACTTTTTATTTAATATTTTCAAATTTAATATTTGCAAAAGCTTATGAATTGAAAAAAATTACTTGGCTCAGATCATGCGACCTAGTTTTAGTTAAGAAAATATAATTTCTGTATATGTAAGCGCTGCTAAATAAACACAAAAGGAAGATTTTTCTTGGATGATTTGATAATGGTACAGACTGAAATCTTTACCCTGAAGTCAGAGGAAGCTCCCTGGATGGATCAGCTTGGAAGTAGGATTTTTGATGCTTGTGATAAAATTATTCAGTTGTTGATTAGAATAAATTTCATAATCACAGGCATAAATCTAGGTAGAAATGAACAGTTATGTGAAAGAGTAATGGAAATTTTAGAAAGGGAATTGGTGGGACAACATCTGCAGTGGATAACACTGGACTTTTGGAGTCAGAGACCACCTAGGATTGCTGTGACTTTTTCCTCATCTGTAAAATTAAGCAGGTGAGGACTGACTGTTTCCCTCTTCTAGCTATTAAATTGAGTCTATAAGATATTGCTAAGGGTCAGCTGGTTGCGTCATTTTGCTTAGGAGAGTCAAAATGAGTTAGAAATGAAATAATTCTTAATTCTATAAAGATTTTAAAACTAACTTAAGCTAAAATTATTATCCATCAGTAAGATAATTTGTTGTGATTCATGCATTATAATGTCATATGTTAATTATATGCTTGTTTGTGTTTTAATTAATGTTGTGATACAAAAATGCAAAATACACAGAACTGTTTCCTGGTTACCTAGAAATCTGTAAGTGTGTAATTACTATCTAATTAGCTTCATGCAATGATAACCATGCTGCAATAGTAAATGCCATCATAATGTTCTGCTTCAGTAGATAACTTGTCTACTTTAAACTCATGAGGTAATTCCTAATTGAAGTCAGTAGTCCTCAGCCCTCACACCAGGCCATGCTCCCAAATACTACCATGGCTTTAAGGAAGAGAGTCACACTTGTTCTACCCATTGGTGTTCTACCCTTGGGAAACCACACAAAGAAAAAGTTCCTTACTACTTATATTTATGTGTGTTAGTTATTCAGTTGCATCCAACTCTTTACAACCCCATGGACTGTAGCCCACCAGGCGCGTCTGTCCTTGGAATTCTCCAGGCAAGAATACTAGAGTGAGTAGCCATTTCCTTCTCCAGGGGATCTTGCCAATCCAGGGATCAAAGCCAGGTCTCCTGAATTGCAGGCAGATTCTTTACTGTCTGAGCCACCAGGGACTATTACCAAACTCATACCTGAGAATTTTAACTCTAAATATAAGGTGGAAAATGAGGCCTAGTATTGGATGAGGTAATTTCATTGAGTGGGAAGGGAACTATATTACCACACTGCAGAGAAGATGTGTGGAGGCACACAATTATATAAAAAGAAGGAAATAAAGAGGGATGTCTTATCTGGTGGTAAAGAGTAATTAAGAAATACTATGGCTGATTCACATTGATGTTTGACAGAAAACAACATAATTCTGTAAAGCTATTATCCTTCAATTAAAAAATAAATAAAGGAATATGAAAAAAAATACCACCAGCTTGTTATATTATTAGTTGATAATCCTACAAAAGTGAGTTTCCATTTACTAATATTAATTCATGACATTAAAATATATTTGACCTTTTTATTATGGCTTATTTTCTTAATTTAAGTAATATATAAGTATATTTTTGGTACAAAAAATGCAAATTGTACAGATATTTATAGAGTTAACTATTAAAGTTCTCTTTCATCCCCCTATTCCCAAATATATTATTTCTTTCACAGAGGTCACTATTGTTACAGATTTAAATATCCTCCCAGACTTTTCCCCACATGTTTACTTTGAAGTATACATCACCCTTGTTTATATCTACAAGTAGTTTAATTTTTAAAAAACATAAATGTGATCATAGAATACATATTGTTCTAGAAACTGCTTTTCCCACTATTACAAACCAATATTTTTCAAATGACTAATGTTGCCACCTTTATCAAAATGCTCTGTATTACTGAAAAGGAAGATTCTGAAACACAGCTTCAGTTTTACTGAATCAGAATCCCAGGGGTTGGAGACAGTGGGCAACCCCTAGCTCACCCGGCAAATTTCTACTTTCCTGGTGGCTCAGATGGTAAAGCATCTTGCTTACAATGTGGGAGACCTGGGTTCGATCCCTGGGTCACGAAGATCTGGAGAAGGAAATGGCAACCTACTCCAGTATTCTTACCTGGGAAATGCCATGGACAGAGGAGCCTGGTGGACTACAGTCCATGGGGTCACAAAGAGTCAGATATGTCTGAGCAACCTCACTTTGATTTTCTTTCCAGGTGAATTTTAATGCACATTCATTTTGAGAACTGTTGCTGTTTCTGTGTCATTCTTAATAGCTGTAATTGTATTCTATTGTGTTAATACGCAATAAATTGCCTAATTTTCCTAAGTTTTCATTTTTTTTCTGTTACATTAATTGTTGCATTGAGAATAGTTTTATATACTTTATTATACACATGTATTTATAAAATATATGCAAAAATAGAATTGCTATGAATATTTTTTACATTTAAATAGGTGTCACATTGCTGGCCAAACTAGCTGTATTAATTAATATGCCTATAAATAGTATCAATTCAGTAACTGAGGCATGTCTGACTCTTGACGACCCCATGGACTGCAGTGCACCAGGCTTCCCTGTTCATCACCAACTCCCAGAGCTTACTCAAACTCACGTCCATCTCGTTGGTGATACCATACAACCATCTCATCCTCTGTCATCCCCTCCTCCTCCTGCCTTCAAATTTTCCCAGTATCAGTTCAGTTGAGCTCATTTCAGTTGCTCAGTCATGTCTGACTCTTTGCAACCCCATGAACCGCAGCACGCCAGGTCTCCCTGTCCATCACCAACTGGCGGAGTCTACCCAAACCCATGTCCGTTGAGTCGGTGATGCCATCCAACCATCTCATCCTCTGTCGTCCCCTTTTCCTCCTGCCTCAATCTTTCCCAGCATCAGGGCCTTTTCAAATGAGTCAGTTCTTCATATTAGGTGACCAAAGAATTGGAGTTTCAGCTTCAACATCAGACCTTCCAATGAATATTCAGGGCTGATTTCCTTTAGAATAGACTCGTTTGATCTTCTTGCAGTCCAAGGGACTCTCAAGAGTCTTCTCCAGCACCACAGTTCAAAAGCATCAATTCTTTGGTGCTCAGCTTTCTTTATAGTCCAGTTCTCACATCCATACATGACTACTGGGAAAATCATAGCTTTGACTAGACAGATTTTGTTGGCGAAGTAATGTCTCTGCTTTTTAAAATGCTGTCTAGGTTGGTCATAGCTTTTCTTCCAAGGAGCAAGTGTCTTAATTTCATGGCTGCAGTCACCATCTGCAGTGATTTTGAAGCCCAAGAAAATAAAGTCACTCACTGTTTTCATTGTTTCCCCATCTGTTTGCCATGAGGTGATGGGATCAGATGCCATGATCTTTGTTTCCTCAATGTTGAGCTTTAGGCCAACTTTTTCACTCTCCTCTTTCACTTTCAGCAAGAGGCTCTCAAGTTCTTCTTCCCTTTCTACCATAAGGGTGGTGTCATCTGTGTATCTGAGGTTATTGATATGTCTCCTGGCAATCTTGATTTCAGTTTGTGCTTCATCCAGCCTGGCATTTTGCATGATGTACTCTTCCTTGCATATAAGTTAAATAAGCAGGTTGACAATATACAGTCTTGACATACTCCTTTCCTGATTTGAAACCAATCTGTTGTTCTATGTCCAATTCTAACTGTTGCTTCTTGATCTGCATACAGATTTCTCAGGAGGCAGGTTAGGTGGTCTGGTATTCCCATCTTTTTAAGAATTTTCCACAGTTTGTTGTGATCCACACAGTCAAAGGCTTTGGTGTAGTCAATAAAGCAAAAGTAGATGTTTTTCTGGAAGTCTCTTGCTTTTTTGGTGATCCAGTGGATGTTGGCAATTTGATCTGTGGTTCTGCCTTTTCTCAATCCAGCTTGAAGATCTGAAAGTTCACGGTTCTCCTAATGTTTAAGCTGGAGAATTTTGAGCATTACTTTGAGAGCATGTGAGATGAGTGTAATTGTGTGGTAGTTTGGACATTGCCCTTTGGGATTGGAATGAAACTGACCTTTTCCAGTTCTATGGCTACTACTGAGTTTTCCAAATTTTCTGGCATGTTTAGTGCAGCACTTTCACAGCATCATCTCTTAGGATTTGTAATAGCTCAACTGGAATTCCAGCACCTTCACTAGCTTTGTTCGTAGTGATGCTTCCTAAGGCCCACTTGACTTTGAACTCAAAAGATGTCTGGGTCTAGATGAGTGATTACACCACCATAGTTATCTGGATCATAAAGATCTTTTTTGTGCAGTTCTATAGTGTGTATTCTTGCCACCTCTTCTTAATATCTTCTGCTTCTGTAGGTCCATACCATTTCTGTCCTTTATTGTGCACATCTTTGCATGAAATGTTGCCTTGGTATCTCTAATTTTCTTGAAGAGATCTCTAGTCTTTCCCATTCTATTATTTTCCTCTATTTCTTTTCATTGATCACTGAGGAAGGCTTTCATATCTTGCCTTGCTATTCTTTGGAACTCTACATTCATATGGTTATATCTTTGCTTTTCTCCTTTGCCTTTAGCTTCTCTTCTTTTCTCAGCTTTTTGTATGGCCTCCACAGACAATCATTTTGCCTTTTTGCATTTCTTTTTCTTTGGGATGGTCTTGATCACTGCCTCCTGGCTCTATCCATAGTTCTTCAGGCACTCTGTCTATCTATCATATCTAATCCCCTGAATCTATTTGTCACATCCACTGTATAATTGTAAGGGATTTGATTTAGGTCATACCTGAATGGTCTAGTGGTTTTCCCTACTTTGTTCAGCTTAAGTCTGAATTTGGTAATAAGGTGTTCATGATCTGAGCCACAGTCAGCTCCTGGTCTTGTTTTTGCTGACTCTATAGAGCTGCTCTATCTTTGGCTGCAAAGAGTATAATCAGCCTAATTTCAGTATTGATAATCTGGTGATGTCCATGTGTAGAGTCTTCTCTTGTGTTGTTGGAAGAGGGTGTTTGCTATGACTAGTGTGTTGTCTTGGTAAAACTGTGTTAGCCTTTGACCTGCTTCGTTTTGTACTCCAAGGCCAAATTTGCCTGTTTCTCCAGGTTTCTCTTGACTTCCTACTTTTGCATTTTAATCCCCTATAATGAAAAGGTTATCTTTTTTGGGTATTAGTTCTAGAAGGTCTTGTAGGTCTTCATAGAACCATTCAACTTCATTTTCTTCAGCATTACTGGTTGAGGCATAGACTTGAATTTCTGTAATATTGAATAGTTTGCCTTGGAAAAAACAAGAGATCATTCTGTCGTTTTTGAGTGTGCATCCAAGTACTGCATTTTGGACTCTTGTTGACTCTGATGGTTTCTCCATTTCTTTGTGCTGTTTTGTGGTGGAGGAAATGGCAGAGTATAGGGATGTGTACTCATTTTCTCTTGCAAGAACATCAAAATTACAACCCGCTGCTGAACAGCCGTCGAAAGGAGAGTGTTGAATTCCACCAAAAAAGTTACCCCACATCCAAGGGCAAAGGAGAAGCTCCAGGATGATGGTAGGAGGGGTGAAATCATGTTTAGAATGAAACCCCCTACCCACCAGAGACACGCAGAGTGCTCCAACAAACCTTATGCACATCAGGACCCAGGAGAAAGGAGCAGTGACCCCAAAGGAGAAAGGAGCAGTGACCCCAAAAGAGACTGACCCAGGTTTTCCTGGGAATGTCCACGAGTCTCCGTCAGAGATGTGGGTCAGCAGTGGCCTGCTGCAGGGTTGGGGGCACTCAGTGCATCTGTGCAAGCATGGGACCTTTTGAAGAAGGTGGCCATTATCTTCATTACCTCCACCATAGTTTAGCCTCAGGTCAAACAACAGAGCTGAACACAGCCCTGCCCATCAACAGAAAATTGTATTGTCTGAGCATGGCCCTGCCCATTAGAGCAAGACCCAGTTTTCCCCAGTATCTCCCATCAGGAAGCTTCCATAAGCTTCTTATCCTTATCCATCAGAGGGCAAACAGAATGAAAGCCACAATCACAGAAAACTAATCAAACATCACGTGGACCATGGCCTTGTCTAACTCAATGAAACTATGAACCATGCCCTGTAGGGCCACCCAAGACTGAAGGGTCATGGTGGAGAGTTCTGGCAAAATGTGGTCCACTGAAGAAGGGAATGGCAGACCACTTCAGTATTCTTGCCTTGAGAACCTCATGAACAGTACGAAAAGGCAAAAAGATGGGACACTGAAAGATGAACTTGCTACTGGAGGTTAGTGGAGTAGTTAACACCAGAACAAATGAAGAGACAGAGCCAAAGCAAAAACAACACCCACTTGTGGGTGTGACTAGTGGTGGAAGTAAAGTCTGATGCTGTAAAGAACAGTAGATAGTATATTAAAACTCGTTTCCTTCTCTAATGTTTACTAGAACTTTTACTTTTGTTGTTAGTTTGATAAAACTGGAAAAATAATCTAAAAACTTTGTTGATTCTTGGAAGAAGTTTCATGATTGCTCACTTGTTTGTAGTTCTGTAAACTTTTGCATCATCTTTCAAATTTGTAGTTACTTTCTGAATTTTGCTTGCTAATATTTTAGCAGTTCTCTTATATGGACAGTAACTTATCTTGTATTTGTCTCTTATTTCTTAACTTTATCGTGTCTTATATAGAAAGTTTAAGTTTTTATGTAGTTAAAATATCTTTGGCTTTTTCCTTGTAATTTCTAGAATTCGTATATTATCTAAAAAGACTTCCTTCCATTCACCCTCTCTCCCTGATCTGGGGTGTTAAAAAATCATATAAAACTCTTTAACAGTTTTATAGGATATTTTATTTTGAATAACATCTGAAACTTATTTTTGCTTGTGATGTAAGGTAGTGACCCATTTCCCACCCCAATGATATAATCAATTGTCCAAAAACTATTGAATTGTCTGTTCTTTTCCATGACTTGAGGACACTTTTATCCTAGAATAAATATTTGTGAACTTTATTACGTTATTCTGTATTTCTCTTCTTAAAGCAAGACAGCACTGTGTGTTTTTTTTTTTCTTTAATTAAATGGCAACCCACTCCAGTGTTCTTGCCTGGAAAATCCCAGGGACGGGGGAGCCTGGTGGGCTGCCGTCTATGGAGTTGCACAGAGCTGGACATGACTGAAGAGACTTAGCAGCAGCATAGTTGATTTACAGTGTTGTATTAGTTTCTGGTGTACCACAAACTAATTTAGTTATACATATGTGTGTGTGTGTGTATGTATATAATCATATATTCTTTTTCATATTCTTTTCCATTATGGTTTATTACAGGATATTGAATATAGTTCCGTGTGGTATACAGTAGGGTCTTGTTGTTTATCCAATCTGTTGGTATTTATAATAGTTTGCATCTGCTAGTATTTAAGCAGAATTTACTGTCTGGAAAAATTATGATTTTTCCCCCAATAATTCACTATAATATATCTTATTCTTTAGTAAATTTTTGTAAATGTTCATGGCAGAGTGTTGTGAAGGAAAGTTGTTTCTATTTTTTTTTAGAGTGTATAATGCATACAAAACTATATAAAAGAGTAGTTTCTAAGGTCTTACTACCATTTCCATTCCTATTTATCCTACTCCCACCACCTCCCACAGAAAACCATTTTTATAAATTTCTTCTTTGTCTTGATGTAGTTTTATCTTTTCTCAAATAAAAGGTAACATATGTACTCTGTTATGTAACTTGTCATTTCCTCTTAAGATACATTGGAGATCTTTCTTTGTTGATACAGAGCATTGTCATTCTTTCTTATGTCTTCATAAGATTCTAATGTGTGTGTATTGCATAGCTTATAATGTCAAAATATTTTAATAAACCAATAATGTTGCAGTCAATAGCTTGGTATATATACTGTTTTGTAACTGCAAGTGTAATCTACAGGATAATATTTTAGACTTGATTGTACTATATCCAATAATAAATGTGTTTATGCTCTTTATAGATACTTTCAAATTGTCCTCTATAAATATTCTACTATTTTGCACTTGTGTGACTAATGCTTGAAAGTGCCTATTTGTCCACATTCTCACCAACAATATATATATTCGATCTGATTCCACTTGATTACTGGTGATAGGTGAAAAACAGTAAATATATAATTGCAGTTTTGCAATCTCATCATTAGTGAGTCTCAGCATGTCTTCAAATGTTTAAATGGTCATTTCTTTTTCTGCAAGCCGTCATTCTTTTGTGTGCTATTTAAACATTTTATAAGTAGATATGAACATTTTTTGATTTGATTTCAGCACGAGTATTATGTACATTGTTCATCAGTATCCAAATACATGGTATACAGTGTTAAGTAAGATGAATCTTATATTCCCATAGATTTCTATGATAAGGAGATCAAAACTTGACTAGAGTGCTAATGTTATCAAATTGTGTGGTTGAGAACATTAGCATAACAGGTCCTATCTGTTATCAAGTTTTAGATTTAGAGATGTGTCCTCCAGGTATCTTAATTTCAGCTACTAATCATACCATACTTTATTTAAGACTTTGTTGAACCTGTTCACTCTACTACTCTTTATAGTTTTGTTGATTCTCACTGTTTTTCCTCAAAACTCATCTTTACAATGTATCACTGCCATTTTACGATACTATTTTTAGATAATCTGTTTTTGTTAATTATCATCAATGATCTGATTTTCTCCCTGGATCTAAATGCTTTAACATGTTTCCAGATATTGGATATCAGTAGTTATAGGCTTTGGGATTAGGAAGAAGGGAGAGAGGAAACTGATAACAGAATTAACATTTTCTTCCATATTTGTAGAGATTAAATGACTGAGTGGAATATTTAAGTAAATGAGTCCTGAGTATTTCTAGGATAGTTTTACCCTTGAGTAGCAAAATGTTTTCATCTTGCTTATTTCCTCCAGTTAATAGGTAGTGGTAATTATTGAAATCAGTACTGAAAGATAATAAGGCCTTGTTCTGGTCTAAGGAGGGAAAAGTTTTGGGTTCAGCAAACTTGGATGAAATACTGATTTATAAACTAATATCTAAATAATATATTCAAATAAAGTATCAGTGCAACATCTGAAGTATAAAGCATTGGTATTTTGAAATTACTAAGTCAAAGCTCTTACTGATAAAAAGATAAACCTACTTGATACAGTTTTATAAAGATTAATAAATTACCATCTGTTACATCCTTATAATAGTGCCTGATACATAGTAAATGCTATGTGTTTGCTGTAGTTGTTACTGTTAGTTTAAAAGAAGTTTTGTTATTCTTATGTATGTGACGTATGTGAAGTCACTCAGTCATGTCTGACTCTTTGCGACCCCATGGACTGTAGCCCACCAGGCTCCTTGGGCCATGGGATTTTCCAGGCATGGATACTGGAGTGGGTTGCCATTTCCTTCTCCAGGGGATCTTCCCCACCCAGGGATCGAACCTGGGTCTCCCACATTGTATGCAGATGTTTTATCATCTGAGCTACCTGGGAAGCCTAAGTTGTTATTCTTAGAACATTTTTAAGAGACCAAGCAGTGAAGTTATTTCAGTAGAAGATAAAAACTAATGCTACTTTGACTCATGTAAATAAATTCAGCATATATTTCTTTCAGAAATTACTGACATTTTTATTATAAGCTAGCTTAGTAGTGCTTGAAATGAAATTAAATGGAGTTTTCCTCTTTTGATTCATAGTTCTATTTTGATTTTTCTCTATCTTCCATTTATCAAACATATTTCTTAAATACAAATACATGTCAGTATTGGGAATACATAGTTAATAAAACAGATTTTAAAAATGTTGTCTTTATGGGGCTTACATTCTAGTGACAAATGGATAAATGACTTTTTTCTTTTTTTTTTTTAAAGAATTTTATTGAAGTATAACTGGCATACAACAAATACACAGACAAAAAGCAAACATGCATACATACCCTAGAAACATCACCACAATCAAGATAATGTGCATATTAATCATTTGCAAATTTCTTGGTGCCCCTTTGCAGTCTTCCTCTCTTGTCATTTCTCTGCTCCCCTTCTACATCCCCAGAGAACCGACTACTAATCTGCTCTCTATCTATCTACATGAGTTTAACTGTTCTTGAATTTTAAGTAACAATCATACAGTAGGTTCTTTTTTGGTCTCATTTCACTCCACATAATGATTTTGATATTTTTTTATGCTGTTTTGGTCTATAGTTCATTCCTTTTAAGTAGGTATACTTTGTGGATATATTACATATTGTTTCTCCTTTTATCTGTTGATGGATATTTGCATTATTTCCAGTTTGGAGCTATTATAAGCAGTGCTGCTATGAACATTTATTTATGTCTTTGTGTAAATGTATGCTTTCATTTATCTTGGGTAAACACTTACATGTGGGATGACTGGTTCATATGGTAAATGTAGCTTTATAAGAAAATACCAAACTGTCATCCTAAGTGGTTTTAGCATTTATGTTCTGACCAGCAATGCATTTGTTGCTTCATATCCTGGCTGCCATTCATTATGATCAGATTTTAAAATTGTAGACACTAATAAGTGTGTGGTCAGTTCATTATTATTTTAATGTTTTCCATAGTTACTACTACATTTTTTTCATTTGCTGGTTTGTCTTCTTTAGTGCAGGCTATGTTCAAAGATTTGCCCATTTTTATTGGGTTTTTTCAAGTATTGAATTTTGAGAATTCTTTATATGTTTTGTGATATGCAGTGCATGTTTATGCCCCTCCTCCCATTCATATATAGAAACTCTCATCACTAACGTGATGATATTTGACAGTGGGGCTTTTGGAAGTGATTAGGTCACCTAGGTGGAGCTCTCATATGGCATTAGTGCCCTAGGAAGAAGAGACACTTTGTTGGTCACTAAGAACAAAGCTAGTGGAGGTGATGGAATTCCAGCTGAGCTATTTCAAATCCTAAAAAACTGATGCTGTGAAAGTGCTGCGCTCAGTATGCCAGCAAATTTGGAAAACTCAGCTGTGGTCACAGGACTGGAAAAGGTCAGTTTTCATTCCAGTCCCAAAGAAGGGCAGTGCCAAAGAATGTTCAGACTACCACACAATTACACTCATCTCACACGCTAGCAAAGTAATGCTCAAAATTCTCCAAGCCAGGCTTCAACAGTATGTGAACCAAGAACTTTCGGATGGTCTGGATTTAGAAAAGGCAGAGGAAGCAGAGATCAAATTGACAACATCCATTGGATTATAGAAAAAGCAAGAGAATTTGAAGTAAAACATCTACTTCTGCTTTATTGTTTATACCAAAGCCTTTGACTGTATAGGAAACAACAAACTATGGAAAATTCTTTAAGAGATGGGAATACCAGACCACCTGACCTGCCTCCTGAGAAATCTGTATACATATCCAGAAGCAATAGTTAGAACCAGTCATGAAACAACAGACTGGATCCAAATTGGGAAAGGGATACACCAAGGCTGTATATTGTCACCCTGCTTAGTTAACTTATGTGCAAGAGTATGTCATGCAAAATGCCAGGCTGGGTGAAGCACAAGCTAGAATCAAGATTGCCGGGAGGAATATCAATAACCTTAGATACACAGATGACTCCATTCTTTTTTTTTTTTTATTGTTTTTGCCATACATTGTCATGATATCACCATGGGTTTACATATGCTTCCCCTCCGGAACCCCCCTCCCTCCTCCCTCCCCCACCGGGAAATCTCGCTGTACCAGCTCCGAGCATCAGTCCTGGGCTGGCGATTGATTAGACACATGACAACTAACATGCTTCAATGCCCTTCTCCCATATCCTCCCACCCTTACCCTCATCCCCAAAGTCCACGAGTCTATTCTATACATCTGCGTTCCTTTTGCTGTCTTGCATGTTGAGTTCTCGTTACCGTCTTTCTAAATTCCATATATATGTGTTAATATACTGTATTGTTGTTTTTGCTTCTGGCATACTTCATTCTGGATAATGGGCTCCAGTTTCGTCCATCTGAGTAGAGTTGCTTCAAATGAATTTTTTTTTAATGCTGAGTAATATTCCATTGTGTATATGTACCACAGCTTTCTTATCCATTCGTCAGTTGATGGGCATCTAGGTTGCTTCCATGTCTTGGCTATTGTAAACAATGCAGCGATGAACATTGGGGTACACGTGGCTCTTTCAATTCTGGTTTCCTCGGTGTATATGCCCAGCAGTGGGATTGCCGGGTCATATGGCAGGTCTATTTGCAGCTTCTTAAGGAACCTCCACACTGTTTTCCATAGTGGCTGTACTAGTTTGCAATCCCACCAACAGTGTAAGAGGGTTCCCTTTTCTCCATATCCTCTCCAGCATTTATTGCTTGTAGACTTTTGGATGGCAGCCATTCTGACTGGTGTAAAGTGGTACGTCATTGTGGTTTTGATTTGCATTTCTCTGATAATGAGTGATGTTGAG